>VXBB01010374.1:1081952-1149990 GCA_013399915.1 Illadopsis cleaveri
GGGGCCCCGGCCTCTCTCAGGGCGCGCGGGGCGAGGAGGCCCCGGTGGCGCTTGGGCCGAGGCACCAGAGAAGCAGCCCCTCCCCGGCCTCGGGCCCCGCCGGCTTTTATTATTATTTCGTCGGGTCGTATTGTATTTTTTCATGACTTAATTTCTTATCGCGTAGTACAATAAGCGGGAAGCGCGGCCCCGGCGCCACTGTGGCCGCCTGCGGAGGGCCGCGGCCGGGCGGGGCGCACTTGTGGTCGGGCTCTTCCCGTCGTGCCGAGTGCTCGGTTAGAGAAATGCGTCACCGCTCGGGCCTGGGCTCGGCCGGGGTCACCGCGCCGGCCCCGAGAGCTCCGGGAGGCTCCCTCATCCCCGTGCTCTAACCCAGCACGTCGTGTGAGGGAAATTGGTGCCGAAGGAAGCGGGGGAGGATTGCCCGCTGCCTGCGTGAGCTGTGTTTGCACGGGCAATTCAGGCCATGAACAGCTTTGCCCGCTTTTTTGCGCGTATGATCGCAATAATACAAAAAAGGGGACTAAAATAAAACGCTGCAATGGTGTGTGTAATCCAGTTAAGGATGTGTTTGAATTCTGGAGGTTGATGCTGCCCCACTGCTTAAATGAAAGCTAGCTGTGACTGTAGATATAGTTAAATCTAAACAATTGTATTATATTAATACATTAATGTATTACATTAATAGCTGTTTTAACTGCTTTTAAAATGTTTTTGTTTCCTAGTGAAAAGGTCAATATCGGACAGGGAGGCGTACAAAACCGGTTCTGCATAGGAGTTGGTGATAAGCAACAGAGAAGCAGTTGCATCACTTGCCCCCTGACAGCCTCTTGCAACAAGAGCACTCTGTTCTGCGTGCTATCTTCCATTAGGTCTGCACGAGTGAAAAGTGGTAAGTTTAAAAAAAGTTACTGGGCAGCTGTGAATTCAAAAATCATTATTTCAGTGTTGAGAGCATGGAGGAGTCTATAGTTCCTTTTATTAAAAACTAATGTTAGAGGAACAGTGTTGTGTGGACATTTGCATTAATAATGACCACCCTTAACAGGAAGAAGTTGCTGCTGATAATTCTCTATAATGAACACAATTACTTTCAGTTAGCATGTGCTCAGTTTAGCATATGCTAACCTTACTAGTATTTTAGGCCTGTATTTTAAGGGCCTGTTTGTACTTGACTTTTCTGGACTTCACAATGGCTGTGGGGATGAAGTCCGTAGTTATTCTGAATAGCACCATGCATGGGTGCTCTAATTATGGTTTATGGCTATCCTGTGTCAAGTTATCCTAATCCATTCTCAGAGGTAGTGCTCTGAACTGCTCTGCTCTGCAGGCAAGCCTTTAAGGCGTTGTAGATGCTCTGTGTTGTTGCGTGATGTGGCTGTGGATTTAATCAGCCAAGATGCAAAACATTACATAAATTCTTGTGTGGAAATGGGAAGTAGAACTTCAGCAGTCAAGTATCTGCACAGGATTTACACCTGATGTAAGAAATTAGTAGAGGTGAAGAATGCCTATGTGTGAAAGTAAATGCAGAATATTTTGCAGATGAAATTGGTTTTTGCACTCATTTATATTTGTTGGATGACTGGGGAAAAAGCCTAAAGAAAGGAGGTTGGCATGAACAAAAATATATAGCTTTTCAGGAAAGTGTGTCCACTATTTAGTAATGGCAGTAAAATGTTATTTGCTGTTTTTGGTTTTCATGGTGATGAGTGAAAAAGGCAAATATGGGGAAAAGGCAAGAGAGGGAGGAGAAGTGCAGAGAAATATTGTTTGCTTGTACTGTGCCCTCATTCTGCTTTTATTTCTCATATTCTTTAGCACATGGGAAGTACCACTGCTTGTTTTCAGCTGCATACTTTGTGGTACAAGTAAATTTAAATTTGGCTAAAAGGGGAAGAAACCAGGGGAGGTTGTACAAAATGTACTGAAGCCTGTGTATTTTGCCTTGCTTTTAACTATTTTAGAGTCTTCTGGATTACTGGGTTATTATATGTAGGTATTTCAGGATTAAGGGTAAGGTATAGGTGACTTAAAAGATCTCTAGAATTTTCTGGTGCTTCGGACAGTGGGAAAACTCTGGTCTGTTACAGTTTAGGACAGTGAAGATGATATCTCATCACAATCGTATTAGCCATACGTCCTTTTTGTCTCCATTATTTTGGCCGTGACAAGTCAAATTTAATTAAGGCCCGAATTAATAACAATAAAGCATATGGTGGGGTGAACATCTTTGGAAGTAATTAATATTGAGGATAAAATCCTTCATCTTCTTTCTCCCCCACATTTTTTTCAGCTGGAGGAGTGTAATAAATTGAACCTGTGCAGTCACACTGTTTGAGAAATACAGAACACAGTTTGAACCATGGCAAGCCAGGTAAGATCATTTAGTCAGAAATACAGCCTTGCAGTGCCTGAATGGATTGCAGAACCATACTCAGAATTCCTAATAAATGTAAAGCTGACATAGCTAGCTTGCTCTGAGTTGAGTGTTCTTTTAGTCCTATGGTTTCTTCTGGCAATGTGGCAATTGGTGGCTGTCCTCAGGACACTTCACTGTGTCAACTCAAGCAGGGTGGGGGCGTTACACGGAGCTTTGCAGTTTGTGTTATTTGAGCGCGAGTTCACTGAAGGACCTTGCGCATAACACTCTATGTAAGATACATGTGGAGAGGTTGTAGAGGAAGAACATTAAAGCCTGCGTAAGTAAATGCTCTGGAACATCACTCTAATTTTTGGAAGTCCTTGTTCTTCAGAATCTTAATTGAGGGAGACAACTGGTGTTATTAATAAGGCTGTTTCCCCTCCTGTCTAGTTACCCCACTCACATCCTTTTTGGACTGTGGTTTTTGGGGTTTTAGGTTGGTTGTTTTTTTAGGTTGGTTTTTTGGTTGGGTTTTTTTTTTGTTTTTTCATTTTTTTTTTTTTTCCTCCCCGAGAGGCACTTTTTATGCCCCTTTCTTCCTGGCCTTGCATCTGGGTTCGAGTTTTTCCTCAGCCAAGCTAGTGCCTGTTCTTGGTCTGCTTTCTCCTTAAATTCCATTAATCGGCCTCTTGCTGTTCCTGGCCTGGGAGAGTGACTCACTGCTGGATAGTGAGGAGAGGCATCTCAGAGAAGAAGAATTCCTAGGTGAGAGGAGATAGGGACAGCGGAGATCCCCTCTAGGCAAGAGTGACAATTTCCCTGCCTCTTCATCATGCAGACTGTGCTGCAGCAGGGCTTTTTGTGTCCAGGAGCTCAAGCGGAACACAGGCCAGTCCTGAAGCGAGTTAACGTTTAGGATTGGCCAGCATCAAAGGGCTGTCTGGTTTGTCCCTAATTCCCAGAGGAAGCTGTCAATCCTTTAGCCAGCTTGACAAGTCAGGGGAATATGGCTGTTCATACAATCCTTTGGCTCTGTTATTTTTGCCAGGCGTTTTCCCCAGAGGCTGCTTTCCCTCATGGGAGGCGGAGGGAGAAATGGGACCCCAGGCTTCTTTCAAGGGCAAGGTGAATATGGGGAAATCACCTGTGGTGATGGGGAGTGGGAGGGAGGAATGTAAATGAGGCTAAATACTATAAAGGTGATTTTTTTTCTCCCTACAGGACTTGATGGCAAAAAAAAGAGAATGTCTCCAGGCCTACAGCTGGTGGAGAACACCCCAGAAGAAACGGAAGAAAAAGAACAAAATAAAACCTGGAAGAATAGAGTTTGTGCCTAGTAGTACTAACACAACCAGGTAAAGACCTTTAGAAAGGAGCAGCTCTGACCCTTTATCTGTTTTGAATTGCTAATGACTAGTGAATGCCATCAATTACTTTAAAAATCCTTGAAACAGCACACCTGGTGCCTATACACTACGTATTGCTTATTGGAATTGTATTGCCATTTGAATAATGAAGATTTTTTCCTAGTTTGTCTCTCTCATAATTGCTTGAGATGTGGTGTCAAAGTAGTCTTAGCTCTTTTTGAATGCTGGCTGTAACTTAATATTTTTTCTTGGTATTTTTGGGTGTCCTGCCCTTCAGACAACAAATAGCACTTTCTAAAACCAACTTTTAAAAAGATTCTTTAATAAATTTGGATCTTTGTTTTAAAAAAGCAATCTGTGGTAGAATGGACTCAGAGAAATTGACAGCTTGCTGGAGTGATGGCATTGCAGTTCTGTACACTGCTCAGCAGAGATTTGCAGTCAATACTTTCTTAATATTTTGTCCCCTTATTTGTCCAGTAATAACTACTTGCTTGTATGTTAGGGACTTTAATACTGAAATGAACTATGTTATTCTCAAACTTAATGATGGTTCTCTTATCTTTTTAAAGACCGGATTATTCAATATTTGTTGGGGAGCTGACTCCAGAAGTAGATGATTTTCAGCTCTATGACTATTTCCTAAAGAGATACCCCTCATGTATTGACTGCAAAATAGCAACAGACCTGCTGGGATATTCCAGGTAATGCCTGTGAAAATGTGTTAATGCTGTCAGTATGTTTGTTCCTATAAGTAATATATAAGAACTTGCATTTGAATTGGTTTTGAATTTTTTTCAGAGGCAGGAAGAGAGATTAGTCTCTGGCATTATTTTTTAACAACATAGATGCTTGTGGTTCTAAAACTTTGTGGGTAGTTTTAGCTGTTAATGTGTTAAGTTTCAATTCAGCCAAACGCATATCATCATGAAAACAGTTAGATGGTGGGAGAAATCTGCATGGACATCTGTGCTTACCCACAGCAGTGTGTCCATTTAGTCATGTGCAGTACTGAGGACAAAATAATTCCCTTTTTACATGTGAAAGAAGAGGAGTGTAAGGCCTAGCAAATCTTAGGGGGTTGGGAGATGGAACTTCTAATATTAGTAAAGAAAGCTTAGGAGAAGTTACACTGGCCAGGCAGAATGAAGCAGGGTTGAGTGAGTTTGTTGTTCAGAAATCACTGGCTGTAGTGAACTAATTCAAGATTTTATTTTTTTTTTTTTAAAAAAGCAATCTGAGAGAGCGAATTTAGAAAGAATGTTAGAGCTGTAGAGCAGTAGTAATGGGTTAATACTGATATATTAAGTGCAGTAAGTGCAGAAATATAGAATCTGGTTACTTACACAGACAGCAGTTAACGTATTGTTTTGGTGGCTTTTCAGCAAGTTGCATCTAATGCTAACAACAAAGCTTTTTGCTTCTGGCCCAGTTTTTTAATTTTCCGAAAGCATCTTCTGTGCATGTGCACATGCCAGAGAGGTTGCTTAGGTGATAGAAGCTATAGTAGCTACTATTTTCTGTTTTTGCAAAGACAGAAATTGAATTAATTGGCTTTGTAACTGTTATGAATACTAGAATCTGTTTTCTCCCTTTTGAAAATTGTAGAGGGTATGCCTTTGTCAGATTTGGTGAGCAAGGTGATCAGATGAGGGCACTGCAAGACTGCCAGAATGCACCAGGTCTGGGGGGAAAACGAATCCGGCTGAGCATAGGAATTTCTAAAAGGTAACAAATGAGTTGTGCATTGATACAGTAATTCTAAATAATCGGATTCTTTTAGCTCTGCCTTTGTAAAGACCGGCCCTTGCTATAATGGCTGTACATCATACAAAATCACAGAAGCATTATGTTCTGACTGCCTGGATCCATCAACCTCTTTGAGGATTGCTGGGGAAGTCCAACTCTTTAAGTCTAGCCAGATTGTATAATTTGGACTTAGCTGCTATTGTGACCAGCCTCAATGTTTACAGTAGTGAAGCTGAATGCATTTGTGAGTATTTCATGTGTGGGCCTGAAGAAAGTAGAACAGACAACAAGTATGTTTTTATGCAAGGAAGCTTTTCTTTTAGGCCTTTTTCCTTGTCTTAGACAAGGTAGTACATTGCTAGTTTTAAGGTAGGCTGGCAGAGGAAGGAGCTCTTTAGTGGAAAGATACAGAATATAGAGGGGAAGAAACCAAAGGAGATGTTACTTGAATAGTTTGTTTAGAATACTACTCTTTGCTTCTCAAGTGGTTAGGGCAGCAGGAAATTTAGAGTTGGTTGGTTTTGAGAGGTTTGTTGTGGTTTTTGTTTTGTTTTTTTTTTTGTTTTCTGCCAGCTCAGTTCTCTCAGTCAGTTAAGACAATCCAGTTAGAGACTTGGTACTGAATTTGATAAACTTTAATCCAGAATACAGACAAAAATAGAACTTCCTGTGAAACAATTTCAGTATATATTCATGAGGTTAGCTTGTGTGTCTGTTAGAAGGCTAGAAATAACAGCTTCTGCTTCTCTTCCCAATTTTGCCAATGTTGCCTCATTGCTTTGGAACAGAAGTGCCCTTACCCAAGAGAGCACTGTCCAGATTTGCTTTGACTAACTTGCTTTCAAAATGAGGTCCCAAAGAAAGTTTGCCTCACTTCTGCAATCCAGAAGAATGTCAGCACTATTTTTAGATTTTCCTTTCCTACAGAGATGGATGTAGGAGAGAAGTTGGAAGCAGAAGACTGAGACATTATGAAGTAATTTGTTTACTACAGTAGTAAGAAAATAAAATACCTATTTATTAGAATGTATGTATAGCATTCACAGTAATGAAGCAAAAATGTAATTTAGATATTGAAATACACACCACTCATCTACACTGGTTTCTGGATGGCTGAGTAGTGTGCTCTTACAGTATCCAAAAATCCAGCCATCAGAGCAATTTGTCATTAAGTCACTTACACTGGAAATGATTTCTGAGCTCCTTCAGATTGTGTTCTTGGCAAAGAGCCCCAACCTGTATTTTCTGTAGCAAAGTGGAGATAAAGAGACATTGGACACTGCAGTCACAGGAGGTCTGCTTGTATGTAATCAGTGCGGAAATGTCTAAGCATAGGAGATTTCTTGGAATGTGCAGCTGATTTATCCCAGTGTTTTTCATCTAGTGTATCTCAGTTTTAGAACAGACTGTTCTTGTTCAGTGGTACTTGTCATTAGTCAACTTGAAGTTGTCTCTGGGAAAAAAAAATCTGCTCAGGAGAAGGAAAACAGTGAAAACTAATCACCTGGCCGGTTGGTCTCCATAACTAATGAGTTTTGTAATTTTCCTGCTGCTTTGGCTTCATTCTGGATAACACAGTGCTGACTTCACCTGACAGCTAAGCTTTGGCAACTGTTCATGGACCAAAACTTGAGAAGGTGAAGGTAGACATGGTAAATTGACAGGCAGTGTCAGGTGCTCCTCTGAAACAGATAATCTGACCCCTTGTTTCTGGAAATAACAAGATTTTGTATTAACAAAACAAAGGATGGAAGGACTAATTAAATGTTTGAAGTATCTTTAAAACAGCAGTGCTTGGTAAAGGTCTCTGATCTTAATAATTTTTTTCAGTATCTTGCTTAAACAGATACCAAAAGTATTTAAACTGAATACAGATAAATGTAACTTGAGTTAATCTGTAGAAATCATTACTTTTGGCATTGGTGAAGGTGAGCATTTGCTCTCCTCATAAACATGAGGTATTGTGCTGTGACATTAAGCAATTATTTAGAAAAGTTTCCTCATAAATTTGGAAGTGTGTGAAACTTTTGCTTCAACACTGGGTTTACAGTTGTTTGTTCTCAAACTCTTAACTGTATAAACCTTCTCATATTTCAGACTGAAAGCAGAATTCCAGCGGTACCAGTCATACAACTATAATGATTATTATCAAGATTATCAGAACTACTATTCACAGTGGAATTACGATCCTTATGCTGACTACAACTACAGCTCCTATACTCCCTATGACAGCATGCAGGCTGTTGGAGAGTGCTCTTTAGGAGATGCTGTTATGGCTCCAGCTGTTTTTGAGGTAAAGATACACAGTTAATTAAAAAAAAAAAGACAACTAACAAGCCATATGGATTGTGTGTAAATCAGAGCAAAAACGTCCTAAAACTGAAATCATGGAGTCAGATAAGTGTGAAGGTTGTGTTCAGCATTTTGGATTTAGGTGCTTGAGTGCATCTGTAGAATTAGATATTTATGCAGTAATGTTTGTTCATGTAGGTTAAATAACAGTTCTGACAGCAAATTTTTGTAGTGTTTCTCTCAGCCTGTTTTTCTGATTACTTTGCTTAAAGCAAAATAAAGAATTGTTTTAAGATTATCATATCTAAGTTAGGCAGTTGATCAATTACAACTTCCAGAAATGCCTTTCAAGTGGAAGTATACTATGCTTTTTTTAAAAAACCGCAATCAAAGCATCAAAAAGCAACAAACACCCCACCAAACACCACCTGCTCCTGCTTATTTTATAGTTTTATAGTTGTGGGAGGAGTGTAATGTTTGGGAGCATAAAATTATTTGGGATTTGTGGTGTTTTCTGAAACTGACTTTTTTTTTTTTTTAGGAAGCTTCAGCTATGACTGAAATCAATGATGACCTAATAACTGAAGGTAATGATAATTCTGTCACTGCAGCTTGAATTTAGCCATACTTCTGTCCTTTAGCAATTGAAGCCAGTGACTATTGGATAAAGAATGGGCTATAGCTAAGATGAGGTAGGATTTTAAAGCTAATGGTGTACACCATGTCAAGTAGAATGGGACACTGTCAACAAGGCTTTGCAGTAGGCTTCGTTTAACTTTGCCTTCATTCTCCTTCCAGAATGGTTGGTTGAGGGTGTTACCATATCTTTGTATTGATTCTGCTATGATTATTGTATATTAAGCTCATTAGTAGAGACATCTTGTAATAGTGTCCAAAAATTTTAATTATCCCTAAGTCTGTTTCATGTAGAAATACCAGTACAGTCCTAGCATTTAAATACACTTAGTCCAGAAGAAGCTGGACTTGATAGCTTTGTTAAAATTCTAGGTGAATAAACATCTCACTAGATGTAGATTAAGTCTGTTAAATCATTAAATTTACCTAATGTACGCTTTATTAGGCATTTACTTCAGGTTTTTGTGTGCAAGTCTCCCAAGTTCTGACACTTGCACTTACCAGGCTTTTATTTGCAGATCCACAGCTGTACTTGGATGTTGATGAAATGAACAGACAATTTATGGAGACGAGTGAAGAACTCTATGATGCCCTCATGAATTGTCACTGGCAACCTCTGGATACGGTCACTTCTGACATCCCCTCTGCTATTTAAGTGTCTTATATAGCATGACCGTTATGACCAAGGTGCTAAAATTACATTTCTTCTACATTACTCTAGATCATAAGTTTTAAAGCACAATGATAGGTTGGGTTTGTTTTTTTTTTTGCTATGCTTTTGGCAGTTTCTGTAATCTTGTTTTGTTTTGTTCATCACTCGGAGCATCTTGAAATCATGTAAATATTCTAGAAATGTAAAGAGTTCAATGGGGTCTAAAGATAGACTTGCCTGTGTAAATAAAATTTTGTTTCTGCAAACTGGCCACCAAGGGATTTTACTTACATATGCAAAACACCTTCTCTTCTGGCTTGTGGAATTTAGCTGGAGGCAGTAGGATATTTCACCTGTCTTTGGTATGGGCATCAGCACTAGCTCTCACATACTTCCAAGATACCTGGAGAATCTTACAAGCTCTCAATCTTAACATGCTGTACAGTTTTAACATACAGAAGGGTAAACTCTGAGCTGCTGTAGCTGCAAACATTCCAAAGACTAATGATGATACCTACTGATAATTTTATTTTTGCCCTTCTTGTTAGTCTTCTCATCTGACCCTTCACAGCAAAGAAATTGGTGTAATATAATACCAGTTCTTACACATAAAAATCCTTGGAGAAAACCCTGTGGTTTAAAGGAGGAAGAAAAACCCATCATCAATTAAAGTATAACAGTATCCTCTTCAACTAAGTTGTACCCTATCCTAGACATCTGTTACTTGTTCAGTCTTCATACTCAGATATTTCATAGTGATGAGGTTCAAACATTTTAGTAGGATGACAGTTCTCAGTATGCAAGTTAAAAGAGGTTAGGGGAGATGGCAATGAAGAAAGTTCTTTAAGATAGCAACTTCTGAGTGGCTTCCTCTAAACTGTTCTTATCTGAAAGGGTATAAAGTATTTTCCAGTTACAGGGACAGCATAAGCTCCTTTTACTACTTAATGTACACCAAAAAAATAAATTCAGGCTGGAAATGAATACTTTTTGAAGAGAAAAAGGTAGAAATGATCAAATAGCTAATACATGTGAAAGCTACTAAAGCTACTCAAGGCATTTTGGTACTGCCATGTGTGTTTGGGGGCAGTCTAAACTGTAATTGCTAGGATGACAGTTCTTTTTTTTTTTTTGTCTTTAATGACTTAATTACATTGAAGTGATGGTCATAACCTATATGCTGTTCTTAAATGTGAAACTAGTACTGCATTGCAGAGTGATGACTTGGCACAGCAGGTTCCTTCTACCTGCTCACCAGAATCTCCCTCCTTTCACAGTTTAATTTCAGCTGGGATTTTTTTTTTATTTTGAAGTCCCATCCATGAAATACAGATGCTCTAAAGAAGAAAGGTCTTTTGGTGTGATATAGTAACTTCATTCCTTCTGGATTTTGTGTATTTTCTATGTAGGAGAGAAAACAAAACCCCCTCATTCTGGCAGGGAGATTACTATCACAGTCTCAGAAACTGTTTCCCTGCTTTGGAGAGAACTAGTTGCAAAGTGGCTGAAAACTGGGATTTTGTAGCTGAATGTTCCCCTGGTGTGAACTGGTCAGTCTTTGGAGGGTCACAGCAGGGAGATTGTTAATGGGAATGTGACAGAAAGTGGAATAAATGAAGCAAAGAGAATCCGGATGGGAAGGGGCACTTTTGTGTCTGTATAGAATTGTTTCACAGGATTGCAGAAGAAAGGAAACTCAAGATAGTAGATGCACACCCCTTGAATTTGGATGTGCAAGTGTGAAACTTTGAAAACTGTGCTGGATTTGATGTCACTTCAGTTGTAGTACACAGCTGTGGTGCCTGAGCTTGCTAGTACAAACCAGTTGCTAGGCAAAGGATTTTGTATCTAGCGAGCACTGTCATCACAAGCTGGAAGATTATAACCCAGGCACAGACCTGGAAGCTTCCTGCTTTGAAGTGCATATCCTGCTTTGCATAGTGTTACCTAACACCATACTTAAACTGCAGTAAGTAATTTGTTGAAACCTTCTATTGTGTTATCAGATACTAAGGGTGTGTGTTGGCTTGGTAGAAATCCTATAGAGTATCCACTGATTTTTAGCTTTTGGGAGGTTGATCCATGTGTGAATTATGTAATGAGGAGCCCATGTAGTGTGTGATTTCACTCATATCAGCACTGTGTCACCACAGCACATAAACCTCAGAGTCTGTAGCCACCATATTTATCCAGATCTTACATGTTAGCAAGGTCTCTGCACTCTGCATTAGAGACTGTTTTCAGACATGCACCTTCTGTTCTGGCCTGTAAAGTACCCATATAGTGAAAATACTGTTTATGAAATGCAGTGGAAGAGGTTGTTTGGGACATTAGTTCTGCAAACCTGAGAAATGTTGGGGAATATATTTTCTTTAGTCAGCACAGAAAAAAAACATGAGGTGAAGAAGGGAGTGTGCTGGTTGCAGCCCATGTGCTACTGTTTTAAATAGCTCTCTGACTTTGTTTTCTGTTTCCTGAGTGTTTCTAGTCTATACTGGTTACCAGTTAGGAGTGCATATTTGGGATCAAGAAACTGTGTGCAGCACACATTCTTTACTGTAAAGGCACAATGAAAAACTTTTCTGTATTGGTATAAAGCATAAATTTGGAAAAAGTGAGTGCATCAGATCTGCCAGCATTCATTGCTGAGACTTTTAACTGAGGAAACTTGCAGTGCTGGTCCAACTACTGCTTGCATTAGCGAGCTTACACAAAGACCTCAACATGTCCATCGTACAGATGCCTGCTCTCAGTTCTACAAAGAGCTGATTGCAGTAGAAACAGTAAAAAAAAGTATTGGGAGCAATGTTTTCAACACCACACCTATTTCACGTTTGTGTTTTGTCTGTTTTACCCAGCTGAAATGTTGTGGGTTTTTTTAAGTCTGAGGAAGGGGTTTTTTTAAGAATATCCAGTCTTGGTTTTATAAACTCTTCATTGTACCTAGCTGTGATAGAGAGTGCCTTTGCCTAAAACCCACTTATTTCTTGAAGAAGAGTAATGGTTTTGTTTACCACTTCTCTGAACAGAAAAGCTTTAGTACCGTGGTTTGAGGGGCTAATGATCCTGCAATCAGTGAACAGGGAGAAAGAAACAGGCTGAAAACCAGTGAAGACTGAAAAGTGTTCAAAAAGGTTAAATGGTACTTAAGTCGTGAATGTTTCTTTTTGCAGGGATGCTCTTGGACCAACAGCTTTCTAGCGCTACCTCAAAGTAACTTGCAGATATAACTCACAGGGAAGATTGATCAAATGGTGATGATCACTATCATTCTGCTGGAGATATATATATATTTGCCTTTTGTTTTGTCTCATTTTTAATGACATTTATTTAACTTCAGTGGCTCATGTCAATAGACGTTGTTTGACTACATCAACAAGTATTTCTGAGTCATGAGTTTCTTTAACAGTGTGTCACCATATGGAAATTGTTCTAAATAAGTAAAATAAGTAAATAAAGCACTAAATGATTTTACACAGCAAATGTAGTGTAGCTGCATTTGACACGTATGTGGAAGAGAAAATCGCGTTCCCAGCTTACCTTAATATTCTTAGCATGCATAAAGAGGGAAGCTTGTTTTAAATTTGTCCAGCTGCTACATGACCAGCACAGGAATGATTTTAGTCAGTTCCCCACACAGGCACCACTTTAGAAGCCGGCATTGTTACTAATGAATGCCTGTTACCAATGGCAGTTCCATCCCTCTGTAAATCTAGCTCTTTCCATAATTGAAACACGTGATGCTAGCCTTCCTTCCCCTCCCTCAAGCTGAAAGCTTGCATGGTAATTGGTTCCTGGACAAAATGAGTTACAAATCCAGGCTAATATAGTGTTTTCTGTGTTTCGATAATTATTTTGATGTAGATCTTGACATGCCCACTGTAGAAGCAGACCATCCTAAAATCAGTCAGCAGCTGTAGCACACCAGCCATTTACACAAAATAAGGTGATTCTTGCAGGTGACTTCAAACATGCATGTTCCAGGGTAGGAATTGTCTTAACACTGCAAGTCATCCCCCTGCCTGTAAAATTGTATATGTACAATTGTGGGGCAGGAGAGTAAGAGTGTAGTTTATGAGGAGAAATATCTGGAAAGTAATTCCACCCTGCTGCGTATTGAATCATGGTTATCTCCTGTAGATAATGATAATGGGACAAAGGAATTGAGGAGTCAAGTCATGTAGGAGGGCTGGGAAGACCCCACTGAAGTTCAAAAAAAGCCAGTGGGAAGCAGAGATGAGGTGGCACAAAATTTCCCAGTACCATTTCTTCTTAGAGCTGTTCTGCTGTAGCTGCTGCCTGTTTATATTTCTGCACGCTTTCAGAATCACCCTTGTTTGAGTCCCCCATAATTCCCCCCACACCTCTCCCAGTGCCACACACCCTTTCTTCAGGAGCCTGCTGCCATAAATGCCTTTTTTTTCCCCCCCTTCCTGGTGGAAGGAGTGTGTGGTGCATCAGGGCTCTGTCTTAAGTAACATTTTTATTGACTTGTACATAGGTGTTTGTGATTTTCTGCACTGCTCAGCTCCATCCTTCCCACAGCAAGTTGGTGCTAAAAATAAAATATGAAACCATAGATTTTTCTCAACTTTCAGTAAAATAAAAAAACAAAACACATTTTTATGTATTTTAACTTTGTAAATAGGAATGCACTCTTCCTCATGGTTCAAGGAAGTAAAAAAGCCATGTTGAAGCTTTTTCCTCCCTACCTCATTTCCATATGCCAACACTAAGCGATGAAAAACCTGCACCTGCTGTGTGTCTTGCTTACACAAACCCAGTCACTCGTGGCAGCCTGGAGGAGCACCTCGGGCCTCCCAGTGCTGTTTATCCTGCCGTGTTCTGCACGCTGTTCCTCGTCAGGGACAAGGGAGCATCCCCCTCACGCTGTCCCTTGGGCGAGGTTCAGCCTGGGTAAGTTGTGTCCCCAGGGGCAGAGTGTCAGGAGGACGGAGCTAGGCTCTGCTCGGTGGTGCCAAGCAGCAGGTCAAGAGGCAACGGCTAGAACCGATGCACACGAAATTCCACCTAAATACGAGGAAAAAAATTCTTTACTGTGCGAATGACCGTGGACTGGAACAGGGTGCCCACACAGAGGTTGTGGGGTCTCCCGCACTGCAGAAGTTCAGGAACTGCCTGGATGCAATTCTGTGCCATGTGCTCTGGGACGACACTGCTTGAGGGGGAAGGTTGGACCAGATGACTCACTGTGATCCCTTTCAAACTGAGCCATTCTGTGAAACGCCGCGGGAAGAGGGGAGAAGGCACTGGAATCACCCGCGGCGGGACCCCGGCACAAACCTGCGCTCTTAGCCCTTAAGGCGTCCCTAAGCTGCGCCCGTGGCCGGACATTCCCTGCGCCACGTCCCTTTGCGGGTCGCGGCAGATCCCGGCGAGCGCTTTTCCCGCGCAGCCGGCCCTGCCCGGCCCGGCCCCTCCCGCTGCTCTGGGGGCGGGGGCGGCGCGCGCGCGGGGGCTGNTTCTCCCCCGGCGCTCCCCTCAGCGGCGGGAGGAGGCGCACCGGAAGCCCGACCCGGCAGAGCCGCCTCTTCCCTCCGCCACCCTCCCCCACCCCGCTCTCACGCAGTCCCACGTGCGCGGCTTCGGGCCGGGGTTTCCCGGTGGAGCGGCCCGCGGCGAGGGAGGAGGGAAGGGTTTCCCGCCGGGGCCGCGGGGATTGTGGGATTTCCGGGCGCTCACCCCGCTCCGGCACCGCCGGTCTGCGGGGGGATTCTCGCCTCCCCGTTGTCTCCCGCCTGTCCCCCGCTAGGCAGGAGCAAAGGCGGGAGGAGGAGGAGAAGGCGGCTGGAAAGGGGTAGGTGCGCATTCCCTCTCCTCGCGGCTGGAGCGGGCTGGCTCCCGCTCCGCAGGACGCTCGTTTTGTCTCAGGGCTGCCCGGTTAAATCGTGGTTATATTGATCTTAACTGGCTTATCAAGTTAGAGTTACTCGTCAGATTTAAGTGCATCGCTTCCGATGTTTGCCTTTCTTGATAAATTCCAGATTGCAGATGAGTCCGTGAGGGTGCTGGGTAATTAGGCATCTTCCATTGTTGCTGGATTTTTATTTTTTTTCTTTTGGTTTGGGTTTTTGTTTTTTGGGATTTTTTTTAGGATGCTGCCTTTAGAACCCTTAGGTTTCTTTGGTGTCTTGCCTGTACCTAAACATGCTGGTGCAGTGCAAGCAAAATGTAGTTTATAGCATTTGTTCTCCTTTGTATTGTAGGACAGAATAGATGGATAACAGAAAAAGGCAGTTTGTAAATTGCAGTACAAAGATCCTATGCCATTTAGAGTGGCTGCAGGGAGTAGAAGCAAAGGTCCTTCCCAGCTCCTGTTTGTCAAGGAATTTCAAGATGCCTGGAGACAGTGCTCTGCAAATGCCTTTCACATGTATTTATGAACCTGAAATTGACTGTAAAACCAAAGAGTTTATAATATTAAATTGGTAATATAAACCAAGAGATTAAATATTGTATGCAAAATTGAGGTGTGTTACACATAAATTGTTGCTTAAAATTATTATTTGGGAAGTGCTATACTTAATCCTTTGTGTAGCACACTGATCAGCAGTGGTGTCCTTGTAAAACGGACACGGTGACGCTTCATCCAGGAATCACTGCACTTGCAGAGCAAATGTTGAAAGCTCTTACATGAACAACAGAGTAACATTGGGATTGAAATATCCTGCACGTGGTGATACTCTATAGATAGCTGATAAAACAGATGATTTTAAAATAATTAGGTTAGATGGTTTTCTGATGATTCTATTGTCTGTTATCTCTGTCTGTTTTCAAGTAGGTCTGTTTAAACAATGGGGCAAAACAGACACGTGCTTGGGGGATATCTGGGGGATCCAGAGCAGGGCATGGATGCTGCAAATCAGATATGTCAATCATATTAATAAGTAATATATTGGGGAAGAAATAGTAAATAGGCAAATGGATAGGTGTCAGGTATGTGCATTTGTTGAGAGGGATAGCTTTTTAACCCTATGTAGCTTGCTGACCTGTTACATAAAAAGATGAGCTCTGGGTAAATAGCTGACTTGGACTGGAATTAATTGATAAGTGTTCCTATTTTCAGTATAAATCCACTCTGCAGAAAGTGTTCTGTGGTTTGGTGTTGTCTCTCAGTAATGAGTTTGGGAAGACATGGAAGTGCTCAGTGCAGTCTGGATGTGATCTCCTGCTCCCCTAACTATTACCAATAAATAAGCTCATGGAAATACTGTATTAAAGCTGTTCTAAGTGCTTGAGGTCAAGACTGCAATCCTGAAAACCCAGTTCTCTTACCATCAAGCTCCAAAGGTGCTTAAGCACTGAATGCCATATTGCCAATACCTTTGAAGTTCTTAGGGTATCTGATTCTTTTCCTCTTGTATGAAAGGTGAGTAGCATGATGCCAGGCTTACAACAAGGCTGTTGTGTGTTTTTCTGATGTTGTTATGCTTTCTTGATGTTGTTATTTTGCCATAGTCTCCCGGGGAGCTTGGTCCGGTGGGAATTCTCCAGTCTAGCCCAGCGTGCTGCGAAGTCAGTCATCTATTAAGTGCAGCAGTGTTCTATTAAGACTTTAAAAGACATTTGGAAGAGGAGATGCTGCTGCTTTTCAAAGACGATTAGCTAAAGCGTTTGTTCAAAATGTGGTAGACCCTGCTTCAGATTTCTTTTTTGCCTAGAGACATCAACCTACATCTTCCACTTTCTGGGCAGATATCCCAGTTGCCAAGCTGTGTGTTGTCTTTGAGTTCTTCTGACTGAAACTGTGTTGTTATCCAGAAAAAGAATGTGTGATTCATTGAACCAGGAAGAGGATATTTAAGATGTTACCTTCCATGAGTGGATACATACAGCCTCTCATCCATTATTTCAGAAGTTACTTGTTTTATATATTCTTGGAATAAACATGCAAAGTGCAGAATTTCCTGCCCTTGTCTCCCCAAGTGCCTGATAGAGCCATATTTTATTATGTTTGCATGTGTGTTTTTTTAAGTGTAGAGTCTTTTTTTAAACCAGTCTCAAATAGGAGGGATGAACAGATGCTGCTTGGAGGATGTGACTTGCAGCTCGTATTTGCTCTTGGAAGATGGAGATATGAGTAGATTTCCCCCACTAGTGAAGGAACTAAACCACGGTATTTTCCTTTCTGGGCTACCATTCTACCTTATAAAAAGTGCACTGTCAGCAGCTGTGTTATTAAACCAAGAAACAAAAAGTAGCAACACCAGGAGGTAAGGATGGTATCCACTCACCCACCATGAAGATCTGAGGTGTGGGAATCACAGCTCAGAACGAAAAGAGCCTTTTTTGTGTGGATGGGTGTTCTTGGAATAGACTTGTGGAGTTCTTCCCATTGACTGTGCTTTTCTAGGGGCAGGATGTTGACAGCTCCACACTGAATGCATTGACTTTAGGTTATGCTGCGCTCAGCACGCTCTTTGCTTGGCCATCCCATGCTGAAATATCCTGCCTCCTCCTGTACTTTTAAAGAAGCTTAGGCACTTGGGTTAAAAATACAGTTTCTTTGAGAGCTAAGCACATGCCAAGTGAGGGAGCTGTTGTGTCCGTTGTCTGGGTTTCATCTTCCACATCTGGCCCCAGTGTCTTTAAATGCTGGTTTGTCCTGGTCATTTGGATAGACTGATGATGGGCATTACTGATGCGGATGTGTTAATGGGAGGGATGTTTGCACTGCTGGAGTATCTGTATGTTCCTACTGTTAATTTTATGTTTAACTTTCTGCTTTCATGTGTGTGCACGTGCTGGTTTAATTTGGAACAGTGCCATTCTCATCCAGGTAACAGATTTCAGAGACTTGAAGTGACTTAAAGAAGAGGAGAATAAAATAACTTTTCTTGGTAATTTTTTTGTTTGATAGTTAAGCATTTAAGTGAAGGAGTCAGAGAACTTTGAATCTCCTGCACTTCTATTTAAACTCATACAGGCAGATTGATGCATGAGAAAAAACCAGTTACCTGAAAAGTGTTTATAACCTTCTCATAAATTTCTATATTCATTTTAAGCTTTAGCTTAGAGCTGTTTGATATTAGAGATAATGTCTGTAGATCAAAACTTCTGCTGAGGACTGATGTTTTCCTTTTTTTCCGACGTGTGTATGTGCCAGTGCATATTTATAATGTTGATGTCCAAATCCAGAGATGTTTTCCTTGATGAAACCAGTGCGAGTCTCTGCCTGTATTGTAGTTGGATACAAGACGTAACCTGACAAAGGGAACCAGAAGGCCACTGGAAACCACTTTCATTGGCCCAGGTCATGAAAGCCCCTCTTTTTTTTGTGATTTGAGAGTTTCACCAAGTCACTTGAGACATCCTGTAAGGTTCTTCCCAGAGGCACTAGCTACAGGATTGGGAACTGAAAACTGTATGCAGCAGTGTCTAAAGCATTGATTGCATTGTTGCCTGCTGCCTTGCTTGGCAGTGGCTGCAGGCAGTGGGCAGGAGGGATCTTACAAACCATAGTTTTTTTTTTTTTTGAGGAAATTTTGAATCTTTGATGCTAAAGTGTTCCAAGAGTATCGTATTGGGTAATGTAACCTAGATGATGTTAAACAGGAAAATACTAACTAAAAAAATCTTTATTGACAGTGTTCATATAGACTTACACAAATTGTTAATACAATTGTATTAACTCCTGTCAACAGGATTGCACCTTGAATCACACTTAATGTGGTTGTATTTGTATGCAATTCTGCTTGATTTGGTTTAGTAGTAAGCTAGCACACTGAGCTGAAACAAATAGATTTGAAGAAATGTTCAATGTGTATTTAAAGATTTGTTTTAAAAGGTGGGCTAATAGTCAACATCAGAAGTTTTGTCTCTGTCCCAGCAATATGATATTGTATTAGCAAAACTGGTGTTTAAATTTGGCACTTGGCTTTCTACTGCTACTATAAACAAAAATGTATCCTAATTGGGAAGAACTTAAAAACTGAGATATTGGCAGTTTTCTCTCATTTAGCTAGCAGTAGTGTACACTTGTACAAATTGTAGATGATGATTGCTATAGTATTTCATTAATATTCTGGGGTTTGTTTCAAAGTGCTGTCGAGACAGTCTTGGAGGCTGTGAAGTGTTCAGGACAAACAATATTAGTGAGTGGTATCTTAGGAGAAGAAAAAAGCAGATGAAATAATTGACTGTGTTAGCTGGGACACTGCAAATTGTCTTTGGTTGCTGGCAGTGCATCACTTCCTCTGAGTTATTTATTCCTCCAGTCAGTAATTAGAATCAGTTCTTGCTCCTCTGCCATGGACAAACTGAGCTGTTGCTGATTCTAACAACTCGGCAGGACAGAGTCCAGAATCTCCTTTGTGTGCCCAAAACTGTTTGAGCAAAAGTATCCCAGGTTGGTGCAGGTGGTGGGTGGGCTGTCATAGCATCCCATAATGAATTCGTAACACACTGGGATGACTGGCTCAGTGGACATGGGGCAAACAGTGGATGTTGTTTACCTGGACTTTAGCAGCACCCGCAGCATGGCCTCCCATGTGATCCCTCCTGTCCACTTGGTGAAATACGGACTTGTCAGGTGGACGGTAAAGCGATTGGAAAATTAGCAGGACCATTGACCTCTAAGGGTTGTGACCAGCAGTACAAAGATCCTGTGGCAGCCAATTGCTCATACAGCTCTCAGAGGTTGATGCTGAGACTGATGCTGTTCCATGTCTTATTTACAACCTGGGATGAAGGAATGGCATGGATTCTCAGCAGTTTCCCAGGTAATATCAAACGCTTGGGAACTTCAGCCCTGTTGTATAATGAAGAACAGGGCTGGCATTGAGGGAACTTGACAGAAATGGGCTGCCAGAAACCTTGTGAGTTTTAATGAAGGCAAATGTGAAGTCCTTCATCTGAGACAAAGCAACCCCACCTACCTGCGGGACAGCAAGTTGAACGTGAGTCAGCAGCACACTCTTGATAAAGAAGGCCAGCGACATATTGGGAGGTATTAGTAAGTGTGTGGGAAAGATGTTAAGGGACTTGTTTTTTCCCCTACATGCAGCACTTCTAGGACTACATCTGGAGTGTTGTGTCTAGTTTTGGCCTCTCCAGTTAAAAAAAAAAGACAGGAAAACATATAGGAGTGAGTCTGGTTGAGAGGCACCAAAAGGATGATGGCGTAGAGAGCTGGGTGTGTTCAGATTGCGAGCAGCAAATACCTAATAAGACTACAGAGAAGCTGTAACAAGCTCTTGTAGGAGATTCATAGCAATACAAAGAGACAATGGACTGAAGATGCAAAAATGGAAATTCTGATTTCATAATAGGAAAAATATTTTAGCTGTGAGACTAGCCAGCATGTTGGAAGAACTGCGCAGAGAGGTCTCAAAACCCAGGTGGACTCAGCTGTGGCTGGTTTTAGCTGTCCTCTGAGGTGGAGGTTGTAGTAGTAGATGATCTCTGGAGTGCCATGCAGCCTCTGTGTGTGTGGTCCTGTCAGAGCTTCTGCAGCTGGACCACAGGGCACACACAGGCATGGTTTCAGTGTAAATGTCACTGTTACTCCAGGTTGGAAATCCTTTTGCTGGTTCATCCTCTAATTCTGTCTTCAGGGTTGTGCTGTAATGCCTCTGTTGGCAATGTGCGCTTCCAAAAAGCTGACCATATCCTGAGCTGCATGCAAAACAGTGTGGCCAGCAGGTTGAGGGAGGGGATTCTGTTCTTCCACTCCTCTCTAGTGAGAGAGAAGTGGAGTATTGCGTCCAGCTGTGGGGTCCCCAGCACAGGAATGACATGGACCTGTTGGAGTGAGGCCAAAGATGGGCCTCAAGAATTGTCAGGGGGCAGGACCCACCTCTCCCATGAAGACAGGCTGAGAGAGTTAGGGCTCTTTACCCTGCAGAAGAGAAGGTTCTGGGAAGACCTTATGGACACCTTTGAGTACCTAAAGGAGAGTTGGACTCCTATAACTGAAGGAGGGTTAAGTCACACTGGATGTAAGGAAGAATTTTTTTAAAAAGAGGACGGTGATACTTTGGAGGAGGTTGCCTGGAGAGGTGGTTGAAGCTCTCTTGCTGGAAACATTCAGGGTCAGGTTGGATAGGGCTCTGAGCAACCTGATCTAGTTGAAGATGTCCCTGCTCATTGCAGGGAAGTTCGGACTAGATTACCTCTAAAGGTCCCTTCCAACCCAGAACGTTCTATGCCTGTTGCAGTTAAGTACAGGATCTTTGGGTGGGTTTGGCTTAGTTGAGACTACTGTGGTTTTTTCAACTAAACATGAGTTCATCTTTACATTCCCATTTGCTGGGGTGAAATGTGTGTGCTAACACAGGTACACCAGCATGCATTGAGTCCTGCGGCTGTGAATAGCACACACACAATTTGCAAATATCTGAGCCAGTAGAAAAATTTCTTTCTCCTTTCTGAGGTTATTTAATATTTTCTTGATGGTTCTGCTCTTGGAAAAAGTTGTATGATTGTCTTGGGAAGCTGGCTGACTTTGCTTTTCGTTATGGCTATATTTTGAACCAAATGTTTTTGAAGTAGATATGTCTCAAGACTCCTTGCCTTATTAGACCTCCAAGACTGAAGTAAACCAAGCAAAGAGCTAAACTGTTCATTTGTAATTTTCTTTGAGACTGGATTACAGTGAGGCACTGAAATATTTACAGTAATGAGATACTAAATTGGTGAGACTGTAATACGGGTGCATTTGTAAAAATCATCCTAAGCTAAACAGATGAAAACAAAGTTTAAACTGATTTAAATGTAGCTGTTTTCAACCAGATACATATTAAATCTATCTGTAACAATGCATGTGTTCTAATGTCAGCCCTCCTTATTTGTTACTACACTTACAGAGTTGTAGAATATATACATATTTGTAGATGATTTTTTTTGTGACCTTCAGTCACTAAAAAAATAATCTCTATGTGCAATGGCAATTTTTCTTGTTGCTGGTAAGAGAACAGTGTCTGAAGGTACTGGTTATGTGTTTAAAGTGAGGTGCTCTTGGTTCTCTCAGTGGTAGTGTGATGAAAAAATATGGCCAGAAAGACACTGCTGCCTCTCACAACTGAAGATTACTGCCCTGCAGTGGAACTGAGGCTACCTGGGCTTTACACTTTCAGAATATTACCTTAAAATGTCAAAGGATGCAACAATTCCCCTCACTGCTCCAACTAAAGCAACTGTGTGCAAGGGTCATTGCTTTGGTTTCTCTTGGGCACCAATTCTTACATTTTAAAATCTAGCCAGGAAATGTATGTACCAGGGTTAGATGTGTCCAATTTAGTAATTGCAGGTTATGCTGGTTAGATGAATGGTGAGGCTGAACTTTTGTATGCTGCACAATGTCTGTGTGTGATATTTAAAAAGTAGGAAGGCTTTGAGTTTTGATGAAGTACCATATTATCACAGTGAATAACTAAATGAGATTTAGTTACTTGATTTTAATTCACCTGTTCAAATTTGTGAATTAGATAACATACTGAAGGTGCAACAGGATTGGCTGTAGATTTTGCATGATGACTCGTATGTGGTCTTGTCAGCTCAGTTTGTAGATCAACATGGACAGAAAAGATACTTCAGAGGGAGGATGTGAATATTTTGCTGTCTTTTGCTAATATGCCTTATATAAAAAAAATTAATTCCAGTCTTCTGCTTTGAAGACTGTTTTCCAAAATGTCAGGAGTGAGATTTTGTAGCTTAATTTTGTGAAATATGCTTCAAACCTTCAAGCCTTGTCCTCACTAGGAAGCACTGGGCATGGGGATGGACACTGGCAGGCTGTGAGTTGACCTCAGTGGCATTTAACTGTTGCTTCAGGAGTTGCTGCAGAGTTTGGGCTGCTGGTTTTGTGTTTTACGTACATAGCACATCCTCACCGCTATATGCCATAGATTAACCTGAGATACCATGTTTTGTTTGTGAGTGCTTTCAGGCAAAATGGCATTGAAAATGTTTCATTCTTTGCTAGGAGCCTTGAGCATTATAGCAGATAGCAAATTTGTAGTGTGGGATATGATGCTTTGAAAGCCTTTGTCTGCATGAACTTCTTGGCTGTAAATGCAGGAAAGAGGAAGATTTTATCATTAGCAGTTATGTTTGGTGATGTTGAAATACTGTAATGAATTGGGTCTTCCTGTATATAGAATACCTATAAATAAGATAAACAATTTTATGCCTAAATAGTGTATTTAAATCCAGAATATAAAATGTGTGTTATACTTTGCTAAGTCTGTTAACTTGAGCTACTGGACTTGCAAAGACCATCTGGTGCCATGGGAAATATACTTCTTGATCATTCTAGTTCTGAACTTCTTGTCTATGTGGTTATGTCAGAAATAAAAGCAAAAATAGTAAGTTTAGACTATAGGGTTTCCTTATAGGAAAGATATTCTGAGCAGCATTTCAATTAATATAATTCTAGATGCTGCTTATGAAACTTAGCTGGAGACACACTGTGGCAGCTAAGTTGCAGCAGTCTTAAATTAAAAAATATTAACTACTTGGAGTTCCTTCTTAAATCGGGAAAGAAAGAACTTTAAAACTGCCTGTAAAGTTGTAAGGGAAAATAGTCTCATGAATCTTTGTAGTTTTGCTGCGGATAGATTTCCATCTGAAAGTATAATACTGTGTAATAATTTACAGTGCCCATTGCTGATCGCTGCTGAGGGTTAACTGGTGCCTGTGTAGTGCTTCCTAAAAGAAAGGAAGAAAGGTACCTTGTACTTCGTGGTGCGTTTTGTAATGTTGTCACTGTGTCAGCTGAAGGTGTGGACAAAACTTGAGATAAAACCATTCAGTGTCACAAGGGTTTAACCTAGTGGGTTAGGCACTGATTTATCTCTCAGAGTGCCTACTGGTGTTTTACTCTCAAAACAGTGATAATGTAAGTGATAATGATGTGTACAGATGTGCAAACAGTGCCAGAAAATACCTGAATTTCCCTGGAATATTTATTCTAAAGCTAACTAGACTAAGGAAAATAAGGCTCACTTAAGCAATAAGAAAGAAATACGCTGGCATCTGGTAATACAATCCCTTCTTCATGACTTTCAGGAATAAATCTGAACTAGTCCACTTGCCTTAAATAAAATTGTTGCTTTTCAAGTGTTGCATAATTAATAACATTCCTGAAACATATTGTTCATATTAAGTCATAAGTTTTATTGTCTTTTTTCTAAATGAAATATCAAACTCTGTTGTCCCACATCCAAATTGAGGCCACTCCCGGAACAGCAAAAGCAGAGTTAGTCTAAGGCAGTCTAAGTCTGCTGCTGCAAGATCGTGACAATCATGTCATGTTTCCATTTCTATTCCTGCTTTTGCATGAGCATCAGTGCAGGCACATGATGAGCTGCACCAGCAGCCTGATGCCCCTGAGGAGTAGTTCTCACCGTCACAGTCTATAGACAGGTTTTTGGTTGGATCTATTTAGCAGAGCCTTACTACAATTTGTCGTTTGGTTGCTTACATGTGCTAGTGGTAGCACAAGGGAAGGGTGAGGTGAAGAGGAGAATGGGACAGTGTCTTTAATGACAATATGGACACAGGATGGTTGAAAGAAGGGAGAAGTTTTATTTCATGTTCCTCTGGTTCTGGCTGCCTGATCGTGCTTTCTCTCAGGCCAGTTCTGGTACGCTGAGCCAGTTTAACTCATTAGCCCAGAGAGAAACACATACTTTTTGCCAGATTAATGAATTCAGCTAGTATGGAGAGTAGCCTGCTATGTGCCAGAGCTGGCATAGACTAACTGTGGGGGATGGAGGGCAAGAAAATTCCTTTTTGGTGTTTGGAAGTGGTTCGATTGATCTGCTCTATCTCAATGAACTTCACCGCTGGGGAAAGCTTTTCTTTTTGAAGACTTACTGATTCATGTGTTTTAATAATTTTAACTTTGAAATTTGAAACAAGGAAGTCTCTGCAAGGCAAGAATTTTATGCTTTCCAGAGGTGTGTGTACAGTGAAGTGGAAGTTAGTTCTTTTATCCAGTTGTGTGTTTTGCATCTCTGATAAATTTCTGTAAGTGTAGGACTGTTACATAATTTTTATACAAATTTTTTTCATACTTAAACCTCCTGGACTGAAGTCAACTCAGTTACAAACCGGATGTTTTTGAGTAATGTGTCACTGCTGAGTGCTCCTGCCTGCACTTTCCTCACCCTATCCTGTGTGAAAGACCCTTACAAGCGGGAACAGCTGTCTTATTCTGTAAATATTTTTGGCCAAGAAATAACCTGCTTTTAAGTTTGGGATTCAAACTGTGACCACAAACTGCTGATTTTTCTTTCTTGATATAAATCCTTTGAAGAAATGGTGTTTTAAAGTAGTAAATTATGACAGTTGTTTGTTGACTGATACTTCCTGTCTACATATCTTTTGCTTAGTGTTGCAGCCAGCGTGGGTTTATGAGAGGCAGGTCCTGCTTGACCAATTCAATCTCCTTGTGTGATAGTTACCCACTTGGTGAATGAGGAGAAGGCTCTGGATGTTGGATGTCATCTACCAAGAATTCAGAAAAGCCTTTGACACCATGGCATTCTCCTGGAGAAGCTGGCTTCCCGTGGTGTGAATGGGTGTGATCTTTGCTGAGTAAAAAACTGTCTGGGTGGCCAGGCCCAGAGTGTGGTGCTGAATGGGGTTGCATCCAGCTGGTGACCAGTCACAAATGGTGTTTGCCAGGGCTCAGTGTTGGGATCAGTCCTTTTTAACGTCTTCATCAATGACCTGGACAAGGGGATCGATTGCACCCTAAGCCAGTTTGCAGATGACACCAAGTTGGGCAGGAGTGTTGATCTGCTGGAGGACAGGAGAGTTCTAGAGAGGCATCTAGAAAGGCTGGGTAGATGGGCTGAGGCCAACTGTATGAGGTTCAAAAAGATGAAGGGCCAAGCCCTGAATTTGGGTCACAGCAACCCTCTGCAGTGCTACTGGCTGGGGTAAGGTGGCTGGAAAGCTGCCTGGTGGAAAAGGACCTGGTGGTGCTGGTCAGCAGTGGCTGAACAGGAGCCAGCTGTGCCCAGGTAGCCAAAAGGCCAGTGGCATCCTGGCCTGTATCAGGACCAGTGCGGCCAGCAGGACCAGGGCAGTGATTGTCCCCTGTACCTGGTGAGGTCACACCTCCAGCCTTGTCTTCAGATTTGGGCCACTCTCTACAAGGAGGACATTGAGGGGCGGGAGCATGTCCAGAGAAGGGCAGTTGGAGCTGGCACTTGAGGACATGGTTTAATGGTGATTATGATGGTAGTGCTGAATTACCAGTTGGACTTGATGATCTTAAAGGTGTTTTCCAACCTTAATGATTCCATGACCTCATGAGAGGAGAGCTTTAGGCCTTCCAAGGAAGGACTTGAGTCTTCAACACAGGGCTTTGGGCCCTGGAAGTGGGCTTTTGGAGGTGAGAAGGAAGGTTTGAACCCTGAGGTTGGGTTTTCTTGTGTTTTGTGCCCTCAATTGATGCTTCAATACCTTGAACTAAGGCTCTTCTCCCTAGAAATGGGTTTTTGGAGGCACAGAGGAAGGCTTTGAGCCCATTAGATAAAAGTCTGAATCCTGAATAGGAGGCTTTGATTCCTGAGATGGATGGAGGCTTTGGAAGCTAGGGTTTGGGCCTGAAGATGTGCCTTTGGACTCTATAAAGAAGACTTTGAATTCTACAAGTGAGGCTTTGGGCCTTCCAAACCAGACCTGGAGCCTCCAAAATAATGCTCTGGGGCCTTCAGATGAGTCTTGGGACCTAAGAAGCAGGGCTTGAAACTCAGAAATGAGTGTTTGTGCCCAAACAAGGAGGGTTTGGACTCGTGGGTAACAGTTGGACACAATGATCTAAGAGATCTTTTCCAGCCTTAATAGTTCAGTGATTCCATGATGTCAAGGCAATATACCTTGGAGTAGCTGTTACTGTAGTTACTGTTGCTATGATGTTTGTATACATAGACTTAGATAGACCTAGCAGAGCTGCAGACACTTGAGATGATGCACAGATTTTGAAAAACTGTTGTAAATACCTATTCATAAGGTAATGGGTCTTTCCAGTGGATTTTCATTTTGTTCAGCTTTCCTGCTGATATTTTTTGGGATGAGTATATTTGAGGTGCGAAGACAGCAATTTATACTGACAGCAGCTCAAACCTCTGAAATCAGTCAATTAAGGAGTAAAATGTTCACTGAATAAAACACAGCAGTCACACAGTTGGGATTTCCCCATTGTGTCTTCTGCCCTTCCATGATACTCAGTTTTGTTCCTGTGTGGCCTGTAGAAATGAGAAGTTATGAACATCAGACAGTGTGCCAGTGCCACGTCCTCTGCTCCCAACCTGAGACTGGGAACTAGAACAGTTCTTGTGCAGTAGCATGTTCACAGTTGCTGTACTGAATGAAGGTGTTCTGGAAGAGACTGGTTCATAACTGTGGCATGAGAAGATTGGGATCTGAGCAGTTTGCTGGAGAATAAGCCTGCTAGAGTTGTCTGTTGCTGTGTCTTTTGTTTTTCATATCTGAAGATCTGTTGGCATCAATGAGATGTGTACTGTCCTTCTCAGCCTTGTAGAAGGATTAATGATTCCTCTCTGAGGAGATGGGATGGACAAAGTGCAGAGCTGGTGCAGAAGTAGAAGTAGTAGAGGGGGAATGCTCTGCTGCTGACAGGATTGGCTTGTTTGCATGTGCAGAGAGAGGGAAAGGATGTTCAAATGCATATGCTGAGGTTGAAGAAAAAGAAAAGTGCAAGTTGGGGTAAGATTAAAATGCCAGCTTTAAAGACAGTGTAAGGCATGACTTGCTGAATTATTCTGGCAAGAATAAGGAGTATACACGTTCAAATGTGTAGTTGGTCAGTGGTACCTTGAGTGCCTGACTTGATCAGGAAACTAGCCCCAGAGCTTTATTGATTGACTTTTAGCTCTGATGGGCAGATAAGAGATGATGGAAGGAAATTTTTTTTGTGTGTGTGTGTGATCTGTGTCTATTTGAAAAGGCATACCTGGGACATGTGGAATACTTTTAGGGGGAAGGTGTCTGGTTTTTTACTGGGATCTGTGTTTGATGATGGCTCATTCATAGTGCCTGCATAGTTCTTTCACAGTGCCTTTAATATATTTCACAGATAGAAAATGTAGGTGCCTTTACACCTACTTTATTTTGCTTTCTCTTGCTTTGTCACTAAGCCAGCATTATTCTGGAGTGTAAAACTATGCTCCTTATCTACCACTGTGCCTTAGCCAGATGGAGCAGACCATTAGCACTTGGTGCAGTATGGCTGTGCTGAGTTTCAGCTCATGGGTAGGTTTGGGAAGTTACCCTGTGTTACCCAACTTGGAATGCTGATTATGTGGACAATGTGGAGAATGGCACGGCTGTTAGCATGAAAGGGTCAAACCAGTCTGGTGTAAGATATGGATGGTAAAATGTCATCTTGGTTAATTACTAGTCTAGCTACATTCTGCAGTTACTCATTAGGATTACTAATGATTGGGTATTTACTCTTCTGGATGCCTATGACTTCTTCCATCATGAGTCTGAGGTAGCTTTCAGTCCTGGGAGGATTTCCTCAGCAAGAGAATCATACTGGCACCCGTTTTATGGCCAAGAGTGTGTTATTCTCCAATGGAGAGACTCTCTAGCAATACTGAATGTAGTAATGCTTTGCTTTTTGGAAAGAGCATTGTCTTGGATGCAGTTTGCGTCCTGACCATTTGCTTATTTTGGCAAATTTTGACTCCTCTGAGTTCCTGATAATGCTTTTATTCGTAGCAGCAAAATATTCACTCCCCAAAAGCGGGACAGTGTGTCCAAAGTAAAGGTGAAAATGAGGGGCTGGGAACAGGGTACAGACTGCCTCTTTGCTGGTACCAGGCACTGAACTGCTTGTGAGCTCTGGTGTTGCACAGTTTTTGTTGTTGGAAAGCTGAGGCTTAGTATTTATGTAGAATAGCAGCAGCACCTTGAGCATGGCATATTAGTGTACATGTTAGTGTGGTAATTGTGATAGATGTGTTTATTGTGCTGTATTCTATCCGGTTTAAGCTGTCCCAGGCTAGTTATTCCGTCTTTGTGCAAGTAAAAGATTAAATTACAGATCATTATGAAAAATGTCAAATTGTAAATTAAGATGACTTTCTTTCTGTGAAAAGACTTGTTTTCTACCTTCCCTTTCTCCTCTTTGCCAGGCCCTCTCCTGACTCCAGATTCAAGGGTGTCCTGTAAGTTGGTGCTTGTGTTACTGTGTATGAAAGATGTGAATGACCGATAGGGACTTCTTCTTTCATGTGTACTGATTTTTTAAAGAAAGTTGAACAAGGTTCTTGTTTCAGAGTTGTTTACTAGTTTACTACATGTTCAAAGAACATTCTCAATTTTCTACATGTGAATAATAATTTTTAGAAAATTTTGTTGCCTAAACCCAGAAAAATAACAAATTACTTTGATGCATGTGCTAGCAACTGGCAATGAAGTTCAACAAAAAATCTTTTTACACTCTTGTTGTTTTTCAGTTTCCAAAGTGTTGAAATTGTGGAGGTAGCTTTGGTGCTTTCTTCCAGCTTGTGGAGCTTAGCAGCTGGTTCTGTGGCTGCAGTCAGTGTTAGAGGGGCAGCTCCATGTTGCAAGCACTCTGCTCCACAGGGTTGAGATTTGGCAAGAAGGCATGTTGAAATTTTGAGGACATGATGGGGAACAAGTGACTGCCTGAATCAAAATGTTAAATAAATACTTCTTGCTAGAATGTAAGCATTACAAATAATTGGTAAATGTCAAAATGGAAATGGCTTTTATGCATTCAGTAACTGCCAAATATTAAGATTTGGAGATACAAAACTTTAATATACCATGAAATGAAACTTGAACAAATTGAATCTGTTTAACAGTCCTGTAGTAAAAGAGTCTGTTGTTCAACTGTAGCTGTTCCTTCCGAGATCCTTTCCGGATGCCCTCGCTGTTCAGACCATAGTAGTGGGGTTTTGATGCACATTGTTCCTGCAGTTCAGCATTAGAAAAAGAAATATTTAAGTTCACTGATTTTACTAGCTATTACTGCTCATCACTATTGCTGTAGATAATTGCTGAGCTTCTGAGTTTGATGGTTTTTCAAGTGAAGATGTTAGAAGGAAAAATCCTTAAAAAAAAGTGCGTACATCAGGGGTTATTTAGAAATAGAATTTCTTGATTACTTTATGACTTGACAAGCCTTTGGTGAGCTTCAGCTGTAGTTTCAGAATGTGGAAGTTTTGCCAAGGTCACTGGGAAGTGCAGAAATTGATGGTTTAGTAGTAAATCAATGTTAGGTGCATTTTTGTCATGCTTTTTCCAGAAGTATAGGAATTCTTTATCAAGGATCCGCCACCCTCTTATCTTACTCATCTGAATATTGCTGTCTAATGTCTGTCTTGGAGGTCTGTGCAAGGTTGCATTCCAGAGAATGCTGCTGACTGTGTTCCTATGTTTTTCTCTCAAGCTGGGGCTCCTTAGCAGAGTGACTGAATCAGTGAAAAACATTGTACCAGGATGGTTGCAGAAGTATTTCAATAAAAGGGAAGATAAATGTGTAGATATGAATGAATCTGCAAACGAGGAAGAGAATCCAGTAAACTATCATCATGATTATGCAAATGAAGATGCCATGGTAATTGATGGGAGAGTCACGCCTGAATCAGCAAGAATTAATTTAGAAGGTATGTGAAATATCATTTAGTATTCTGACCATCTGTATTTATTCACAGATTTCTAGTTTTGAATCTGCATTTCTAGGGGAGGCTGGAAGGAGCTTTTGGACAGGGAAAAAGCAAACAACAAAAAACCCCGCAACACCCAAACTGAAATGACCAACCAACCAAAAACCCCAACCCAAACTAACCCCACCCGTAGCAAAAACAAAGGAAAAAACCTCAGCAACTCAGTTTTTAGGACTGCCTTAGCTTCAAAGTTTAAACATACTGGAAGTTGACTTAGAGCCCTTGCAAGTCTTGAGTTAACTTAGCCAAGTGCAAAATATTGCTAGCATTTATTTGCAAGTGTGTTGGGTTACATTTTCTTTTTGAAGGATCTGGAATGAAAGTTTATTTAATTGCCTAAGGTGGTAGAAACATTAATTTGTTTTGTTGTCCTCAAAACAAAAGACCAGATGCTGGAATGCCAGAGGAAAATTCCTTCATGTGTCCTGATTTTTTTTTTCCCTTTTCCTTTGGGCTTTTTCAATCAATATATTAAATTTCCTTGTTAGTTTAGTAGAGATCTGGGGAACTTTGTTTATGACATTTTTTTTTTTAAATATTTTGTAACATTAACGTGTGGCATTGCTAGCTTGGGGTCTTCGAAAACTATTTGGATCCTTGGCAAAGAAGTTTACAACCCTTTTATCATATTAAAATTAATCTGTGCTTTATAGCTATGCCTCTCACTGTTTCTGTAATACTCTGTGAATTTGCATATGCTCTCATTTGAGTTTCTCTTAAATTAGCAGTTTTGGGAACTCAGTTTTTAATTAGGTGAGAAATTTTGTCTGAGCACATGTACATAACCATCTGTGTGGACAGTCAGCTGCTTCTGTTTTTGGCAGAAAGAAAAGTAATGAGGAAATACCTTTCTCACCAATGTTATCTAATTGTAAATAAGGAGCTTTACTGCTCTCTGTGTAGCTGTAGCTTGAGCATAAGTTTGTATAAAGGAATAGAGAAGGTTTTCATGAATGAGTAACATGTGTTGGCTTTTCTGAAGAATTGTGTGAAAGGACCTTTCAGTGAGAACAGCTGCACAGCAAACTTTCTAGCTCCAAGAAATCAGGAGCAGATGGGACCCCCTAGAACCTTCAGTAGCTTGTGTTGCAGTTTGTGGACATTGTAGTTAATCTTTCTAGCTATAGTTAATAATTTTTTTTTATTGTTACTGGTATTTTTATTTTAGAAAGCCTGTTTCTTTGCCTCTGAGGTACCAATGTGCAAGAGCCTGTGTTCATTTGCTTGGCCAGCCTTTGGTCTGATAAGGCTTTATTTCATCTCAAACAAGACAGTCCTAAAAATCTACCAGTGCTTTGGAGAATTAATTACTAGTAGTGCAGTGCTTATGAAGATTGAAGTAGCTGGTTGAAGCTTCAGCACAAATGTCAGGACAACAGTGTCTCAAAATTATGTTCGTACCCAGAAATTGTGGGAGGGACTGTAGATATATGCATATCCGGCAAGACGACCATTAATTGCTGTTCTGTTCATGTGACAAGCTGGAGCTGTGAGAACACCTCTTGCAGGACACTGGCAAAGTTTACAGACCATTTTCATGAGGAAAAAATGCCCAGCTTAAACTGCAGCCATGTTGCTTACTTGTCCTTTGTGCCAAAATCTCAAAAACTAATGGATAGGAGATAATTCACCTCATATGGTAGAATATGGTAGAATCTGATATGGTAGGATGATGACACCAGAACAAATAAACCCCTGGAAACCTTTGCAAAACATATTTTCATGTTACATATTCAGACTAACACTGTCTTTTTTACAAGATGATAAAAACTGTCCTTAATTTGTCATGTAATCTAAAATTTTGGAAAGCTTATTGCAAGCATTATCTAGAGGAGAAGGAATTTAGAGATGTTTGATTTAGCGAAAGACACAGTTTAAGCGCCTGAGTCCAGGGTCAGATTTTGATGAAATTCAGAAAAATCCCATCCTTAAGTACTTCTTAATGCACCATTAATGCTTAGTATTGCAAGCAGTGTTGCTGTTGTAATCAGACAGATGAAACCCTATCTGGGTGAGGAAGTTAAATTCGGCTTCTCTATTTTTGTGCTTAAAACTTGGCAATAAGCGTGGCTGTTGATAGAAAGCAGGTTTTGGCTTCTGTGAGCTTGTCTATAGGGAAGCTGATTGTCTGGCTGTTCTTGTTTAGAGCCATCCACGAGCAGGTCTGCACTGAACTTCTCAGATGTGTTAACAAGGCCCTCCCTGCACCGGAGCCATCTGAACTGCACCGTGTTGGATTCCACAGTCCCGCACTGTCAGCCCTCCACATCTTCCTCACTCGGCATCGGCAGTCCTGGGCTGTCCCTCGTAAAGGAAATAAAAGATTCTACCTCTCAGCACGATGACGATAACATCTCAACAACCAGTGGCTTCTCTTCTAGAGCATCTGATAAGGGTAACTTTTATGTTCTCTATTTGATTTGGTTGATAACATGAAGTACTTTGTATTCTTTAGTATTCCACATTGCCTGAGTAAATGTTAGAATTAAATTTTAATTTTTAGTATTTTTGAAGTATATAATCCTGTCATCTTTTAAATACAACCATGCTTGGAATATGTTTATGAGTCCCTGATATTCTAAAGAGTCGGGGCTGATAAATACAATTTTATCTTGATTATCTGTAAATCTTGAATGGGGATAATAGGAGGTGAAGATGACTTGCTGTAGCTTGATTGCTAGGTTGATTGCCCAGAAGGAGGAATGACTCAGAATATGAGCTGGCTAAATATGAATAAATATGGTTGACAAATAAAAACACAAGATATTTTCGTATAGTTTTTAACCAGGAGTCAATAAAGCAACTATTCTGATTGAACAAGTTTGGGCTGCTTTTTTTTTCCTCTGTTCTTGGTAGAGGGCATCATTTATCAATACTTTGTTGTTTTTTGCCAAATTCAGTACACCATTTTAAAGTAAAAAAAACCCCAAGACATTGTATTTATGTAGAATGTGACCTAGGTGTCTCAGTGAGAAAGCAAACAGCAAGTTTGCAAATTTTTCTAGTCCCCCATATGGATGGGGACGGAGGCATGCTCAGCCAGTTCTCTGGAGACCATAGTTTGACAGTACGTGTTGCCAGGGCGTAGCAATATAACCTCAGTTTGCTAGAACTGTCTGGTACATCTCCATAAAACATACAGAAAACAGGTGGTTAACTCTGTTAATTCAGCCTTTGGGTAATCTTTCAGGTTTAAGACCTGGTCTGTTCAGTCCTATGCTGGTTTCCATCCCTCTACCAACACAGGAAAAACTTGGTATCATTAAAGATGCACCAGTGTTTATGCAGTTCCTTTATTTTGAAGAAAAAATAAAATTGTGTTGTATTGGAAATGTGCTATTAACTTGTGAATGCTTTTAAGGGATTACTGAAAGGTCATGTATTCGCAGTTCTGTGAACAGATTTTAAGTCAGAGTTGATACTTGGGTTTTGAACCATATGTGAAATTAATCTGTTTGAAGAGCTCTGAAGGTTAGAGTGCCAGAGAAGTGAATGTTCAGGGACCTTTTAATTTTGTGACACGTTTTTGTAGAGAACTCAGGAGTTTGTGTGATGTTTAATACTAAATTTCTCTATGTACACAAGACATTTACATATAGCATTTCTCATTTTGGCAGATATCACAGTTTCAAAAAATACTTCAGCACCACTGCTCTGGTCCCCAGAGGCTGAAAGATCTCATTCCCTCTCACAGCATCCTGCATCTAGCTCTAAAAAACCTGCATTCAATTTATCTGCTTTTGGATCTCCCTCTCCTGTAAGTACTGCACAGTATTAATTTTAGTGTAGTTGAATGTGTAGCTATTTTACTAACCACTTACTATAATATCTTTCTGTAGTCACTTGGAAACACTTCTGTCTTTAAGACAAGACAGCTTGGGGATTCTCCATTTTACCCTGGAAAGACCTCTTATGGTGGTGCAGCTGCAGCAGCGAGGCAGACAAAAGTGCAGATTTCTGCCTACCAGGTATGAGAACACTAGTGCAGTGTGGGGGGAAAATGTAATTGAAATACAGAAGGGAGAGCTCAGCCAAAAAAGCTGTGAGCTGGGAACTTAACTTGCAAAATGTGGCAACAGTTCCTATCTTGTCCATTCAGCCTACAATTTTTGTTTAAATTCTTGGGTAACACTTTATGTAGAAATGCTTATCATAAAGCACAAGAATGACAGCAATATCTGAGTTGCTGGGCAGTTTCTTGTAGTAGGGGTTTCCTCTGTTATGTCTTCCAAAAATTTCCATTTTCTGCCATGGTCTGCCTCTGCCTATATAATGGTAAAATAACATGTAAATAATTACAATGATGGCATAACTTTGAAAACTTTGTTAATTGCAGCAAAAGTTACCTCCCCGATACTTGCCTGTAGATCTCACACAAGCACTCAAACTATGAACAGATTGTGCATTTTTTGATGTAGTAGTATACAAAAGGCAAATTTGCTCATCCTTTGCACTTCTGTTACTGAGAGGGAGGCATGCAGTCCTACGTGCTATATACCAAGACAAACAAAGCTGCTGTCTATCTTACTGTCATTCAAAAGGCTCTTGAGAAGAGCTGCTTGTCCCCAAGTGTTCTTTGCAGTCTAAAATGAGCAAATTAAAAATCCTGACTGCTCTCAGTAGCTAGAGTTGAATCTAAAAGCAAGTCAGTAAAATCTGATGTAGTTCTAATTTGTTTAAATGCAAATGCCCTTTGTTAAAAACTAAAAGTCAAAAGGAGCTTTAAGGAACTGAAAATAAGTTTGCTGGACCTATTTTGGCAGTCTGTTTCTACCATGGAACCAGAGGACCTACAATTTTCTGATTCAGGGAAATCTTGAGCCTTGCAGATTTTCCTGACTTGGTGTTGAGTGAAACATCAGAACATTTAAAATTTCTATAAGCTAGAAGTCCTCTTTGGTCAGCTGTTTTCGTTTTTTACAAAAATTGTGGATTATGTTGAAAAGAGGAGACAAACACTAGGTTTTTAAAGGAGAGACAAGCTTGTTTGTTGCTGCGTACAGCGAGTCTCACTTGCATGTTCTGTATGTTGTGTGATCTGTTTCCTGTCATCAGGTAGTGGTGTGGGAGTGTGACGTGGTTACATGAGAGGCGTAACATAGTTTAAAAAAAATGGTCACACTGAAGTTTTTTTAATCATGTTCAGTCATGTGGTACAACATTCACTTTTTCAGTGCATTATGTTCAAATCAGATCTTTATCTTTCTAAACAGTGAAAAGATCTGCAGTCAGCTGCAGTCTTGGGGGAAGGGAGGAAATGAGAGAAGTAGAACTAGAAATCAGTGATTGTATACTCTGGTTTTAAGATGCCATGCTTACACCATCACAAAACTGAGATCTGTTTGGCTGCTGAAAGTACTTTCTGCAGCACAAGCCTTTGCTTCAGTTCTGTTTCCCTAATTGCTGCTTCAGAGACTCTACGAGCCTATCATCTTCATTTTGTGACCTTTTACATTTAAGGATTTCTTTTGTTGCTTTATCCCATGTGCAAGATATGCAGGACTCCACTTGAACTATTGTAAAGTTTTTCTTCTAGTGTAATATTTTTCTTCTTCATGCCTTGAATGCTCAGGGAGTGTATTTTTCTCTGTCATTATGAGAGTGTTGGTTGTATCACCAATGTAGCCCTAGGGCATAAAACACAGGTGTGTAACTCAGAATCCAGCATGGTAACACTGGCAATGCCAATTTTTCAGCCACCGATAAAGAGACAAATGAAAGCTAAACAAGCAAATGTGCAATCCTACGGTGTGACAAGTTCCACAGCGCGGCGCATCCTGCAGACATTGGAGAAGATGTCAAGCCCTTTGGCGGTAAGTGGCACTTCTTTTCATGTTTTGTTCCATGTGTTTGAAAAACATAGTAAATGTGCCAGTATAGGATGAATATGTTACTTAATGTCAGCTCTGCTTTAATTTATTGCACTTGCTTTTTCAACAGGATGCTAAAAGGATTCCATCTTCTGTTTCTAGTCCGCTGTCTTCTGTAAGTTTATCAGAACCCCCCCATGTTTTTGTTGGATGGAACTCTCTTGTAGGGAAAAAAACATCCTCTAATATTTTGGCCCTTTTTTCCCCTGTTAGCCTGTGGACAGGAGTGTGCTGAATGTGACTAGCTTCCAGTCCAGACAAAACCAGGTAAGAACCAGTAACATGTTAAGCTGAGATAGGTAACTTTCTCTGCTTTACAGCTCTTAGAAGTAATGTCACAAACCTCAGTGACAGCACACACATGAATTCAAGTTAATATAGCCTTATGTAAGTTGTAGCTGCCTTGGCTGTGTGGAAGTTGCTAAAATGTCTTTTCTATCCACACTAGATGAAGGACTGTGGAGATTACTCAGGCGGAGAATTATTGTCTTTTTGTGATGATGTGCTGATATGCCAAGAACAGCTTCTCTAGAACGCACAAAGTGGTTTTATCTTGGCCTGCAACTTGGGGTTAAGTTGCATGGTAACATTCTTGTTTCAGAAAGCTTTCTCTTGCAGAAGTAACCAGAAATAGAGAAATATTGATTGATTGTTCACATCTTGTGCAGATTTCTATGTTTATTTTAAGCAAAAAAAAAAAAAATTACATTTTTTATTACTGCTCAAGGCAAGGAGAAAATTGGACAATCGTTATATTTTGTTACTTCTGTAATTTTATGCTCCTAAATTCCTGTTTGGAAGTAGCACTGAATTGTTGCCATGGTAAGTCATAATTTCCTTGGTTTTGTTTAAAAAAAGTTGGAGTATTACATTTACTAAATTGTGAAACCACAAAAGGTCACTTTTAGCTCAGACAACCAAAAGAACAAAAATGGTTTTTCCTCAGTGCAAACTTTTAATCTGCTGTTTTCATGAGGAAGTGGACAGAATGTTTTAAAAAGTTTCTATGCTAATGGCTTGGTTAGGAGTATAATTAATTCTGCAGTCACTTAGGAGTTTATAAACATCTCAGATTTCCTGTACTGTCTTTGGCCATCTGATAAATTACAAAGTAGAGCATGTAAGTTTTTAACCACCTCTTAAATATTATCCCAGTAATTGAAGACAAAGCTGATATGGATTCTGCATTAAAATGCAGAACCACACCTGTGATGAGGCATTTAAAAAGATCGACCAGATTTGCAGCTTAGACCCTGACGTTGGTCAGAAAGTGAATGTTGCACACAGCTGTCACTGGGTAAAAATAGAGAAACTGTCTACTCATAATGCTAGGATTCATAAAATTTGGCAGGGAGAAAGGGTAGCTCTTGATGAAGAGAGAGGACAGGATTGTATGTGCCCAGAAGAGGGTTGTGTGCTTTCCTGCTAAAGCAAACAAATGGTTGACAGGACGCTTGGATACTCAGAAAGAAGTTTTACAGGTGGTTTTTTTTTGTTGGTTTTTTTTTTGTTGTTGTTTGTTTGTGGTTTTTTTGTTGTTTTTGGTTTTTTGTTGTTTTGTTTGTTTGTTTGTTTGGTTGTTGTTGTTTTTTTTTTTGGTGGTATTTTTCTTATTTTGATGATCTATACCAGACAGAATAATTCTTAGTGTATTGAACATGTAACTGCACTACTTTTTTTCCTTGTTGTACATACCTGTTTCACTGGTTCGGTATCCTTTTACAATAATATCATCTGCCTAGCATGTGAAGATAAGGTGGCAGATGTAGTTTCCTGGATTTTTGTGAGGCTTTTGGGGCTGTCCCTCTTGGATCCGTCTGGGCAAATTGTCCAGCTCTGGACAGGATGCAAAAAGTTGCAGTGAATTTGGCTACATCTGGCTGGTGACGGGTCACCAGCGGTGTTCCTCAGGATCAACTCTGGGGCCAGTGCTGTTCAAGATATCTCTCAGTGATCTGGAGGCATGAATTGAATGCCCCACTAGCAGGTTTGCTGATGATGTGAAACAGGGAGGTGCTGCTGACTCTCTTGAGGGACAAGGGTCCTTTGCAGAGGGATTATCAGTGAGATGAATTTTAACAAATTCAAATGCCAGATCTTCATCATTGAGATCATGGGACTGAGTGCTCAGCGGGTTTGCAGGTGACACCAAACTGAGCGGTGCAGTTGACACATCTGAGGGATGCCATCCAGAAGGACCAGGACAAACTCTAGAAGAAGTGGGTCCATGTGAAGGTCATGCAGTTATTCACCTGGGTTGAGGCACAACCGTCTGTTGATACTGATTTCAATAGTAGATACATCCCAAGTCTCACTCTTCTTATCACCAAGGCTACAGATGATTTGATATATCATGGGGCCTTTTGGGGTCTTCCTTCTTTCTCTATTCAGTTAAGTCAGTTTTGCAGAATGTACAGTACTTTCTGTTTAATAATTAGCCATTGTCTGTAAAACAGCTTTGACAAGGAAAGTCAGACCAGTGCTCTTAAGAGCATCAAATGCAAATCTAAAAGATTAGAACGTACATTAATGAGACTTCTTTAAAAATATTTCACAATTTATTTTTTTTAAGTGTAACTTCAGAGGAAGAAAATATAGAAAAAAAAGAAACCCAGAACCTGGTTTAATACTGGTTAACTATTTCAGTATTAAATTAATGGATTACATCAGTTAAAAAAATAAAAATCACAATGAGGGCAGCGGAGAGGAAAGGATGGGAGCATGCTATTGAAACATGAGTTATTTTGCTTACAGGAATATAGTTTATTTTGTCTGTGAAGTAACTGCCAAATTTTGACGCAGGATTCAGTCAGACTTTGACTTCCTGTAGTGTTTTGGATTTTATAACTGATCTTCTGGTGATTACCTTCTGCAAACTAAATGTTTTCAACACTTCCACATAGTTTTCAGTGGGTGCTGAGACTGGTGGGAGGTTTATCGTTCTGTAACTTTTATCATCAGTAAATGCTATGGTAAGTTGGGTGGGTGCGAGGATAAATTGATTGCTGCTTCCCTTTCAAAGATGGATTCGCAACATCCACCTGTCCAGAAACTTGTGACACCAAAGCCAATCTCCCTGACAGGGAGTCGGATCACGTATTTTAAACCATCTCTGAAATCAGCTACTAATTCCAGAAAAATTCACCAAAGGGTAGATACAGACCATCAAGTAAGTAAATTTTCATGTCCTAATTTGCCTGCTTTTTGCAAGATTGGAATGTGTCTAACCGGTCTAAGTCTCTTTCTTGCAAGAGCACCAATGGTATACCTGAGGTAAGCATTAAGAAAAGACAGTGGAAACCATTGTGAAAGAGATACTGAGAGGTGTTATGAATATAATTGTATCTTTAGCACACTAAGTGGCTGGTGCTTATTTTCACAATATGGTGGTGTGCTGTTGGGCCAGGGTTTTCACAGTGAAAGGATATTAAAATACAGAAACAAATTTTCTTTACATATGCTGTTGTTCAGAAAGTTGATGGAACGTGCTGATGTTGTGTATAAAATGTTTCAGGTGAACTGCAGGCTCCAAGTGAGATTTCTAGCAATTACCAGTTCATATCGCATTCTTATTACCCATTCTGATCACTTCAGTGTAGATGAAGTCCCTGATAAACTTGCCTTAAAACAATACTGGTATCTCTTTTGGAAAAGTCACCCATGGTTCCAGTATCATTCTGAATGTAAAAATGACCTGGTGTTAAATATATGGGCTGGAGATTAAGTGGATAGTCAGAGTGGTTAGGGAACAAGCTTAAGCAGATTAGGTATATTTAGTAGTATAAATAAAAAACAAAACAGCACAAAATCTGTGTTTGGTTGTCTTCTCTTTGTGTTTTGTTTATTAACATATTTGGATAAATCTTGAAATAAATAAAACTTATTTTGCAGGATATGATGGAGGAGAGTTTTCCTGCAGAAAAACCTGTAAAATCATCTGAAAGGTATGACAAATCTATTAATTTAAAACACTTAAAAGAAGAAAGTCCCCTCCTTTGTCAGTACAGTCTGCATGCTTGCCTTCTTTTGGAAGGATAGGAACAGTTCTCAGTAAAAAAGAATAGAAAAAGTGAAAAAACTGTTATATGAGAGAGTTTAACTATTTGTGCATCTTGGTGTTCATTAAGGGAGCAGCTCTTAGTTTCAGGAAATTAAATAATTGCTTGGAGTCTGGAAGTTTCATTGCACAAGAATTTCTTTCTGAAAAGTTCTTCATAATATGAAATGTCTTACAGTTCAGGAGTAAATTCAAGTTTTAGTTTTCTTCTTGTGTTTTTTTTTTTTCTTGTTTGTTTGTTTATACAAAAAGCTAGAGGAAGATTGTTTACTAGTGTTTCTTACATGACAAAGGCACTTTTCTGCTCTGTGAGTTTGCATGAAAAACAGAAGCCCTTCAGAGTCATCTGAAGACAAATGCCAACTTGTCTCTGAAAAAAAAATCCAGGAGAGTTAATAATTCTGTTTCATCTTGAGGAGATTGTCTTGCATTATGCTGCTTGGTCAGCATAGAATGACTTGAGATCATATTGATGACTCTTCCTCCTGGGGAACTAACTAATCTTTTGGGTAGTGCTTGAATTAAGGCACTGTGTGCTCAGAAGATAGCCTTTTTTTGAGGATTCAGACCTTTCAAAGAACAGTATTAGAGAATCTGCTAATGTGTTGGCTCTGTGTTCGTCTTCCAAGCAATTCTTACATTGCCTTGGGCATTCTTTGGCTTGCAAAAAACCCCAAAGCCAACCCTTTGTTTTACAGTCTAATAGTTTGACAGGAACCATCTTTGGTTTTGGCAGAGGTGCAAACAGATGTTAGGTTTTAATTGTGGGTTTTCAAACTGTTCTGAGTTTTCCTTGGTGCAACTCCTTTCTCCATGAAGAAGGGAGATCCGGGAAACTGATACTGCTTTTCATTTGTTTCACAAGTTTTACTGCTGTGTTTCTACTTTTGACTTAAGACTAGATGGTTCTTTTAACTCTTTTATGAAAGCAGTCTGTGTTGATTCTCGTATTATGGAGTAGGAATACAAAACTAATAAGGGCCAGAGTCTTCATGCAGCTAACCTGCATTACTTTGGTCCATCTCTGTTCAGCCTAACAAAGGCTGTTTAGTTTTTAAACCAGCGTCAGAATTGTAGGTTGGACTGACTTGCTTGAAGACAGAACTGTCTTTACCCGTTAGAAGCTGACAGGTGTTAACAGAAAAGAGGAATATGGGCTATCATAGACATGCTGTAATTGTTTCCATAAAGATTTATTTTGACATGAGATTTTATTTCGTAATTCGAATTGATTGTCACTTTGGATTAGGGAAAAGCTTGAGCATATGGCTTTAAGGATCTGGCTTCCTCTCAGTGGTTACAGTGCTGAGCAGATGTTTGCAGCTCTCTGAGAGGTTCAGACCAATTCTTTTCCTCAGTCCTCTAGAAACTTGACCTGGTATCTTCCAGTGTCATCCAATGTACTTTTGTAATGACTGATTGGCTGCAGGATAAGCTTGATATTGTAGTTTTTTTCAGGCATACTTCATTGTAATACCATACTGCTTTTTATTGGGACTATTCCTTAGATCACTTCTATTTTGGGATGTGGCGTGGCTTTGGTTTGTTGTTGTTGGGAGTTGGGTTTGTCTGTATGTGTGAAGGGGTGCTCGTTGGTTTGTTTTGCGGTTTTTCTTCTTTTTTTTTCTTTCCCCTTCCCACTTGTATTAGGGAGTCTTTCTGGTTTGGCTCTAGGCTTTTGTAATGAACAGAGAAATGCCTTTGTGTGCCTTACAAAAGGGATCTGTATTCATGTCTGAAAAGACTTCTGGAATGTTGGCACACCCAAACACCTCTGCTGCTTCTTCTGATGGCCTCAGGAAAGCCAGAGCTGCTTATGAAGCTTCTGTCATATTTTCTTGCCACACAAGTTTAAGCCTCTCAATTCCATAAGAGCTGTTGGCAGCATTTCCTGTGCACGCACACCCACATGTGCCCGCCCCCTGCCCATATATTTTTAGTTATTCTTTATATCCCTTCAGAGATACATGCTCATCACAGAATCAGAGAACTGGCAGTCAAAATTTCCAGTCTGGACTATTAAAAGCAAACATTAGAAAATAACAATCAGTTCTATTTCAGGTCTTCTGGCTTAGTCATCATTCCTTTATGGATGTTGTGACTGTTTTTTATGTATGTTATTCTCACTGCTGCTTTTATTCAGCTTTTGCTGTTTAGAACACCAGCTATTTACCAGCATTTAGAAACTTGTGGGATGTTTTTTCTGATTCTAATTGGCAGGTGACAGTTCTAGGATTAATAGCGACTGTAATAGCTTGAAACAATTATTTGATCAAGTTGGGAGGTTTTTTCCTTTTTTTTTTGCTTTCTTTTTAATCCCCTTCCTCAACTTATGTATTTTTATTCTGCGCCAGCAGTTTGAGCTACCCCAAGCTGGATACTCCTGCATCCAATGGTCTGTCTTCAGGAGGAAGGATGGATAGTGCCTGTGGCAAGATGAGAAGGGAAAGGGAGCGATACTGTGCATCAAGACCTGGACAAAAACAACAACTCGTAAGGGTCTCTCAGGTTAATTGACCTCACTGTCATTACTGAAATAAGCAGCTTCATTGCCTCATAGTAATTTACAATAATACCATTTCAGTTTTGTGGGTGTTTTGATGTGGATTTCAGAGCAGGCTCCAGTTTAGTTGTCTGTATAAGTGCCTCAGCTTTGGTTTTATATTTGTAAAATCTTCCATTGTATTATCTTGGATATTCTTCATTCCATAAAGTTTCTTATTAGTTGTTGAATGAATAAATTTGGTAGAGGTTTGTAGAGTTTTTAGAAAGGAATGAAGTGCCAAGTATATATATAAAAAAAATATTTTATATGTAAGTCATTTAGAAAGGTATGAGCTGAGAGCCTGAAGCAGAAGACAGTGTTTTGCATGTTTGCTAATGATCATTCACAATTTTTGGCACTTACTCAAACTCATTGTGAAGGGGTTTTTTAATGGGAAAACTCCACTTAATGCGATGATAATCCCAAGGATTATCTTCCTGCCTGAGTGTTACATAAGCTGCCTACTACTGGATCTTAAATCTAAAGAGGTTAACTTGGTCTTCTGGCTGATGCAAAATAAAGAAGTAGTAAATACTGGAGAACTGTAACAGAAATGGTCTCAATATCAAAGTGTGATAGAGTCTTCAGATTAGATCTCTGAAATATGTAATCTGTGGGATACATTAAATATCTGTATTAAATGTGCATCTCTGCTTAGTCACTTCTGAGTAGACATTGGTACTACTGTCCAAATCGTGAATAGAGTGGCTATTCCCATTTAAACTCTAACCAAGCTAATCTTGGTAGTCAAAGGGTTTAAAAGACAAGGGTAAGAGCAGAAGTTTTTAAGGTACACTAATTTCTGAATTTTAAATTTGCATCCTGATACATGATACTGACTACCTTTACCAGAGTATGATCCTCTATGTTGCTCATCAGGGTTTCATTTTTGACTTTCTATGCTTTGGTTTGGGGGTTTTGGTACTCAAAGGAAGACACATCCTTCTTAAAACATTATTTTTTTTCCAAGTTCAAGTGACTTCAGAGACTTTGTCAGCTGTCTTGCCTAATTTTGCAAGAGGAACACTTTCTTTCTTGGCATGAAGTTGTGCTATTAATTAAAAAGATAATGGAATCATAGAATCCTAGAATGGTTATGTCTTTTTAGATCTTTATTAAGTAAGGTAGTAGGTCTCATGAAAAAGAAAAACTAAAGTTTACAACTTTTTAAAGGGAAAGATTAAAATCTAAAACTTTTCTAAAGAAAGTGAAAAATTAGATTTTGCAGCTTCTTCAAAGAAAAAAAAATAAACTAACAAAAATTAAAATTTGCACCTAGGAGATGGAGCAAGAAGAACTACCTGAGGTACCCCTGCCCATCAGTTCTGCATCGCTGCCGACATTCAACTTCAGTTTCCCTGCCAGTAGTGCTGAGTCCTCATCACCCAGCATTGTTTCAAAAGCAGTGATGAACAAGGTAAATCTTGGCTGTATACTCTGAATACTTTTTCAGGGTGAGTATATATCCTCCTTGCTGAATGTTAACTTTTTCTGTGGTGTTCATTAAACTAACCAACCTGAGTTTATAGTCCATTGAATTAAACAGGGTTGTATTCAGGGAGGGGAGGAAGACGTATTTTGATATGGCTTCTGTCCATCTTATGCACTCACTTGCAAGCTTTTTCTTATAAATCTTAGCTGTGGGTCAGAAATAGCAAACATCTTCAACCTCACTGCAGAATGTCTGTTAGATAGTTAATTCAGGTAACTGCTGTTGTTTCACCTGGATGCTTTTCTTTTAGATACAAACCTTAATTATTTTGAAAATACAGGTACAACCAGCAAGTAATGTTGGCAGTCCTACGTTTGTATTTTCATCTCCAATTGTGAAATCTACCGAGGTGGAAGTGCTACCTCCATTGTCTGTAAGTAAAATAAATCCCAGCGTTTTCTCAAGGCTTTAGCAGAATATTGTGGAACAATAAAGCAGAATTGGCCCTGGTAAGGGGGGAAACAAATCTATAGATTTCTGACTTGCAATTTTTCACCCAGCATGCACCAAAAGTTTGAAGATTGGATTTCAGATTATTACTTGTGTGTAAAACTCGATTAAAATTTCTTAGAATCTAAGAAAACCCTCTCTTTTTCATAGCAGATGAAGTTTACATTTAGCGTTCCTGTCGTAAAGTCATCAGAGCTTTCTGGATCCACTGATACACCAGTGACACCCATCCTTAGTCCAGGTAACAAAAATTTTAGCATTTCAGACATAGACTCCTAATTCTCTATTTTTTGTATGTTAGGTAGCTAAGTCTGTAATTTCTAAGCTCCAAATTCCAGGCAAATTGTGTTTTCAGTGACAGGTCTACTTTTAATCAGATTGTGTAACTGTTGTTATTTTTATTTACAACAGTTCATTGTACAACAATAAACTGTTGTAAATAAGGTCAAATTTTGAAGATTCTTATTTAAGAAGAATGAAACATGGAAATTCTTGTTTCTAGCAAATGTGAATATATTCTAAATGGATTTCTTTGTAAAACGTGGTTTTTGTTTCATTTTTAAAGGCAGTGCCGCTGTAAACAGCACCAGCAATAAGAAGGAAGAGGAAGAAGAATATGATGGGTTCTGCAAACCTGCTAAGTTCTTAAAGCAAGGAAGTGTGTTAGACATTCTAAAAAGCCCTGGTGAGATAATGAACTCTTTTAAAAAATATTTTGCAGAGAATACACTTGTGCATATAGCTGCATTGATTTTTAAAAAGCCCAGCACAACAGCAACCAAAAAAAATCCCCAGACAATTTGTCACAGTTACGGCAGTGTCAGCAGTAAATACAGACTTAAATACTACATCTGTTAGGCTTGGTGCCCCCTTCTGTTATAAGAGGCTTTCATTGCTGATGGGAAAACTGCAGCTTTAAACCAGATGCATCACTTCTCCTTTACATGTTAGGTTGTAATTCAAACCGAAGTATAAAAAGAATTCGTGAAAGAATCAGTGTTTTGTTTAAATAAATAAAATGTATGTAATTGGAATGGAAATGTTTATAAAATGCTTCACAAACATTCTTCTCCCACTGTCACCATCTCCAGAAATTAAGAATGGTAAAGATAACAGATACTTCATTCCTAAAGATGTTTCAGAAGCTGCATATCTTTTGGCCTTAAATGTTGACAGTTTCTATGGGTTTGGATGTAAATTTTAAGTAGCAGTGAGCTGTCTTGCTTTAAAAAAATTGATTTTCAAGTCATTGCGGTTGTTTTCAACTGTTGAGTAAAGAGTGTGTGTGTAGATGATGTTTTTTGTTTTAGGAAAAAGGACTTAATTGAACTTGATCTTTCTCATAAGCCTTGAGATATGTCAAGACTTTTTATTACGAAATCTATGTACAACTTAAGAAGGCAGTGCCTATTTATATTGGAAAGAGCTAAGTGAGAGAAAATACACTGTGTGTTTTGTTTAAGGAAAGACCTGTGGGTGAAGTGGCATTAGTTTTCTTTATCAGTTTAGCAGAATCAGGTTCTAAATCCACAAATTTGAAGATTTCACTTCTAATATAATAAAAACAACCCCAAAGCAACAATAACATAACAATAAAAAGAGAAACTCTTTATTTGAGCTTTACTTTTAAACTGGGCTAGTATTTAAGATGTGTTGCTGTAGCATTTTCGTTAGTGTTTCCATATATATTCCATAGTGGTTCTTGTTTTCTGAAAACTTTGCACCTTTAGATAAAGAGTTGGCCTGTGCTCAGTCCATTTTGAACAAAGCGTGTAGAAAAAAATAGTGTGTTTGTCTTAATTTTTATTGCTTAATTATTACTTAGTATTTTTGGGGGAATACTGTGTGGATTGCTTCTCCAAGTACCAACTGCTGCACAGCTACTAAGTAAATGTGAGTCATCTACTATGGCAGAAATAGCTTTAGAAATTTGATTCGATTGGGCATGGTGTCTTGAAATGAAATTGGATTATTTCCAGTCTGTGACAGATCGTCAGCTTTCAGTGCTGTTTGTTTATACACGTATCTACCAGTGTAGTGGCAGATACAAATGAGATTTGTATTTGAGAGTTTCTTGGAAGTGAAGAACTAAATCAAGCTTTAAATAAGTGTTCTGTTGTGTCCCAGCTCAGCATATGAAATTTCATCCCTTTAGATAAGATTTCCTTGGACTTCCTCTTGCAGTTAGTTGGAATGCATAGTTGTAACCACTGACACTTGGTTTAAATTTGTGCTGTCTACTATTATAAGTAACTTCGATGCAGCCAGGGTACAGCTTCATTAGTAAGACCTCTCCTTTTTCTTTTTTTTAAACTAGGCTTTATGTCTGGGAAATCACCCTCCTGTTCATCTGCACAGCCTGTTACAAGCACAGTGGTCTATACAAGGCCTGCAATAAGTAGTTTTTCTGCAGGTAAAGACACCTCTAAACAAGCCTCGTCGTTCTGGCAGTCTGACACACACGACCCATGTCTGCAGAACAAACCCACAGATGGCAAATGTGTAACATGTGAAGCTGCTAAAGTGTCCACTGTTGAGAGTACGAAGCAGACGGTCACTGTGAGTCCGTGTGTCTCCTCCAAGACAACAGTTCCTGCAGCAGGGACACTGGGCTTTGAAGACAAATTTAAACCGGCACCCAACACATGGGATTGTGATACCTGTCTGGTCCAGAACAAACCTGAAGCTACAAAATGTATAGCATGTGAGACACCAAAGCCTGGAACAGGAGTGATGCCTGCTCTGACAATGCCAATGGTCGCGGACAACTTGGTGACAGTGACATCCACCTCCAGCAGCACTGGCACAACAGTCACTCTGGGGTTTGGAGACAAATTTAAACAGCCAAAAGGCTCTTGGAACTGTTCAGTGTGCCTTGTACAGAATAAGGCAGAAGACAGCAAATGTGTAGCTTGTCAGTCTGAGAAACCAGGTTTGTTCTTCTCTGTTGTTTCAATCTTAGTCTATGTGCATTTTTTAGAGAATAAAATGTGTTGCATATAAAAAATATTTTGAGCAGCATGGCTGTACGCCAGACAGGATGGATTAGTGGCTCTCTTCAAGCATGGTTGCAGGCACTTTGGAGGTCTCAGCCCAGATTCCAGTCTGTCACATGAGTTGAACTGATCGTGAAATGTATTAGTGCAGAGCTGAACTGAAGCAAATATACCCTGCTTTACGGCTAGTGAGGAAAGATGACTAAAATGGATGCTTTAATTGACTTAAAACCAATTGACTCATTTTCATTTGGGAAAAATGTGAACTCCTTACAAGGAGCTAAAAACTTTTGGATTTGTTGGAGTTTTGTTTTCCTCTTTCAAAACATAGAAACAGTATTTGCACAACATGGCTTAAAAGTCTCCAGTCAGCATTTATGTGGAATTGAGCAGAGGCATGAACCCAGATTCCAAGTCAGTGTAGTCTTTAGCTAGTTGTCTTGTGCTAGAACAGAACCATATGTTCAGCTATGCCTATGGGAGCTTTTCAGAACATGGATAACCTTGTTCAGGAAGGTCAGGGTTCTTACAGATCTTGGGGAAGTGGGCGCCTTCTTCAGTTCATCTGTGGGTTGTTTTCCATTATAGGTCATTGTAACAGATTTTGAGAGAGTTTATTTTTTTAAAGCACAAATAATTATTTTAGTGTTAATTTTTATTGGCTCTTAACATAATTTGATGTCAAAAACATGTTTGCAAATGTATTCTGGGGGACAAATAGATGTAAGATGTAGCAGATTGTGCTTTTATAATCGCTGTGTACTAAGAATGGAATTTCTTCGGGTAAGATAATGCATTTTAGAGGAAGCTTATTCTCATGAACTTCCTCATGAAGACAGCCTCAGAGTGGTCAGCTGGCACATTTGTCCAAGGCTCTGGCCATTGCAAGGAAGAATTTTGAAAGTGAGGGTTTGCCATGACCACCACGGTGCAGAGAATTGCAAAGTTACGTTATGTTTGTCAAGGGATCGAGTGAAGCAAGTAAAATGGGAGGAATCAATTCGCTGGATATGCTGTGGAAAAGAAGACCCATTCCTGTCTAGGAAATGTTACTGCTTTGAATTTGGGAAATTATCTCTCTCTTGAATGCCATCCTCAGTGGTTCACTGTAGGTGAAGAGTGCAGTTATGTGATGCTTTTGTGCCTTTGGGATGTTTGCTTCTCTCCTGACTTGTGGAGCTGAAGTTCGCTCTTGGGGTGCAGCATCAAGTGCCATCTCTTCCTTTACAGGGGAGAAAAGTCAGAGAGCAGGTGTTGGATTTCGCACCTCAGTAACAGTAGGCTTCTGCTGCTGTTGAAGGCAGTGTAGCTGGTGTGGTGAACACAGAGTTGTGGGTTCGGAAGCTTTCAGTTTCTTTTCTTCTTTTGTCACTCTAGTTTTGAATGTGTCCTGTCCTTGTGACTTGCTGATGAATCAGTCTAGTAAATTCTCAGCCCTGAATCACTTGACAGTGATCATTAACTTGAGTGATGCTCACTTTGACTACCAGTAACTGCTGTCACCAGGAGGAATTCTTTTAGTTCAGTACAGTACCTGTAATTTACATCTGAAATTGGCTGTGTTGCTGTATTTTATGAACTGCAGTTGCTGTTTAAATGTCACTGGTTCAATTTGTGCTTGAATTCATATATAGATTGTAAAGAAGATTATAAAGGTGTTTTCTATTGTTTACATTCTCACATTGTGTTTGACTCAAATCAACTTGTAGCTTGATTTTTTTTACTGTTATGCCTATGTGCTTTGCAATTTACTGAGCATTTCTTAAAAGCTTTGTGTATAATTTAAGTAGGATGATTAACTATCTTGCTTCTTTCTCAGGGAGTTCAGTGCCTGTGACCAGTAGCAGTGTTTCTGCATTTTCTGCTTCTTCTGGAGGTTTTCTGGATTTAGACAAATTCAAGAAGCCTGAAGGAAGTTGGGAATGTGAGGTCTGCCTGGTCCAAAACACAGCAGAAGCCACAAAATGCATAGCCTGTGAAAGTGCGAAGCCAGGCACCAAAGCAGAGCTCAAAGGTAATTCTTACTGAGAAGAACAAGGATGTGCATTCCGCAACCTTTTTCCTTTTTTTTTTTTTTNTGTACAGTGATTTTTCCTTTGAGTATGGCAAAACTGTCCATTTGTTGTTGAAGAATATTACCTAAATAACATCATATGCGTAGGTTTGCACACCCATTCTCCAGAAAAAGATTGGGTTTTTTAGAGGAAAGCTTGTGTCAGTGAAATAGTTGTTTGTTTCAAGCCTTTATGTGTTGTTCATTTGGAGTTAGGCTAAAACCATGGTCTTTCAAAGAGCTCAGCAGTGTGCTTTTCCAAGCCAGGTGCTGCACAGAAGAGCACCATTGCAAAAAGATAGGTGTAGAGAGGAAGTGTGGAGTTTCCTTGTGTGAGGGGGGAGTGTTTTGTTGAACAGTTATGACTCTGGGAAAGCTCAAGACTAGAATCCCAGCTGTGTAAAGCCTGCATGTATTACATCATATATTGCAAACTTGACATTGTTGCTTATTTCTGCAGATTTTGGTACTGCTACTGTGTCTACAAATGCTGCAATGCCATCATTTACATTCGGTGTCCCCTCGTCGTCCTCTGAATCTTCTCAAACATTAGGTAGCACAGGAAATTTTAAATTTGGAGAACAAAGTAGCTTTAAGTTTGGCATTGCATCTGAATCTGCATCATCCAACAGTGTGACTGGAGGATTTAAGTTTCCTACTGGTTCAGGGAACTTCAAATTTGGAGTTTCTTCCTCAGACTCTAAAGCAGATGACAGCAAAAAAGAAAGTAAAAGTAACAGTTTTACACTTGGACTTCCATCTACAAGCAGTCAGGCTCCGTCAACATTTCAGTTTGGAACGACGACTCTGGGACAGCAGGAAAAGAAAGAGGAACCAGTTTTGGGAGGTTTTGGTTTTGCTACAAGTTCTACTTCTTCCATAGCTACTAATGAGAATAAAACTGGAGTCGGTGGCTTCACTTTTGGAACTGTGGCAGAAAAGGATGCAGCATCACCTGCTTTGCCATTTAAGAAGTCAGATGAGAAAAAGGATGAAACTGCCTCAATGAAGGGAGGCTTCTCTTTTGGCAGTGTGGAATCTGCACCTGCCTCACAGTTTGTTTTGGGAAGGGCAGAAGAGAAGCAGGACTCTGTCACTTCTGCTGGTCCATTAGCATTTGGAAAGAAAGCTGAGAATGAAGAGTTAAAGGCACAGCCTATCTTTTCATCTGGGACAGCTGAGCATACCAAAGAGGAGAGCACAGCAAAACCTGTATTCAATTTTAGTTTTGGTAAACCATCGGAAAAGGAAAGTGAGCAGGCAAAGGCACCTTTTGCATTTGGAGCACCAACCAGTACTTGCGGTAAACAGAACATCTTTTGCCTTCACTTCTCTGCTCATGTCTGTCAAGTAATATCTCTGAGGCTGTACTGGACAATATCTGTGGGATTTATATACTACCTGCAGCCTATCTTTAGTTCTAGTTGTTGATGTGTAGACAATATGTTGCAATTTCTTTGTAGATTTCAGTGAATTTTAACACTATGTTTAGACAAAAAAAATTGCCACACCTTAAGGAATCTGTATCACTGCTTGTGTAAACACAGAAGTTGTACTGTTTTAGTAGTAGCAGCTCAGCTGGTGATAAAATCTGTAATATGATGCAGTATAGAGGCCTCATACTAGTGTTGTTTTTTATAGTGAAAGGGAAGGAGAGAGGGAGTGTCTTATTTCCAACTACTTGCAGCTTTGCTGCAGTTTCTCTACTGCTACAAAGGTACAAAAATCACTTCATAGATATTGCACAGTTTTGTATTCCTTTAATTTATTGAAAGTTTGCAGTGGAGGATTAAAGTTTCTCAGGGATGGTTGCTGTATGAAAAGTTCTTGGTTGTTAAACTCCATTTGTGTGACTTAGTAGTAACTGTGTTTCTTCCTTTCAGATCAAGGAGCATCCTTCAGCTTCTTGAGCTCCAGTTCTTCCAGCACAGTGGTACCCACCACTTCAGCCAACAGCAGCAGCATGTTTGGCAGCACCCTCTCTTCCTCAAACCCTCAGCCAGTTCCCACTCCCTTTGTGTTTGGACAACCCAGCAACACTGTGACCAGCTCTGTTTTTGGCAATCCTGCAGAATCTGCAACGACTCAGTCATTTGGCTTCTCTCAAGAAAACAAACCAGCAACCACATCTTCCAGCACTGGCTCGACTCTTACTCCGTTTCTCTTTGCTTCAGGAGAGAGCAGTACCAATGCAGCAAATTCAGGATTTAATTTTGGAGCCACAACTACATCAAGTTCAACAGGTATGTTTTAAATAGCTGCTCTTCTCATTTTCTCATTTTTGCCATTATATAGTGGACTAAGGAGATACTGTTTCATGAATATTTTACTTTGGAAGACGTGCAGGCTAAATGCATGGAAGTAGAGAAAAATATTGAAGATTTATATTCAGCAATGTTAATGTGGGCTCATTTTTCTTCAGTGTGGGAAATACAGTTTATGAATGAACTGGCACCAGAGTTGTTTTATGCAAAGGACAAACCTTTACTGGATTTCAATTTGTACAGGAGTTTTTCACCATGAGAATGATAATTTCTTTTTTCAATAACTGTTAGTCCAGTGTTTACAGTTAGAAGTCAATGAATTACAATTTCCTGCTTTTTCGCTTCTGGACCTAAAACTCTGAATGTCAAGCTTTGCCAAGTCCTTCTCTCACAAAGGAAGGACTCCATATAAATGAAGTTCTTCAACATGCAATTAATGCTGCTTGAGAGTTGGTTTCTATTAAGGAGCATGGCCAGTACATGTTAATTTTCTAGGAATTTACAGAAGACAGCAATAAGAAATACAGAGTTTCTTCATGTTTTATGTTTGTTACTCCACTGCCTGAATTGCATGAACAAATGCATGACTCAACACTAAATCCACCAAATGTTCTGTATTCCTATGAGCCATGCAAGATATTGGAAGTAAGATTGAATCTGTAAGGGAAAGACTTAATCTAGTTTGATCCTGATGGCTTAACTTTGTCAGTCACAAAAGTTTAATTTGCACACTTTTTTGTGTATCAGAAACAGAGAAAACAGTTCTAAATTACAACAACCAACAGAACAATTTAAACTGCTTACAAATCAGCAACTTTCAGTGTAATTTTGTTAGTAGCTGACAGCATATTTCAAACATCTTCACTAATTCAGAAACCTAATTTTTAACCATGTATCTCATCTTGGAAAGAAAGTCAGCCATTCCAACTTATGGTGCAGTTAGAGGGTATTTTCTGTTGCATGAGCATTAGTAATGCTGTTTAAAATGTCCCTTTTGCATAGCAGATCTGCCATGTACGTTCAGAGTCACTGTTAAGTTGCATTTCATTATTTCTGCTCGCCATGCAGCTCAGCAACTGGGCTGGTTGTTTGTTGATGGTAGGTAGAGAATTACTCTTCTAAACCAAGTTTTTGAGCTTACTGCAAGGTTGATTTGGCCTCCAGAAGCTGAGAATGGTAAATGCTTGTACAGGGGAGGGGTGCAGTTGCTGAAAAGAGAAGATACATGTTCTCCTAGTCCTAATAAATCAGGACCTGTATTTTGCATATCTGAAAAGTCCAGTTTGAATGAATATTGTATGCGTGTGGTAGAAACAGCTTTTAGTAAATACAGATTAAAACATACCGTTTGCAGGAATCTGCACAACATGGAGAGGCAACCAGTGTGTTTGACATTAATTTTGTCTGACTCTCATAAACACAGCACTTCTCATGTTGCTTAAAAGAAAAGATGCAATTCCTGTTGTGGCTGAGGTAGTATCTGTTTTATATACTCACACAAGGAGTTTGAAATTAAGATGAGTGAGGCTTGAGGACTTTCTGGTTTTGGATTCATTCTTGAGGGCAGGAGGGAAGGGGCCCATACTGACATCCCTCTCTGTCCCCCAAGGGTCATCATCTTCGTTTCTGTTTGGCTCTGGGCCCCCAGCACCTGCTGCTGGCCCAGCCTTTGGCACCAGTCAGCCACCAGCATTTGGCCCAAGCCCCAGCTCCGGCCAGCAAAGTGCTCCAAGTTTTGGATCGCTGTCGACATCGTTGTTTTCTGCTGGCTCTCAACCTGCTCCTTCTGCCTTCGGCTCGGTCACAAGCAGCACTCATCCCCCTGTGTTCGGCCAGCAGGCAGCCCTTCAGCCAACCTTTGGCTCTGGTGCCCCCAGTACTGGTGAGTGCTGACCATCCTCTTCCCTTTTGGTCTCAAAGATCATATATTTTATTTTCTTTTTCATGAAGTGGATCATAAATTATATGGAAAAAGACAACTTTGGCATTGCGCGTGTATTTATATATAGGAATTGCCTTCCATAAAAATAATGGATATAGGGTTGTCATTTATGTCCCAGTCCTGACTGTGGAGACACAATGTGCCACGGGTATCCAGCTTCACAGGAAGCCACCTCCACAAGAGACTTAGCAGACATGGAGGTTGCAACTCTACAACTAAATTTTGAGCTTTATTTTCTTTAGAAACCTAATGATTAAAAGGAACTGTTGAAAACCATGGAGTGAGTAATCACTGGTAAGACTGTGCAAAACAAAAGAGCACGCACACTGCAAAATTGTTATTTTTTGGTTTGAGAAATTCTTAGTTATCTGACTTGAACAGGCTTCACTGTATGAAATACAGTCAGAATTGTTTAGAGGTTTTTTAACACATTTATGGGTCAAGACTGTATTAAGATCTTTTTACTAATGAAGTATAAAATGCCATGGGAAAGGGGCAGAGAGAATGAACCTTGTAACTTAAGAAAGACCTGTTCCATACTAGTAATAATAAAAAACCAAAAACAGTGCCAGAATGTCTATTTGATCTCACAAGAAATACTGAAAGGGAAAAGCCTCCTTTTTTCCTCTCAGAAGTTTTACAAAATAGCCTCCATTAAAAGTAACCGACATTTTTGTACTAATTAGTACAAGCAGATTAGTGCACAACACATTACTCAGTTGCTTTTTCATTAATCAGGTAGCAGTTTAAAGGTAAAGTTCTCCTTGGATTTTCTGTATTACTTATTAGTTTACTCTGATGGTTGGAATGTTTGGGTTTTTTTCAGATGAGGTGCTGTTAGCACATTAAAGGAAAGGAAGTCCCCAGATCCACTGCATGAACACTGGAAAGTTTACCTGAATATAAATTTAGAATTTAAGACTTGATTAATAAACTTCAGTATGCACAGGTATAAATTTAATGGTGGCACAGAAATTAGCCAACAACTAATTATCAGTGTGCCAGCAGTATTACTTTAAAAATTCCTCAATCTGTGTGAATGGATTCATTCAGTAAACTGTTCCTGTAGTAATCTGACACTTCTGGTACACCCCCCACCCCCCAACATTGTCATTTTGAGCAACCTGTAAAAAGAATAATCTTCAAAGATAATGGGGAAGAACATGAGGATTTTGCTGGAAAGGATGAACTCACATTTCAGCTTTCTTACTTCTTCTGCTTCCACCTCATCTTCCCAGGTTCTGTATTCCGGTTTGGAGGTAGTAATACTAATTTCAGCTTTCCAAATAACCCAGGAGTGTTCACTTTTGGTGCAAATCCTCCTGCATCAGCACCTCCTGCACCGCCGTCTGGCACTTCAGGATTTTCGTTCAACCAGCAACCAGCATTTACAGTGGGGTAAGAGACCATATCAGAATTTCCCTTGAGCTTCGGGTAATATCAGTGGACAGCCTCTACTGCTGTTAAATCATGAGCTGTTCAGATGAACCCTGGAATTTGAAACTAAATTTGGCATCCTTCCTTGTATTAGCCTGACTGGCTAACTAAGCACCGCTATCTGTAAAGGAGCGTAGCTGTCAGGAAATGTCACACATCAACACATGTGAGATTGTCTTGTTCTTGAAAGGTAGGACCCGTATCCAGCCATTATGCTGCTGCTTACCTTCTGAATAAGAGAGATTTAATTGGGTTCTGGAACTCTCTTCCTCCTGTTCGTCATTTGCTGCTTGTTGCCAGCTGGTGACTAGTGAGACAAGACTATGAAACAGTTGTTCTGGAATATCTTCTCAGTGCTGCTACTGAATTTTCAGCTACACTGTCCTAAACTCTGAACTACTAATTTCTTTTAATAGGACTAATGGGAAAAATGTTTTCTCTGCCTCTGGATCTTCAATTCCTGGTCGGAAGATAAAGACTGCATTTAGACGTAGAAAGTAAACGCCTGATTGGTAAAGCATCAAAAACATTGGAAGCAGCTACTACTATCCTGAATTGTTCAGCTTCTATCCTGACTGAATTGTTCAGCTACTATCCTGAATTGTTCAGCTACTACCCTGAATTGTTCAGTTACTGGGATTGTACCTCACACTGGCTTGTCAGAAGTCAGATCTGCCTAAAGGAATATAAAACTTAGCTTTCCTGTCCTTCCCTCCCCTCTCCCTATTACGTTTTTCTGGTAGCAAGTAAAGTTGGCAACAAGGCTGTTCTCAAGCAAAAGTCTCAAGTTACTTCTTTCACTGACTCGGCATGGTCTGGCTGTAGCCCTGAGTAGAGCCTGCACAGTGAATGGCTTGTCGATACCTCTTCATCCGCACCACTACGTGCGCTCATCCGCGTTTACTGACGCCTCGAAATTGTAATTATATCAGCGAAGGATGCTGTATAGAGTAGAGAATGTTGATAATGAATGATTTCTATGCTGAGTTTGTGCTGGTGTATGTGTGAAGTGAGTGAGTTTGGGTGTATTGTGCACTAAAATTTTCTGATAGGGAAAGACTGATTAAAGGATGATCCATGCTAAGGACTTGTTAGATCTGTAGTTCTTCATTTAATAATTATATGCTATTTCTATATTTTCATTCTTACAGCCCTTTATCACCTGTCTCGCCTTGTTATTTTATTATGAAATGTGTAAATACAATTTTGTTTCTCTGTACTTTTTTGGCATAACAAATCTGTGAAATTCAAATTTTAATTTTGTGCATTATAGCCATTTTGTTTAGTATTGTCTCAGATTTTATGTAAATCCCATTATTCAAAGTTGCCTAAATCCATTTAGAAAATCTTTAAAATTGGGAATTCTTAAAGTAAGTTTATTGGCTTTTCTGATCCATTTTTGTTTGGACCAAAAACCAGTATTGTACAAAGTATTAAGTATATATTTTTATATTTACTGAAATGGACTGTGGTGACTTTGGATAATAAGGAAAAGTTTAATATTAAAGCCATGTTTATTACAGTATAATTAACATGTTAAACCATGGGATAAATGCCATCAATAAAAACTGCAAAATATTACCTGGCAATTTTAACTCTTCGTAAAGGCATCCCCAGCTGTAACTGTGTGAGGTGGTTCCCTCGACCCGAGCAATGTCTCGTGCTTTCTTCAACCTCTGCTTTTTCGCATTGGTTTTAGAGGATCTTAAATAAGTTAGAGGTCTTCTGTTAGGAAGGAGTGTTTTCTTGCAGGCTGAAGCTTGAAGCAGTTTATCAGTGTGTTAGCTGACTGCAGTTAAGTTTTTTGTAGTGCTATTAAAAAAACCCAACCTAATGTTAGTAAAGATTCACCACTGTTCTAACTGAAAAGATGGGAAATGAGTAATGGGGGGTGGGGGGCTGCTTCTGTAGCAGTTACGGGAAGTTCTCAGAGAACAGACATTATTCTAGTAAAATCAGAGGAAATGCTTGTTCATCGGGGGACCCACAGCTGAATTTGTACCAAGTCACAGCAGTCTATCTCTGACTCAGACATGAATTCTTCCCTCAGCTTACAAGGGCAGAGACCTGCATCACTGTCAGTGGTGTAAATGTCTTCAGAGGCACTGCTGGGGCCTTGGCTGCCTCTTCTGCATCCCAGCACTGCTCCCTGTTCCTGCAGGTGCTGCTGGTACGAGGTGAGATGCCTTTCAAGCACAAGCTGGACATGACAGGAGGGCAAAGGCCAACTGCTCTTTTCAGGTGTAAGGCTCCAGTCACTGTTTCTAGAAACAGAAAATGCTCAGCAACTCGACTTTCAAACCATACACACTCTCACTACTATTCAGTCAGTCAGATCATGCCACTGTAGCCATGGAAGGATTATATGCAGTTACCTGTTTCCAGCTTTTACATGTGAAAAATGCCACAAATTTCCACTTTCTCCCTCATAGCCCTAAATTACCTGCCAAGGACTTGTCCTTCAGGCAGAAACAGGGATCTAGGATGCAGCTTGCATAAGAGACAAACTAAAAGCCACCCAATGGCACAATGTATACACACTTTCACGGGCAGGCTCTGTGTTCCTGCTTTGTAATTGTTTTCTTTACCTGCTGTGCCAGGGATGGTCTTGTTCTGCAGGGTAAGAGATACCTTCCCTTAGCCCTGAATTGGTAGTAATGAAGTTTTAGCCAACAGTGTCATTTTTCCCTTCCTCCCCAATTCCCTCCCCGCCCTGTCCTTTTTGAACCCCGGTTTTTAGGTCACTGCTACAGTAAAGAGAATAAAAGTTCTTGTTGTGAATAGGCAAAACTTACCCTAGAAAGGACTTTTAGGTTGGTTCTGATTGCTTTAGCTTTCATCAGGCTGATTGCTATGCCTGACCTCAGTGCTTAAGTCTGTGAAAGAATGGAGCACAAGTCCTGTGAAGGGCAGCTGAGGGAATTGGGGGTGTTCAGCCTAGAGAAAAGGAGGCTCAGGGGTGACCTTATTCTCTACAACTGCCTGAAAGAAGGATGGGGGAGGGGAAGTTGGTATCTCATCCCAGGTAAGAAGTGGTAGGACAAGGAAATGGCCTCAAATTGGTGTCAGGTTTAGACTGATGTTAGCAAAAAAAAAATTACTGGAAAGGGCTGTCAGGCCCTTCCAACTGGAAGAGGCTGCCTATGTAAGTCAAGAGGTTGGAAGAGTTCCAAACTCTGACTTAGATTTCAGTAAAACGTAATTATTGCTTATATTAGTTTCCTGAGATACTAATAACATGAGAATAAATGAATCATCAAAGTTATATAGTCATGCAAAATATTAGGTTTCTTTATTCAGTATTTAAGTTATTCTGAATATACAAACAATTAGCCAGAATGATAAAGTGAAAATAACCAGTATTTGTACTTCTGCAGATTTACACCCATAACACATTTCAGTTAATGTTTTTTGCATGCTCCTGAAACACATTCACTTCTGCTCTGCATTATATGCAAGAAATAGACAAGTGCTTTCACTCCAAACAGAAGCAAAAAGTTACCTTTCATTAGCATGGTCTGTACTGTTGATGGCTCCAGAATTATTTACACACACCAGATCACTAACACTGCAGTGTAACATACCCTTCTCCCAGAGGAAAAAGCAGCTATTGTTTCACTTCTTCATTTGCTTGGACAAGTGAAGTAAGTGATGATGCTTGAGACAATCATGCAAAAAAACTTTTCACATCAATGTTGTGAGAAAATACTTAAAAGGTGAGGGAATACGATCTGTGAAGCAATAATAAAAGAGACTGATAACCACTGCTGATCTCTCTGCATACATGGCAATTTAATTAACATCATTTGCCTTGCTAATACTGCAGGTCTCTTCTCCCTTATCCTCTGACAGGCAACTGTCTGGAAAAGAACTTCATTTTCTAGTTACCTGCCAACATCCAAAACTAGGAACAACATTTCCTTCACAATCATGTATTCCTAGGGATCTGCTTTCCACAGCCTGACAAACAGAACAGCTCCTTTTTGCAGTTGAAGCAGACAGTTACAGTTTTTGTCTCATCAGTCAGAGGTTAATACTCCTGGATTTAATACGTGTTTTCTCTCCCAAACTTCTTTGGCGTCTATGAAAATTCCAATACTTCAAAGGTAATTGCTGGCATCAGACAGGAACCACACATTTTCTTTAGCTTCTGAATCAGTTCCTATTTAATTAGGGTGAAAGATTCCAACAGACACCTCAATTTCAGTTCTGGTGTAGGTCTTTATTCACTGGGGTTCGGAGGGGATGTTCAGAACCAGTCCGAAAATCTCATTTTTTGGTATCATCTGACTCCATTTCTTCTGACCACAATAGTTCCTGCTACAATATCATAGGCTGTTCGGTTATGCTGGAAAAACAGCAGTGTAATGAAGGCAGGAAAAAATGAAGCAATAGAAAAATTCTTGATCAAGGCTCGTACTGTGGACCTGAAATCAGAATAGAACATTCAGTGCCCTACTTTCACATTTCCGCTTACATTAGTAGTCAGCTTCCAAGTTTAGTGTTTAAGTTTTGTACAGCACAAAAGTTGAGCCCTAGAGGAGATTTAACCACCTACCCTGAAAAATACTCCATGTGACTGAATAATTACCATTTTATTCTTAGACCACAGAATCTGTCAATAGCTCTTGCAGTCTGATTATTGCAAAGGTCAACAACAAAGCAATGGTGAACTTCCTTCCAAATCACATCCTTTCGACACTGTTAACCTGAATGCAGCGTGACTGAGCCAGGAGCACTTACGTTGTCATACTGACATTGGACGATGGAATGACCAACACACGGCTGGGTGCAATAAGTACGGATGTTTCACACGTCACAACTCGCAGTCCAAGCAAGAACTTCCCTGGGGTTGCTCCACCTGCTCCCCAAATACAGATTATCTGTAAAAGAAAGGTTATTTCAGTTCCACACACCACCGTGTTGTTGACAGGTCTCACAAACTTGGTTATCCTCAGAACTATGTGAATTGTCATAAGCTTCAACACAATCCAAAATTCCGTAAAGAGGATTTACTTCATTGGCCAATGGTAACATTATTTTTTAAAACCGTTTCTTCAACAACTCACAACTATTAATTACAGGAGTTAATATTTATGCGTAGTTACCTCATAAAAGCAGACTAATAGCCTGTAGATGAGAGCTACTATCATCATTTTCTGCAAATCCTCCATGGACGTATCTTCATCTATTTCTTCTATGATGTAATGCATTGCAAATTTAGAGATGTCCCTGCACAAAATAAAACTGAACTTTAAAACCATCCTTCTCCCAATAACAGTGTTACCCCTTTAATACCAGAATTCATTCCCTCCATTCTGGTATTATAAGAGAACAAAAGCTCCTTGCCCTCTCTGATACTAAACAAGCCATTAAAATTCAGAACACTCTGTTTCATTCTGAGTTGCTGCCTAGTTTCTTTTGTCTTTTTCATTAAGAAAGGATCATTCTTTATTACCACTTTTGCACAATGATGTCCCTGGGTAGCGAGCTGCAGAATTGTTCTGAAAATTCTTACACTTCTTGAGAGGTAAACAAATTCTGCACATAATCATCTAACTTGATATAAATGGAAGGCATCCAAGTCTCCAAGTATCTTCTTACACAAACACTCAAGGAAAAAGAAAAGGGTACTCTTTACGAATGCAAGGGAGAAGTTGGCAGTCTCCCTAAGGAATCAGGGGAGCCCTGTATCCTCCTCTGCATGATCAGGGTTCTCATCAGGGTTCCTGATTCTTTACTGCTCACTGTACTCATCTGGAGGCACCTTGGTACGCAATAGGAGGATTTAAACATAAAGCAATGGAAACTTTATGGCTTTTAGCCTAACAGAGCTATGTGAAGCATCCATTTGAAGTTAATGGCATATTTTCATAAGATAAACTCCCCAGGTTTAACATTCTTATCTGATACCTGGAATGGATATACTTGTAACACACTAAGGCAAGAATTTTTCACTCATGCATCTAATTAAGGTTCACATAGAACTGTGCAGTCCCACTTTGAAACAGTCCATCTAATATTTGTGCTACTTGCCCTCCTATTTATTCAGATTTAAGGACTGAAAAACACGAAAACAACCCAGGAATTAAAAAATCAGTGTAGCACAACCTGCATTTCCCTTCAATACAGCTTTTGCCTGAAGTGTATTTCTTGAGCCTGTGAGGACCTATGTTTTTCATGACAATTCAGCATAACCCCAAGCATACCATGTCTCTCAAGCAGAAAGCCCCCCAGAACATTTCTCTTAAGTTACCTGTAAGCAACTGTCTCACAAAACTAATACTGAAAATGCTCTAAATTACTCTTTCATCACTTTACAGCAGCAATATACATATAGTTGTTCCCTATCTTTCCAGTACTTCACTTTTTATTATTCTTCACCTACTAAAGGCAAAATGGAAACACAAGTTGTCAGGTTACAGGTGGTGGAATCTGGCCACTAAATAGCAATGAACCTTTGGCATTTTAATTGCTGCTTATCTGAACAAAACCCAGCAATCATTTACATTGATGTATTTATTGTTTTGGATTTGAACCTCTTCCACTTTCCTTTCCAGCCGCAGGTGAAGGTGTCTGAAGATGTTATCTGTATAGTAACACTTTACAGCCAGGCAGGGTTTGGATGGTTCTCGAGCAGGAAGCCTGGGTTCTGAAATGTGTACACTAGTGGAATTATCGAGATCTACACCAAGATCTCATCTCTTCATCAGAGTGAAATATTTGATGACACCAACCCAAAGCAGAATAACTGAGTTAGGGAATAAGACATCTACAGTTAAAGAAGCAGTTAAAAAGGGAAGTGTTTGAGGTAAATTACTACATCTGTGTACAGAAATGTGTAATGACGGATCTTTCAGTCTAGTGTACAGTTGACACACACACAATGCTTACCTGCACTTTTTAAGAAACACAATTTCAACCCAGTGAAGCCTGCAGTGTGGCAGCATTCCTAGCACATACATATCTGATCTGCTTGACCAGATTTTTTTTTTGTGGGGGTTAGCATTGTTTGGGTCAAAATCTAAAACACAGCACCACAGAAGATGCTATATAGAAAATGAACTTCATCCCAGTGAGATCTAGTACATTTTAAAGGCTGTTTAAAAACGTTGTCAATGTTTTTTCTTTGAAAATGATAAAGAACTTCTTAATAATCTCATTATTGCCGCCCCCCCCGCCATAAATGTGCAAGTCTAATCTTTTCCTCCTCTTAGGGAGTTAGTGAGCCTGTAGACCGGTACAAATTTTCTGTGTTTCCATCAGCTTACCCAAAATCAGGATGTATTTACAAGGAACTTAGCCTAGTGGTGCTCTTCCTCAACTTCTGCCAGTTACTTAATGATATCATATGCATAAACATACCATAAATACAACCTGACACCTCAAAGAGCATGAAAAGCTTAAAGCTGTAAGTAACAAAGCTTTAAATTGTTCAACTTACTTTATTCCACTGAGGTGCATAATACTTAAAATGATGGTTGCCTTTATAAAGAACAGAATAAAAAAATCCACCATCTCTGCTATGAACCTGTGTGCCAGTGAAGGGATAAGGAACTCCCGACCTGCAACAGAAATAGTTCACATTACCCAGATTTTACTGCACTAACACGAAGTTAACACTAACATCTAAAGCACAACCCACATTAACCTCTCTGCAAGAACACAATCAAGAGCTCTGCTCAGATGTTCTTTGAGAAAATTTCTAAAAATGTACGCATACAAAATAATCTGAATTGTTTAAATTGAATTAGAAGAAGCTTCTTTAAGAACTTCAGCTCTTTCAGAACTGAATCCCTCATAATTAGGATCACAGGAAAAATTGTATCTTGCTAAAGAACTGAAGTACATTGAAGATGCATCAGTTTTTGTGTTCTTTTGTGTAGAGCAACCTCACAGAGAACAAATTTGTGTAAATCTGAGAGGTCAGATTAAAAAGAAAATTAGACCTATCATAACTTTTCTATCCCTCAGCACCAAGGCTTCCATGTATACCAAATACCAGTTCTCAGAGTAAAACATACCCTATTTTATCTCCACTCAAATACAAAGAGGAATGGATGAAAATATCAGTCACACTTGACAAACATTTCTACAGACTACAGCATACTGCTCTACCACCAACCAGAAAACATAACATATTTTTCCTATTTAATTTGTCACGTGCAAATGGGCACAAAGTAAGGAGTCACAAGCTTTTGCTGCTCAGGTGATTTAAGCAGAGAAAACATTAAACAGTGTCTTAGAAAGTTTCTGAGAAATAGCATTAGAAAATAGTTTCATCTGGACCCAGCTACTCCTCTGTTTCCCAAAGGACAAACATGACTCTCACATGAAACCTGCAATGACTCACATCAAAACTTCACTTGAAAATGCCCTTCTACTACCAGATGGAACCTGTAGAAAACAGCGACTGCTTTTGTTACTGCTTCTGAGAATACTTATCCTCACACAGAGAAAGGACCACCTGAGATTCCACACAAAAGAGGAAAGAAAATGACACCACTCTAGTCTCAAAAAAATCATCAAATTTTATTTAGAATAAGCCTCCCCAGTTCAGTTGCTGAGACTGATGCTGCCAGCCATGGCCCTGTGAGAGCCAAGCCAAAAGTCCACAGTACTCTTAAATGGGGTAAGGAGAATGTGCTAGTTTTGCACAGAAGTGATTTTTTCAAAAAAGTTATAGCAAAACTAATCAGTGACTAGGTTTGAATACTGACAACTGGTAAAGCCACTAGAAAAGTGACATGCCTCTGGGAAAACACAGGTTCAAAACCGGGGAAAATCCCCAGAAGCCCTCTTTTCTTCTGGAAAGAGGTGACGGGCCAGCAGGGCTGGGAATCAGGCAGGGATCAGGTAAGAGCCAGCTCTTATTTAACATACTTGGGGTTATACAGCTTCTTTTCACACCTGCTGCACTGATCACTCTGCATCGATAGTATCAAGTAGCCTGGTTTTAGGTAGCAGGGGGGCCACCAAGATGATTCCTGTGAGAAGCTGCTGGAAGTTTCCACCATGTCCAACAGAGCTAATGGATGATGGCTCTGAACATGGACATGCTGCTGGCCAAAAGTGGGCCACTGAGGGAGGCTGGTAATGCTTCTGTGATGACATATTTAAGAAGAAAATCAAAACAAAGTCATGGGTTTTGCTTCTAGTCAGTGAAGAGGAGGAGATGAGAATATGTGAGGAAACAACATGGAGACACCAAGGTCAGTGGAGAAGGAACAGGAGGTGCTCCAGGTGCCGCAGCTGAGATTCCTCTGCAGGCCATGGTGAGACCATGGTGAAGCAGCTGTGCCTCTGCAGGCTGTGGGGATCCACGGGTGATGCAGAGATCCACCCACAGCCCATGGGGGAGGTGCCCATGCCAGAGTGAGTGGATGTCTGGAGGAGACTGTGATTCAGTGGAAGACCCAGTGGGCTTCCAGGCTGGAGCAGCCTATTCTTGAAGGACTGCACCCCATGGAAAGAGGGACCCACGTCGCAGCAGTTTTGGGGGCACTGTCTGCCCATGGGAGGGACTCACATTGTAGCAGGTGCAGTATGGCTGCTGCTCATGAGAGTGGACCCATGCAGGAGAATTGTCTCCTGTGGGAGAGACCCCACAGCTTCACAGGGGAAGGACTCTTGTCTCTGAGCAGCAGAAGAAATTCTGAGTGATGATCTTACCAAAACCCTCCTGCCCTGTCTCTCTGCACTGCCGGTGGGAAGGAGGGAGGGGCTGGGGGGAAACGGTGTTTTAAGGGCTTATTTTAGTTCTCATTATACTCCTCTGATTCTGTTAGTAATGAATTTCACTTTTTAACTGAAGTTGAGCCTGTTTTGCCCTTGAAATATTCTTCCTGGTCCTTATCTCACTCATGAAGACTTCATTAACTTTTTTTCTTTTTCTCTCCTTTGCCAAGCCATCCCTTGTGGGTGCCTGGCGCTGGGCCAGCGTCAAACCACGACGTGTATAATACTGAAGTGGATTCCATTGGCATTGTCAAAGCCTGTCCAAGGTGTCTGTTAAATTCTAATTAGAGATTCTTCAGCTAAGGCAGGAGGGAACATAGCCAGTCTCCCAATCCTGGTTTGAGCACACAGCGCCAGGTGAAAACTTTCATTTGCTCTGTTAAAAGCAGCACATTTGTTGAAGTTGGTGGCAGAGACTGATTTATTCACCATTGAATAAATTAAATTAAATGACTGCATAAAGAAGAAGCTACATGAGGCTAGGAAAATAAGTATTCAAATTATGTTTAACTCCATCACATTAAGATGCCTTGGCAACACTTAAGACTCTGGCAGATTTACATTGCAGTGATTCAAGATGTTCCTCATATCAGAAATCCACTCTTTCGCCAAGGGTTACTATTTATTCAGCAAGGACAGCCAAATGCAACATCCATCCAGCTCAAAGTCTAGGATCTTGCATGCACAGTGCTTAACAGAGGTTTGTACCAGTCAGCCACAGGGTAGCTGGGGCTTGGATGCACCTTTTGCCCTACTGTTCTCAGTGGATGAGCTGTAATCTCCTGCAGTAAAGCAGGGAGGGTCCAGGCAAGGAAGTGTCTTAAATCATGGTGACTGTTCACAAAGAGCCTGCCACTGCCCAAGGTGCTGTTAAATATTGCTGCTCTGGCACACACCTGCAGGCAGATTGAAGTGGCAGAGGCAGTTAACAATCCCACTTTTTGACATCCCAGTTTAAAATCTGCATCATTAAGATAAGCTATCACTTATTTCAGCTTATATAACCACATGTGCTGTAAACTGCATTGACACAGGGACAGATCCATGACCTGCCCTGCCTCGCCTGCTGTGTGGGCAATAATCTACAGCAGGGAAGAAGGAGCCATAATCACTTTAGCTATTCCAGATATATCCATCTGCAATCTGAAGCCAAAGCATCAGCACAACAGTCTTTGTTTATAACTGTATAGTATCACTGTTTCATATACCTAGTCCCCTTAAGTGTGTTGCAATAGCATGCAATATTCAGAATAACCATGGTCGGCAGAATGAAATGCTATTCATGCCCTAAATTGCCTCTAACACATGGAATTAACTCCTGAAAAACCAGGTAAAAATCCAAGAATCATTTCAGCCTAGCCTTTGTCCAACCCGTCCTTTAATGACTGGCAATATCAGTTCATAAGCAAACTATTAACAGAATCAGGGCATAATTACAGAAAATACTATGTGGTGTTCTAACCATGTTTAAGCAACATCTACTTAAAAACATAAGAAAGAAGCAAGCTCAGAGGCTAGGCTCTCTTCCCTTGAAACTAAGGAAAAAGGAACGAAAAACATCTTACACACACACACAGCCACTAAGCTTATAAATACTGTCACAGATCAGCAATGTCATACTTCGTCCTGCAGAGAGAAACGAGCCCTGGCTTTTTTCCAAAGTCTGTCAGCAGTGCTCTCCTCCACAATTTCCTACCATTGCTCACAGTGGTACGAACATTCAAGGAATGTGACCTGGGTGCTCCTTGACTTGTGAGTTGTTGTTGCTGCTCCAAGTTTTACCTCTGATGTGATCACAGTGAGCCTGCTTTACTCCCGAACTAATACAAACAGAAGGCCTGCTGTGCACTGCATTCAATGTTTACAGCTGCAACAGACGTTTGTTTATCTCGGGACCCACTGCGTAAGCTTGTTCAATGTCAGTATGTTTTCACTTCTCTGCCTGATCTGAGGAAATGATTTTATTTGAGCACCAAGAGCCCACTAAAACAGGCAAAGTTGGTTTACGTTTCATCATCCAAACAGCCTACTTATAAAGCTAGATAAATTACAAGCCTGTGACCACAGTAATAAGTTCCACTGGAAAAAAAAAATCTACTCCTTCATATGTACGAAAGCATCTTTACAAGCTTTGAAGCTGTAAGCTGTCAGTCAATCCCCCAAACCCGCTTACGCACCAGGTTCTGGATTTACAACCTCGCTATTAGGGCTGTCACCCTGTATCCAAACTTGTTTATGCACCAAATTCTGGACTTACGACCTCGCTATTAGGGCTGTCACCCTGTGTCACAAGGCACAGCCACATGCCCGGGGCCGCAGCCAACGGAAGCGCAGCGACTCCCAACGTCGCACACCCCCGGCTTCCCTCTCCAGATCCCGCTTCCCGGAGCTGTGGCTCTCATCAGGCTCCTCTTCCTCCCCAGGCCGAGCGGCCC
>VXBB01010377.1:4027-23814 GCA_013399915.1 Illadopsis cleaveri
GCTCCCCACGCCCCGGCGGCACGGAGGGCACCGGGGGGGCCCCGCAGCACCCAGAACCCGCCGTGGGTCACTCCTGACAAAGGATTCCACCGGGAGGGACCTGCAGCCGCCCTATGGCACGGGGTGGGGGCACTGAGCTGTGGCTGTCGGGCCCCCAAATGCCACCACTCCCAGCAATGCCAGGCTGACTTCACACACGGGTCTGGCTGTGTCAGCCACACTGAACACAGGCATTGAGACAGGCAGGGAAGGGGCACGGGCCAGCACAGGGCTCTGGTGGCACTGTGGGGAGGACGGGCACAGACGGGGGACAATCTTTCACATTGTCACAAGGCAGCAAAGCTACTGGCCATAAGAGGGAGGGAGGCAGAGCAGCTGTACAGGCTGTGCTGGAGGAACCTGTCCCCACCTCAGTGTCCTGCTGGTCCCCCACCATCTCTGACCACCACACTGCTTGAGTAGTTGTGGGGTCTGGAAGTGCCACAGCACCTGGGGACAGCAGCCACAGTGGCTTCATTGCCCTCTCAGGGGATGGGTGGCTTTGGCACAGAGCTACTTTTTGGTATTCGTGGTGGTGAGATCTCACCAGGGCTGAGCTGGGCTCCCTCTGTCCCCTGGAGCTCTCCCTGCTTCAGATCCTATGAGGAAAATTCCCCAAGCATGGGAGAGGGCAGTACCCACTGCTAGTGCTGGATTGTCACCTTCCTGGGGGGTTGACTGCCACCCACCCAGCCTGGGCAGGGCTGCTGGCACTGTGGGGACCCTGGGGGTGAGACAGGGACAAGGAGAGCCAGCCACAGGGACAGCTGTGGGCAGAGGCAGGGCTGGGACAGGGGCCAGGAGGATCACTGAGAGAGGGCAAGAAGCCCAGGGGAGGGAGGTCCTGGTTCTCTTCCCAAAACTCCCCATCCCAAGCCTCTGCTCCAAGTCCCAGGTGTTCACCCCAGGGCAGAGAACAGCAAGGCACCAGGACTGCAACACCAGACAAGCTGCCAGTCATAACTGGGGGATGGGATTGGCCTGAGACAACACAAAGTTAATTAGAAAATAAATCCTCTCTTAGCCTTGGAATAAAAAGAGCAGCAGACAGGACATGCATCTTTCTGGCCCTACAAAATAAGGCACCAGTTACAAACAAAACTCGGATTGTCTTTGATATAAAAGGAATTCCCATGTGTAGAAGGCAGTTGATGTCTGAGTGCATAACAGGGAGTGATCTTCACTAGCTTTGAGTGGGCCAACCTCATTTCATGGCCTCGGTGGCTTTCTGGAACAGAGGAAGCTGCAGGAGGGGAAGAGAGAAGCTGTTAGGGCTGCAGGAGGAGGAGGAGGCAGGGCACTGCCTGCACTCTGTGGTGGTCAGGGCTGGGAAGGAGAGGCTCCCTGGGAGGCTGAAAGCTTCCAGGCAAGTCCCTGTGCTCTCAGAGCAGCTGGCATTGCTCACCTTTGTGAGATCCACACCAGTGATGGCACGCACAGAGGCGGGGACCTCAGCCAGGAGACGGTTCACATCAGACATGGTGCTGCCGTTCTCCCCACTGAGAATAACGATCTCATCCACTTTGGAGAGGGGAGCAGACACTTTGGCAGCGATCTGGGGAAGCAGGGTGAGCAGAGAGTCAAGGGACTGCTCAGCAGCTCACTGGGAAAGGTCCCTACAGGACCTTGCTGTGCCCTGAGGAGACCCAGTCTGGGAACTCCCCCAGCCCACCTGAAGCAGGGAAAAACTGCTCCCCCTACTCACCTCAGGCAGTGCATCCAGCACTAGAGCCAGCTGGGCAGCTTCTCCATACTTCTGGAGAGCTTCTGCTTTCAGCTTCAACCCCTCAGCCTCTGCCTTCCCAACAGCCTCGATCACAAAAGCCTCGGCCTCTCCAATCTTGCGGATCTTTTCTGCCTCAGCCTGAGCAAGGAGGATTTGCTTCACCCTGGAAAGGGAAATGCAGCCCTGCAGCAGCCCAGATCCCTGCAGAGAGCCCAGGGGCTCAGGGCAGCCCTGTGCTCCCACTGCCCAGCCCAGGGCAGGGGCTCACTCACTTCTCGCCCTCGGCCACCTGCTGGATGCGATAGGCCTCGGCCTCGGCCGGCTGCTTCACGGTGGCCATCAGCTCCTTCTCCATCCGCGCCACCTCCTTCTGCTCCACCTCGATCTGCTTCTTGCGCTCCACCACCTCGATCTCAATCTCCTCCTGACGGATCTTCTGCTGCTCACGGGCGCTCTGCAGCTCGTAGGCCAGCTGGGCCTCTGCAGTCTGCACATGGGGGAGAGGAGAAGAGGGGTCTGGGCCATGAACTCCTGTATGCAGACATAAGGACCCCAAAACCAGACACAACTCCTGCTATTGAACCTTTTCCCAGTGGTGATATCCCCATCCTCAGTGCTGCTCTTCCCACAGCACTTAAGCCCAACCAGCTCCAGGTTCAACCCTCCCCATCCCTTCCTCTCTCCCGAATTGCTGCAAGCAGGAGAGTAATCTGCTGCAAGGAGCTCACAGTGACACACAGACCTGGGTTCTCCATCTCCAGCTCACCTAACAGATGCAGGAGGAGGAAGCTGACAAGTCCCAGAGCTACCAACACCATCACAGACCCTCCAGGGAACAGCAGTGGGCTGTGGGATAGTCTCACCTTAGTACTGACCTCCTCAGTGAAGGCAGCTTTCTGCAGCTCAAAAGCCCGTTTGGAATCTGCTATTTTGGTATCTGCCATGAACTTGACATCCAGCATTTCTTTCTTGCACTCTGCCTCCTGCAGAGAGGGAACAGGGAGCAGAGCTTCAGGACGTGCAGTTGGAGCAGAAGGGGCTGCTCCAGGGAAGCCCAGCATGTCTCCAGACTCACCCGAATGCCAGCATCCCGCTCGGCTTCTGCCACTCCAATGTCTGCATCCCTTTGGACAGCTGCAATCTGAGTCTTCCCCAGGGAGCTCAGGTAATCCACTTTATCATAGACATCCTGGGGAGGGGAGATAAGTCATAACCACTTCAAATGAGTGACTCCATCTTGCTCCCTTTCCCATTGAAGCTCAGTGCGGTCAGGCCAGGGTCAGAACACGTCATGTCAGCCGCTCCAAACAAACAGTGAGGGCAGGGAGAAGAAGGCCATCCCGACATCTTCCCTCATTCCCAGGGGGCTGGGTTATCAGCCAGCTCTCTCCACGAGCCTGTTTACAGAGGCAGCTACCCGGGTGCTCTTGGCCCAGCTGCCTGGATACAGGACATGCTGTGGCGGCTGTCATGGAAACTCCCGGAGGGCTGGGACAGGCTGTCAGCCTGAGCCTTCCAGCTGCAGCAGGGGGGTCAGGGCCAGGCTCTCTCCTGCTGCTCCTACAGCTCTGCCTTAAGTGCAGTGCCCAACATCTGGGTGTACCTTGATGGTAAAACTCAGGATCTCGATCCCCATGCGACCCACGTCGGGAGCTGCCACCTCCCGCACCAGCTTGGCAAACTGGTCTCTGTCCTGGTAGATCTGCTCCACTGTCAGGGTACCTGAAGAGGGGAGGAAGGTGAAGCACTTCATTTGGAACAGGTAGCACACAAAAATGTGGGTCTGGGCTCAGCAACATCTTTGTTGTCCCTAATCTCTTCAGGCCTGGGCACAAGGGCGTAATCCTCTGCCCCAGCAGTGACAGCAACATCTCAGTCTCACAAGTGCAACCACCACCCACATGTGCTACCTGTGGCCCTTGGGGACTCAGACATCTCTCATTGCAGGCACCGAAAACTCATTTATCACAAGGCCCAGCCACGCAGAGGGAGCTGCTGGAGGGGAGATGCCACCTCTGCAGGCAGCAGAGGAAGGTCCCCTGTGGCTGTGTGGTGGCAGTGATACTGCTGGGACCAGCCACCTGAGAAGGGATAAAGCCACTGGAGATGCCTGCAGGAGATGAGCCCCTCCATACCTAGGATGGAGCGCAGGTGTCCCTCCAGCGTCTGCAGGACCACGTTCTTCACATCCTGCACGTTCTTCCCCAAGAACTGCTCACAGGCCACAGCCAGGAGCTCCTTCTCAGTCATTATCTTCACCTAGGGACAGGAAACAGAACCAAAGGGACTGAAGGTGTCTGTCCCAGAGGTGCAGGCACCCAACAGCAGCAGCAGCAGCAGCAGTACCACCACCAGGCTGCCAGGCCCCCATGCTACCGATGCTCCAAGGGACCACACTGAGCTGTCACCATGTGAGCCAGGCCACCAGATCAGCCAGAGAGCCCCTGCTGTCTGTGCTGCTGTCCAAACCCTGACAGCAGCTCTGCATGGAGGTGCTCAGCAGTGGGGACAGAGCCTGGCCCTACCAGTCCCAACTCACAGAAACCCTACAAAACTGCCTGGAATAGCAGTTCAGCCACTGTACTAACACCAGTGTCAGAAGAAAGCTGGATATTACCATCCCTGGCCAAAACCCATTTTGTTACCTTCCTCTTCCTCCTCTTTCACTAGAATTAATTTTTCTCACCCCAAAAAGGCAGAGAATGAGAAGGAGCCTGACATGGCCAAGGTGCAGCTTGGGAACATTCAGTGTTCCCTGGAGGGAGAGATGAGACAATAAGGCCACTGGCTTGTTTCCTGCCTCTAGCTGGGAGCTCCCAGACATCCTTTTGCAATGACCCTAATGTGTCATGGTCAGGACTTGGCTGTTCTGCTCCACATGGTCAGTCTGGTGATGATCCCCAGAGCTGGGACACAGCCACCTCAGCAATGTTTTCACCTCCCTTACACCAGAGCCAGGCATAAAATCACCCCCATTCCAGCCAAGCCAGGGTCTTAGGGTGGTCCTGCTGGTCACAGGGCTGCTTTTTAAAGGCAAAATGAATTACAAATCCCTGTGGGGTGTGTTAGGCAGTGGAGATTTGTGTTCTACAGCACCCAGCTATGAGGAGCTGCAACCCACCAATATGACAGCTGCTGGTGGTCCTGTCCAGTCAGGGACATTCTGTGCCTGGCAGCACCAGAGAAGGAGCAGGTCCAGAGCAGCTGCACAGCTTTCTGGATCCTACAGCACCCTCTCATGGACACAGCCGGGCTGGGCAGTGCCTCCTGTCCTACAAGGAGCTGGTGGCATCCTGAGTCCTGCCCCAAGTGCCTTGGCTGGACCTGGTTCAGAGATTTCCAAAGCACAGATGCTGGACAGGGGCCCTCCGAGGGTCCCTCAATCTATTGAGGGATTCACAGCCTACAGACCTCATCCTGATACCTTCTAGCACTTTCAGCTGCAAAAGCAACACAACTCTTTCTTGAGAGTCCTGTCTGACAGCCCATGCACGCAAAATGATCCCTCTGGAGCTGAACAGCAGTACCTGGCCCAGGCACTGCCAGAGAGCAGGACAACTGGGACAGACTGTCATCCTCTAAGGGGACAGGAGCTGGCCAAAACTCACCTGCCACAACCCTGCCCCTTGTAGTGTGGAGAAACACCAACCCAGGCTGAGCCTATTTCCTACTGCTGCTTCCCAGACCGGGTCTCCCAGTCAAAATGTCAAACAACCTCAGGCAGGAGTGGCACTTTCCCCAAATTCTGCATTGTCCCCAAAGCCTCTTGGGATCCTTTTGGGGCCAATTCCACAGCAGTTTCTTGTCCCTACACCCCAGGCCAGCAGTGTGCTCTTCCCACACCAGGGGGAGTTGGGAGAGCTGCTCTGGAGCTGCACCCAGAGGTGTGAGCCCTGCACGAGGCTCCTCTCACAGCAAATAGGGGATTTTTGCAAGTATCAAAAGCAATCAGACTCAGCAGTGACATTTATGGTGAGCATCTGTCAGCAATTTCACCTCTCCAAACAATCCTCACCCTTGGGAGCTGCGGGGAGGACAGAGCACAGGGCAGGATATTCATTAGGAGAATCCTTGTGGTACTTAGGAGCAAGGAATGATTCAGCCTGTGGATAAAGCCAGCCAGCCTCCACTGGTGAGCCCTGGCCAGCCCACGGGAGCCTGGCTCTGCATGGAATACAGATCCCGACCTCCAAAGCAAAGGCTGCACAAAAGAAACCAGAGTTGAGCAATTTGTGCTCAGCGTGTTTTGCAGGGTTTCAGGCAGGGCACTGCGACACTCAAATGTCATTCCCACCAGAGGGAGAGCCCTCGGCTGGCAGGGAATCAGAGAGGCTCCATCCAGCACTCCCGTGTGCAGGATCGATGATGCCACACCCTGCTCCAGCCAGCTGCACTCCCAGTGAGGGCTGAGCACAGAGAATCCAATTAGCTGGAGGCTCAGGAAAATGCTACAGAAGGATACAGAGCCCAGCGTGGCCTGAGGCAGCAGCATCCCAGCATATCCCAGCACCCAGCCAACATGGGAAGGAGGCTACTCCTCAAGAAAAGAACAGCATCCTTATGCACATTAAGCACTTCTATCATTGCAGCAAACACTTTAAAAGCTGTTTCTCTAGGAATAATTCCTTTGGGTTTTTTTTCCCCTTTTTTTTGCTCAAGCCCGTAACAAAAAAATGTTTGCCTCAAGAAGTCCTCCTGCAGAACTAAGGTAACCTCTGCCATGCACATCCCCAACAGCCTTGAGGCTGCTTTCTGCATGGCAATTCCTTGGATACCAGCTTTAAAATTAACTGTCAGGGGAAAAAATGAACAGTGAGAAGAGACAATAACATGAATGAGATGAACTGGGTTCTGTATTTTTAAATTGAGGCACCTGCTGATCCAGCCTTCTGCTACCAGACCATTTTGCAGGAAGGATTTCCCAAAGCTAGGATAAAAGGGAATGCTGGCTTCAGAGAAACACCAGATACAGAAGGAAAAGATTTAGGAAAAGAGTGTGAAGGAAGACATGGGTGCACACATTTTTGCCAACCATGCAAAGACCACTGGGGTTATGTGATACCTTAGCAGCTAAATGGATATAAAGAACTGGAAACAAAGTGAAAGATGGATATAAAGTACTGAAAAATAGAAACCAAGGGTGCTGGGTTCATGAGGGATTTTTGGTCACATCACTGCATCACTCAGCAGCTCCCCTTGGCTCCAGAGCTTCCCACAGGGAATGTGGCAGCCCCTTGTCTTGTGCCAACACACCTGGACATACCTCAGACACACACAGCCCTGTGTGCACTGAGAACCACTCTTGGTTTGTACACCCAGCTGCAGAATGAGCTGTCAGGAGCAATTTTCCATCACAGCATCCAGCTGCCTATTGGAGGAGCCAAATTCCCTCAAAAACTAACATTTCCCTCCCAGCATCCTCCCCAGGGCAAGACCTGGCCCCAAGGACAGACTGTACCAAGACAGCAGACCTCAGACACTCCAAGAAGTGCAGGGTTTTGGTGTGCTGCCACAAGCAGCAAAAGCAGGTTCTTACATTTGAAAAAAGCTGTAGAGAATCAAAATTCAATTCCAGCCAAAAATTTTACACGCCAGGTTTTGTGCCTGGAGGGACTAAGTTCTTGTTTTTAAGCTTTAATTCACCATGAAGAATTACAAGGCCCACGTGATAACAATAACAATCCAAAGGAATATAATGCTTCATACCATCTCAGGAGGTTATGGGCTGTCCTGTGGGATCACACACAGCTCCAAGGCCACCACAGCACATCAGCATTCCACAAACATATCAAGTCACCCCCACACACCTCATTTGCCACATGGACAAACGAGACACCAGCAGAAGTGATTTTGGGGAGAGAAGGAGAAGTCATAACCCCCTTCACCACATGGAACATGCTGGAGCGTGTTTGTACCAACAAGGACAATGTGGTTTGGTACAAAGATTTATTCCAGAGCAGTTGGCTTCTCTCCCTGGACAACAGCAAACTTTTAAGAGAGAAAACCAGCTGTAAGTTAGAGACATGCATTCCTGAAAGGATGTTTTTGAGTTACTGTACCTGTGCCACACCTGTGACAGTTATAGCTACCCCCTCCGCCGTCTCTACGTCCTCACACCTGGGCTGTAACGTCATTATCTCTAGGGAAATCCTGCCAAAAAACGTAAAATGTTTGCACGTTTCCAGGTTACACACACTCAGCTCTTCCCTTTGCATCTCCTGCCTCAGGCTACCTGCTGCACTCATCACAGGTAATGCAAAGCAGGCACAGAATGCAGCCAAAGGGACCACATCTGTGACTGGAGACAGACAGGGCATTGTGGCCACGAAACAGATTTTCAGATAATGCTTGAAGGTAATTTATCAGCAAAAGGCTGGAATCCAGACTGGAAATTATCCCCTGGGCCTTTCCCTCCTTCAGGGTTAGTGAGGAGCCAGAAGCTGCAGCGTTGGGACCCCAAAGGGCCCTCTGTCAGAGGCTCATTGTGCCACACTGCCCAATGCCATGGCAGCACGGGGTGGTGTCACTGGTTTAAAAGCACAGCACAGAACTGGGATGCTTCCACCCACCTCACATGAGCGCTGGTGCTTGGCAGAACCTGACACTGATGCTGAAGAAGCCCTGGGTTAGCCCTACCACAGACCTACCCCCTGACCTGGTTCACCTCTCCCTTTATTTTTCCAATGTCCCATGACCCAAAGATGGAAATGAGTCTCCAGTTCTTTATGGCCATGCCTGTAGAGTATCAGGCACCCAGGAACAGATCCTGCAGCTCCAGAGCTTTCTCAGCCACCCCAGGTGGGCTCTACGTACTTTGGTCAGTCCCAGCAATCTGCAGGTCACAAGGGACAAGGGACATCTTTGGCTGTGGCAGGTTCTGTTCCAGGAAGCCAAGCCTGGCTCCTGTGTCAGCCACAATGAGCCAGAAAGACGCTGGGAGTCAGGACAGGGAGCCACGGGGCAGAGAGTTTGTGTCAGTGAACATCAGGTCAAACATCTGAACCATGAAGGGGCTGCCCTGGGCTGCAGCATGCACGCTGAGTTGCTCCAGGATTGGCTGGAAGTGCTGAAACTTATCCCTGCAAGTTCATGCCTGCCTTGGCCACTGTCCTAATTAAACTGGCACGCAAACTGGGAGTTGATAAAACACATCCCACTGTCCAGGACATGCACAGGCATTTTCTGCCATGTGTTCACAGCTTTAATCAGATACTGCAGGATTTCAGCCTTCTGAAGGCCTAATCTAGATTTGGAATTTAATTTCCAAACTGTGCTGCTTCTTAGTTCTGTTCACAGGGATGTGTAGTCATTACTGGTTCATAATGCCAGTCCTGTGTGCTGCAACTCATCTGAGGTCTCTGTGCTGTGTTTTCAAAGGTGACAACATCCAAAATGGGCAGTGTCTCCATGTGGAGGAAGAAGGGCTGAGTGGGAATCCATAGCCAACACTGCAGAGCCAGGCACAGTTGCAATTTTGAAATGGCACAAAACCTGCCTTCCCACCTGTCCCAAATCCTGTACAGAATCCAACCTGGCCTCTCTGTGCCTCCACACAAAAGCAGATGCACTTCTGCTCTCCCCCAAGCCCACAATGGAGACAGTGCTGGCAAGGAAAGGGTTACAGCAGGAGCAAATGTTAGGTACAGCAACGCTGAATTTGGAATTTGCCAGGAATGTACCTGTCTGCATTACCTATTAACTGTGGAGTGCCACAGGGCAAGAGCTGGAGAAGGGGAGGGAGAGGAGAGCATGGAGATTTCAGCTGTCCCATTAGGAAACCATTAGTTTTTATGTTATCTTGCTGCTGCTGCTGCTGCTGCTGCTGCTCAGAACAGAGGGATAAACAGTTAGACAGTGTGTTAGGAAGCTGGAGGATTATTACCTGTGCAACCCCTGTTACGTACAGTGGGACCCCCTCCGACGTCTCAACATTCTCGCAGCGACAGAGGATGGTCAAAACCTCCAAAGACACTCTGAGCAGGAAGGAGTAAGGGTAGGACAGCAAATACACAGAGCAGTTACCAGAGAGTAAGACACCCGTTGCAAAGGACAGATGAGACTTTTAGGTTTCAGCTTTACCCTGTTCAGTTTGCCTTTCTCCCACTGCCAGCTCCCAGGGCTCCATATTCAGCTTCCCTGGTCATGGGAGGGAGTTTACAGCATCCAGCAGTTTGTTTTAATGTTTTTTAATGTTTAATGTTTTTATGTTTTAATGTTTTTTAATGTTTAAACAGGCTGGGGGCTCGTCCCCACCCTGCACATGAAACTGTGCCAGCCTGGTGTCAGCTGGAGTTCTCTCTTGAAGTAATCTTTGCACATAGAAAAATTCCTTTTGGTAGTAATTTAGATGCTTCTATGTCAGTATTTAAGAGAGGACAGATAAATGAAAAAATACCAGGGACCTGGCTACCCACCCCTGGCTAAGGCATTGAGGAGAGAAGCTGCTTCCAAGTGCTGTCCTGGGAAGCTGAATTAACACCATTTGGCTTCCCCAGAGGCATATTAGACCACACTGTCTCTCTTGCTGCTTTTATTTCTGACCCCTAAACAGGGACAGCATTTTTTTCCCCTTGTTTTTCCCCAGTGCTCAAGGTTGCAGCAGGACAAGTGCCCAGCACCCTGCCAGTTCTAACTGTTCCTTTTGTCCCCAGGTTAATGCTACCTGGCGGGATGCCGCTGACAGCAACACAATTGCTCCTGTCTCTCTTGCTCGCAGCACTGGCAGTTCCAGAAAAAAAATGTCCTAATTTCAGAGAAGGAAAACTGTCTCACTCTTCATGTTAATGCAGTGGGCTCCATCTGGGGCACAGCTTATGGCACTTGAGAAAGGAGAATTAAGCCCCACATCCCATGGCATGAACTGGTATGGATTTTAAAGCAGAAGATTTGTTTGGATGCTGGAATTCCTGTCAAGAGCCCCATTTGCTAAATGATGCCCAGACCTCTATCATATAACAGCTCGTTCCTGGCAATCCAGTTCTTGGCCCTGGATTCAGCCTATCCTTAACTTAATAAATCAGCCTCTCAAATGTATCTGATCTTCTGCACTGGGCAGGTCAAGGTCCTGCACTGTTCTTTGCACTTCTCACAGAAGAAGAAGAGAAGCAAGAACCATTTGTTCAATTAACAGTTCTCCCAGCAAGATGTCTCACAAAAATTTGGCAATGAAGCTTGTCTGGATCAAATGCAGTCCTTAAACACTGAGCCTGCTAGCTGGGCTTTTCCTTCCTCTCCCACCTCCCATCATGTGCAGAGTGAAGGCAGCCACATGCTCACTTTGCTGGTGGCAACACAGCTACAGGGAAAAGAGGTTGGAAGAGGTTGTAAGGGTTAACTACAAGCTCTGGCCATCACTCAGTGTAAAACTCAAAAGTCACATCTTTATCCTTGTCCCTGTTATTTTTTTACACAGACTGTACCAGTGAGCATGAGGGATGTATTGGGAGGGAGCATTCCTACAGATCCTACAGACAAAGAGCTGTATTAGCAGGACAGCAGCACTACTACAGCATGTCAGCTCAGAGACCAGACAAGCAGCAGCAAGCAAAATCCACGACTGAGGAAAGGGAGAGAAAGGAAACCCCGTGGTTTTAAATCAGAACAGTCTGCTCCCAAAGTGACAGCAGTCAGCAGATCTTTACAAAGAGGGACTTGAGGAGCAGAGGGGGGCACTGGTGCACTGCAGGCCACGAACTGGTTTGTTACTGGGTGAGGGGTTGGGCCATACTGGGCAGAGCTTGGCTCCTCTTGTGGACACAGAGGCCATTTGAAAAGCACTCCAGCTGAAAGCATGTGATTTCTTTTTCTGTGTGTGTCTTTTGCACTGTGGCACCCAGCTGTCCCCATGCCAACAGCCAGCAAAGAACTCCTGATGCTCATCCCTGGTTTCAAACACAGTGCCTGATCCAGTGTCCCTAAAGATACTGCTGACAGCCCCACTGGGATGATTTTGCCAAATTCTTACTCCAAAAGCCCACAAATAACAGGGGTCTCCTTACCTTTGGGTGTCAGTAATGCACCACCAAGCCCAGGCCCAGCCTCCATACACATATTGCTTCTCATCAGAGCCACAGCAGCCACCTGTAGCACAGCAGAGGGCACAGAGACATCAGGATTACACACATGCACGTGCTCTTAGGCAGGGAATAACTCACAAGCAGAGGAGTTCCTACTCTTCCTCCTCTCCATGGGCTTCACATGGCATTTTTCCCAAGGCAACCTTTTTAGGAATTGTCTTATAAAATTGGAAAATAGTATTTGTATAGTTCACAACGACCAGCAGTAACACACAGAAAAGTGCTGTATCTCAAAACAGGGCTTATTTTAGTTTCAAGCCCTTTTAGCAACCAGAATCAATATAAGTGCTTTCAACTGTGATGTTACCTGTTATGGAAAGCCACATAAGAAATCCACCTTCTTTCCCTCACACCACCCTTAAATTCCCACAGAAGTTCTAAAGTCAGCATTGGAAGAGAGAAGAAACCTTGAGCTCCCAAAAAATACCTCCTAGTTCTGGCTTGTGCAAGTGGCACAGTGTCTGATGCTTTGATGGTCCATCTCAGAGCTGGATGTGCCCAAGATTCAGGCAGCCTCCAGAACTCTTCTGACACATTTAAGATTTGATCCCGGTGAAGGCAGAAGATGCTGTCTGGATTTTCATATCTGTGACTGAAGGAACAAGACACCTGCTGCCTTTCAAGAGAGCAGTGATCAGCCCTGGGATTCATGGCTGGAAAGGGAGGAACTCTGCAGCTCCCTGGCTCAGACCAGGGCTGGGAGCTGCTGACTCTCAGGCAGATTGAGCCAGAATTCCCTCTCTCAGCTGCCCTCCATAATCACTCTTACTACAGCAGTGCCCGAGGGCCTCAGCAAGGCGAGTGCTGTACAAACACAGCAACAGACAATTCCAGCCCTGCAGGATAGATCTATGCAGGCAAGACAGAGCCAGCGCAGAGGAAGTGCAGGAAGGCAGAAAACACAGTGGTTTTGTGAGCTTTGGGTTGCAGGAAGGGAAAGGGAGAAGGATGAAGCCAGCAGCCCTTTCAAGAGAAATGACCAGTATTGTTTGCTACTATAGGTCAAAATGAAGAACCAGAAGCAGCACACATCCAGGCCAGTGTGCCTGCAGGGACTCTGTCCTCCTTGTTTTCCTCTTCTTGCTCCTCCTCTTCCTCCAGTCCTCCAGCATTTAGCCATCTTCTGCCTACTTCCAAACACTGTCTGCTTCCAGACACTGGCCACACACTGCCTGCTTTGCTGGCTTTCACGCAGTGCTTGACAAGCCAGCAGATCTGCCCAACCTACAATTCTTCACTCTTGCATTCAGGAAGAATTAAACACAAACGGGAAAAGGCTTTACACACTTTTTCAGTTCTCCTGTGCTGCACAGCCTAGAGGAATATTCTCCTGTCACCTCTGAGCCAGCCTTTGGATAGCTTTTTCCTGTAGCTGGAAGGCTATTTCAGCCAGGCAGGCATTACAGCAGCTGATGATACAACATCCTGCAGTAACCACAATGCCTTTAACATTTCTTGGAGGGCGTCAGCCTGGTTAGCTCAGCCTTTCAGCCAGGCCCTTGTTTTCCAAGAACAGGAAGGGAGGTGTTCCTGGCACTCAGGAAAAGCAGCACCACATGGAAAGGTATTTTATTTCAATGTGGTCTTTACCGAACCTCTGTTAATTTTTTCTTAATAATATCCTTAGAAAGCTCTGCACCCTAAACCCACCATTGTTACAGGAAAGTGCCTCTCCACACAGATGTTCCTCTTCCTCTGTAGGAAATGCAAGGAAACACCTTATTTAGTATCACACACAAAACAAGCTCCACATTTGCCTCCTGGCGCTACACAACACAGCTGCAGAGCACGGTCTACTGAGCTAGATTATATGTCAAAAACTGTTCAAAGCCTAAAAAAAGCAGGAAAAACTAACACATTAAGGAGGAGTGGGATGCCAGCCAGTTGCTTTCACACATGCTGGACGTCTGAGCGCAGCAGAGCTCCGTCCTGGTAAGGCTGAGGAGCTGAGGGCTCATTTTCCATGGCAGTCCTGCCGCCTCTTTCTCAATCCTCAGGCAGCAAGTGAAAAAGGAACCAACAAAGCAAAATCTTTGCAAGGCTAAAGAATAAACCCTCTTGCACAATGAGATTTGGCAGAGAAATTGCCTTTTCCAGCTATAATACGCCTACTGTTCCAGCAGACTGAGTCTCACAGTCGCTTCCACAAACATCCACCGTGCCTCTTCCGGGGCAGTGTGCAGGGCCACAAACGGAGAATTCATAGCCAGGGAGCTGCCAGCCAGCTTGGCCTCTTCCCAAGGAAGGGGTCCCATGTTCAAGCAAGAATTCCCAGAGCCAGGAGAAAGTACGTTGTCTGTTTGTTTGGGGTTTTTTTTTTATTATGAAATAAGATTAATCGCTTGGGAGTCGGTAGATAAAAGGAGCTCTCAGCAGATGCAGGAAGTGAGGAAGGAAGAACATGAGTCTCAACAGTTTTGAGGACACAGGGCTCAAAACATCAAAGCTGGGATGATCTGAAGAAGCTCTGTGTTGTTTGCTCTCTCAGGTAACTCAGGCACTGAGTTACTTCTCTGGCAGGAAGTGGTGAGCGTTCTGAAACCAGGTTATGGTAAACTGCTGCTCAGTGCAGACAGACCAGGAAAAAGTTGATAATTGAAAACAGTTACTGACAAAAGATAATGCAGAGATAGAGGAAGGCAAAAGCATCCATAAAGAAAATCACATCCTAAAGCAGGGCCCAGATTGAAGCCAGTTTGTGGTTCTTAGGCCTCGCTGTGCATATAGACTAGAGTTTGTTCACAAGCAGAAATGGTACAAGGTTAACAAAAATTAATTTTAAAAGATGCAGGGTTCTGAGTTGAATCCATAAAAGCCTCTGATGGTCACTGCAGCAGAGGAAAGCAGATTACACTGGCTACCTTGTTCTGGATGTAATCTATATGAACATGACTTAATGAGTAACAATGCTATAGAGTTATTAAAACATATTTAATAACTCATCACAAGCAGTGAGAAACCAAGCGTGGGGAAAGAGTTTTGGCTTGCCAAAATGACAAACCTAAATCTGCAGGAGCACTCAGTTAAACCTGGCAGATGATCATCAGTGCCACTGCAAGTTTCCTGCATGGCTTGCCGGCTGCAAAAGGCAGAACACCCCAACCACAACCCTGGAAAACAATTTAAACTGAATGAACTGTGTGAACATAGGGCAAAACCTCATGAGACCCAGCTGAAGCTGCCTGCTCCTTCCCACAACCTCCTATTTCTTCTGAGGCTGAAGAACTGGAATTACACCATCAGTGTGAGGGTTCAGGTGGCTCTTGCTGCCACCACGTCTTTCCTCAGGACATGGCCTGGACCTTCTCATTCCATTTTCATGCAATAGACTCTTCTCACCTAAATGTAACTTCTACATTTCTCCTTCCTGAACTGCACTGGATTTTGTTGAGCCCATTGGGTCAATTTCCAGAGTTTGTTTTGATCCTGATCCATCTCTTCAAAGCTCTCAAACCCAGCTCAGTCTGCAAATTCAATAAGCACATTCTTGATTCCATTATCCAAGCCAAAACAAGGAACTTACTTGATAAATTCTTTCAGCTGAACAGTGAGCTACTGTCAAGTTCCCTGGCAATAGTCTTGCAGGCAGTTTCATATTAATTTCATAATATCTGAGAAACCAGTTCCTTCTTGCACTGTGGACTGTAAATCTCTTCCAGGAAGGGCTTCAAGAGCCTCAAGAAATCCTTATTTCAGGCTTTCAACTTAGAAAAGTAACATGAAAATAGCACGTGAGCAGTTCTTGAAGGGGTAAGAGGGATCCAGTAACAAAATGGAAGAGCTTAGAACAGCCCTGGAAGGGTTACATACCCCTGACTGCTGGCATGTTTGGCAGCAAATTCCTATACAAAACTAGAATTAACTGCTAGCTCTTCTTTTACTTCAACAGAGATGAAGGAGGCCCAAAGAGTGTTGCACCGAAGTCAAATTTGAGAAACTGGGCTGGAGCGTATTTCTCAAGCTGACTTCTCACCTGAGGAGGAATCAGATTAGCTGGACATGGCAAATACCTCTAATTGTCTTCCTCTAGGTGTTTCAAGCAACATACTTGTCTCAGTAGTCTCCTAGGAGATAAAGTTTGGTTAGCTGGGTTGCTTGCTTTCCTCCTTTCACTCCCTAAACTATTGCTGAAGTAGCAGTTTGTTCTGACACAGGAACAGAGAAGGCCGTGCCCACTTCCCTGGGTCACCTTTGTCCAGGTGTTCCCCTCAGAGCTCCTCACCTGCAGCCCTTGCCAGCCAGAAGGAAAATGCCCCAAATGCAGAAATTTGGGCAACAATGTTTAGGAACTGTAAGGTGAACATGGCCACTATAAATACAGATTTTCTTGTAGTGACACTGTAGAAATACTATAGTGCTGTATTTCCAAATCAGCAGATCGACCCTTGGCCACAAAAGATGCATTTAATCAGACTGTAACCCAAACCCAGCATTTCACAGCCTCTCTGGCTGCTGGGAACATTCAGGTATCAGGATGAACAGGTACTTTTCTGTATCTCCCTGAAAACTCCACCAGCTCCAGTTGTGCTCAGAGCGGGCTCAGTGACGTGCCAGGCTCCTGGCCAAAGCCTCCTCAGACTTTGCACCAAGGGAGCCTTCCAGAAAAGTCAGAACCACGATTTGGGGAGACTCAAGGCTCTGTGAGGTATCCTGGGCTCCAGAATTCACTGATGGATCGATCAGCAGTGCAGTTTCTTAGAAGGAGGTCGATGTTGCTCAGCAGGGGAAGGACGGCAGTGCCAGCAGAGTGCTGAGCTGTGCCTGGAAGCAGCTTCCCAAATAAGGCTACAAAGCTCCACGTTCCCAAGACACAGCTGGCTGCTTCTTGAGCACTGGAGGAACTCGAGTATCTCACAAGAAAGTGAAAAGAAAGGACAACCCTCCTCAGAAAAGCCCAAATGCCAGGGGAGGCCCAGGACTAAAGGCCAAGGGGCACAGGCTGAGTAAAGAAAATAAACAAAACCCTCCCACAAAGTGAAGTCTTTCAAATAACTACTACATGACAATTCAAGACTGCAAGCCAAAAGCATGCCTCTAATAATATTTGGTTTATTAAAATTAATTTAACTAAAGTTTATTTAATATTATTTTGGCTTATTGGTAATTCTTATTAGTTTCTCCTTTCCTTCCCCTCTCTCCCTAAATCCAACTTAGCATCACACAAATTAATGCTGGCCCACGAGGTCCTCCCTGCTTTTCCCTGGAGGAATATGGCTCAAGTTCCTGGAATTTCAACGGCTTGTAGCTACACCCTCTCATTAATGCCCTGGCAGTTGCTCTGCACATGGGCACAGAGGAGCTGCAGGGCCCTGCAGAGCTCCGAGTTGGTGCCCTCCAGATTCAGCCAGTATTTGCAGACTACATTGGGCAGCAGCTGAGGAAAACCAGTCTGCTGGCAGCTCCAAACTCTGTCCCAACTGGGAGAACCTGGGGTGATCTCTGCTCCCTTCCTAAAACGCAGCTGCACTTCGAGGAGTGTCCTGGGCTCGCAGCTCCTGGCTGTGGAAAAGCACCACGCTTGGAACTGCAAGCAGATGCCACAAATTCCTGCTGGCTCATCCTACAAGCTGTGTTTTGTAAACTCCAGAGCTGAACAGAAGCAAACCCAAGCTTTGAGACTAAAGGGCATCGCAGCACACCTGGAGCACAGCTTCCCAGTCTTCCCATGAATATGGCATTTCACCAAGCAGTGCCAGTTTTGACAGGGGTTCATTTGGAGGGAAGCACAGCATCAGCTCTGGATCCCACTGGGAACTGCAGATCAGGAAAACTGCAAGGAATACTGCTGCTCTGGGCAGCTGCTGGGTGGGATTTGTAACTCCATAGAAACCACCACCAGAGTGGGCATATTTGTTTCCAGAACTGCAGCCTGCTCCTGGCATCTCCTCAGGAATTCCCATAACAGGTCTGAGGTTCATCCAAGAGAGATGAACGGATAACAGACCAGCCACAGCTTGCTGGAGGCTTTGGCTCCAAAACAACAACATAGTTGCAAGCGTGGCAGAGCTGTGACGTGAGGCACATCCCTGATGCTCACATGCATTTTCTACCGGTGCTCATTATCTTGCAATAATAAGTCACAAAGTCTGTCACAGAGGGAAGCTCCCAGCCCTCACATCACCTAACAATAATTAATTCATCTAATAATGAATTAATAATAAACCTGTCTGCACAAAGCCTGGTCCATGCCCAAGTGCATCCTGGAGCTTCAGCAGCATTGAAGCAGCTACAGGTTGAATCAGACATGGGGGATTTCACTGCTGGTTTGTTTAACCCCAGCCTCAGTCAGCTGCTCGTGACGTTCCACATGTCCACTGGGATCACCTGCATCCAGTGCCAGCACCACTCAGAGTCCAGGTGAAGTGGGGGTGAGGAAGCTGCAGCAGGACGTGATGGATGAAGACGGGCACTGCAGGGAAAAGCCTGCAGCGCTCTGCCCCAGGGGGATGTTCACAGCCAGCTCCCCTTCCCTGGCAAATCCAACCTGTTACTGGGAACAGGATGGCTTCCTGGCAATCCCAGCCAAAGCCTGTTGGCGGGGGCACAGAGCTTTGCTGGTGCCATTGCCTGACATCACCTGAAATCAGCAGCATCGGAGGTGCCGCTGCTGTCGCCGGACCTCGCCCAGCCCGGAGCCTCAGTTCCATTACAGCACCTCCCATCTCCCTGTCTTTTCCCGAATCACTCAGGGCCCTCCTACGACAGGAATCCCTCCTAGAATCCCTTGGAGTGCTCTCACAGCCAGGATCTCTCAATTCTCCCCTCCTTGCACACCAAATCATAGAGACTCCCCCAACTCCCACAGGTTCTCTCCATGAGTGTCCCCCCTGATAGGGACTCTCCTCAAGCCCCTGAGAGTCCCCTCACAGCCAGGACCCTCCGATTTCCCTTTCCCATGAGGCTCCATTACAAAGACACTCCCCAGTTCCCTCAGGGCCCCCCAGTGATCGAGACCCCTCAAATCGCCGAGAGCTCCCTCTCAGCCAAAGCCCTCTCCTAGCACACCGCATCAGAGACCTCCCCCTTCCCCAATCCCTCAGGGCCCTCCCATGATAGGGACCACTNCCCGCGGGCGCCGCCATCTTGGGGAGGTCGGTGCCACACCCCGGGGGCGGGCCCTGGGCGCCGCCATGTTGGGCGCCGCGTGCGCGGGCAACATGGGGGGCGTGCGCATGCGCGGTGTGCACGGATGTGCAAGGCGGGACGTGAGTGTGCAAGGGGCTGCGTGTGACATTGCACGGGTGTGCAAGGGATGTGTGTGTGTGGCACTGCACGGGTGTGCAAGGCGGGGCGTATGTCCTACAGTGTGTGTGTGCAGAGCCGGGTGTGCAGCTCTGTACGCCCACACTGCACACACACACATCCCCTTGCACACTCATTCACTGTCACCCTCCCAGCTCTGCTGCACGTGCAGGGCATGGTGGGTGTGCAACGGCCGGTGCCCCTTGCCCACCCCCATTGCACACTCGCACAGGACCCCTGGGCTCCCTCTTATCACCACNCTCTCAGCCAAAGCCCTCTCCTAGCACACCGCATCAGAGACCTCCCCCTTCCCCAATCCCTCAGGGCCCTCCCATGATAGGGACCACTCAAACCCCTGACAGTCCCCTCACAGCCAAGACCCCCAACTCCCTCAGGGTGCCCTCCGTGTCACCCCACAGCCCCTCTGTCCCGGCCGTACCTGACACCACCAGCGCCTCGTTGGGCCCCACCGTGTGGCAGTTCCCCATGACGGCCCCGCCGCCGCCCGCCCCCACAACCACCCGCGCCTCGCAAGGCGAGGGCGCGGCCCGCGGGCGCCGNGCAGCAGGGCCCTCTCGATGCCCTTCCCGATGTCCTTCCTGGTGTCCCCCCGCCACCCCCAACCCCACCAGGCGCTCGCTGCCCTCCCAGAGCGCCCGCGCCAGGCGGTCATCGCGCCCCGCTGGCCATGGCAGCCGGGGGCC
>VXBB01010377.1:23834-58613 GCA_013399915.1 Illadopsis cleaveri
TGGCCATGGCAGCCGGGGGCCGCAGTCGGTGAAGTAGCGGCCGCTGAGGGACTCGAGGCCGTCCTGCGTGGCACAGTCCAGCACCACCTGTGCACCCTCAGATGCGTCCAGGAACAGCAGCCAGGCCAGCGGCAGCAGCAGCGGCTTCAGCCACAGCGGTGCATACCGGAACAGCGAAGTGTTGACGAACCCTGTGGGAGATTGGCACGTGTGGAGTGACCCCCGTGGAGTGTCCCCCTTTGTGTCCCAGTGGATGGGCACATAAGGGAGATGGCCAGGGTGGCCTTGGCATGGGCAGCACGGCTGTGATTGTCCCCAGGCACCACCATGCATGTCCTGGGTGTGCCCCGTGCCAGGACAGGCACAAAGGGAGATGCTATGCGAAGGGAAACATGGAAAAGGACACACTGTATAAAGACATACATTATGCAAAGAGACACTGTAAAAGGAGCACAGAGTATCAAGGAACACAGTGCAAGGGGACAAGGTGCAAAGGAACATGCCAAGATAAGGGACAAACCATGAAAAGAGCAGACTCTGTGCACAGGGGCACATGCAAAGAGACACATTGTATAAAGGGACATATGCAAAGAGCCGCACCGTGCAGCGGAAAGATGCTGCCCATGCAGGAATTCCCTGTGAAAAGGCTGCAAAGCAGGAGACCACCCCCCAGAGATGGACACAAAGGTGTGCAGACCACAGACAGCCACCAAGGGTGAGCTGGGTCCTACCTGGGTGCACGGCGTAGCAGGTGACCTGTGTGCCCTGCTCGCGCGTGGCCAGCTCGCGGGCGTGCAGCACGTTGGCCAATTTGCTGTCACAGTAGTCCTGGAAGGTGGAGAACAGCCCCGAGGGCGGCCGGCCCAGGGACTCGGNCCGTATAAAGGGACACATGCAAAGGGCCGCACCATGCAAGGGAAAGATGCTGCCCGTGCAGGAATTCCCTGTGAAAAGGCTGCAAAGCAGGAGACCACCCCCCAGAGATGGACACAAAGGTGTGCAGACCACAGACAGCCACCAAGGGTGAGCTGGGTCCTACCTGGGTGCACGGCGTAGCAGGTGACCTGTGTGCCCTGCTCGCGCGTGGCCAGCTCGCGGGCGTGCAGCACGTTGGCCAATTTGCTGTCACAGTAGTCCTGGAAGGTGGAGAACAGCCCCGAGGGCGGCCGGCCCAGGGACTCGGGGCGCAGGCGGCCGGCACAGTGGGCACTGGAGGCCACGATGACCACCCGGCTGGGAGCGCAGCTCCGCAGCCGCTCCAGCAGCAGCTGGGTCAGCAGGAAATGGCCCAGGTGGTTCACCTGGAAGGGGAGGCTGAAGCCATCCTCTGTCGTGCCCCCGGCGCTCACCCCTGCGGAGTGAGGAGGCAGTGGCAGCTCGTGGTGGTGCCCCAGGGGTGCAGAGGGGATCTGGGGTCCCAGCACTCACCCGCGTTGTTGATGAGAAGGTGCAGCTGGGGCTCCTGGCGCAGGAAGGTGCTGGCAAAGGCTCTCACTGAGCGCAGGCTGGCCAGGTCCAGATGCATGAACTGCACCTCGTTGTTCCCGGTCTCCTGTGGGCACAGCGGGGACTGGGGCAGGGCCAGGGGGCCGCCCCGGGGGTGTGCCCTGCCCTGAGTGGAGGCTGGAGCCAGCCAGGGGCAGGGGGATGTTCTGGGGACTGGACCTGGCCCAAGGATCCAGTCCTTGGGCTGAGACCAGACAGTGTGCTGGGACCCTCCAGTATGGGAGGCTGCAGCCACCCCTGTGGTACAGTGTGCCCCACCTTGGAGTGTCTCGGGGAGCCTGGGGATGTCCTATGGATGCACCCATGGGGGTGTTTTGGGAGTTAATCATGTGATGCTTAGAGATGTCCTGTTGTGTGTCTTGGATGGTGTCCTGGCTGCTGAGGGGATGCCATGGCAGTATGCTCAGGGTGCCTATGGAGGTGTCTGGGGGTGTTCATGTGATATCCAAGGATGTCCCACGGGGGCACACTGGGGGGATGTCCCACATTGGGGATATCCCGGGATTGTCCTGGAGTTGCCCATTGGGTGCCAGAGGTGCCCTGAGGCTGGGTTTGGGGATGTCACGTGGGTGGCAATGCCGGGTGTTCCCCGGGGGTACCGGCGCTCACCCTGCGGATGCGGCTGGCGGCGGCCTCTCCCCGCCGGGCGCTGCGGGTCGCCAGGATAACGCGGGCCCCGCACCGGGCGAGCTCCAGCGCCGCGGCCGCGCCGATGCCGCTGCTTCCCCCTGCGGAGTGGAACGCGGGGAGTGAGCGAGGGCAAGGGCCGCACCGGGGCCCGTCCCGGCTCCCTGCCGGTCGCTGCCGGCGCTCACCGGTGACGATGGCGGTGCGGCCGCGCAGGTCGGGGCGGACGCNCCGCGCGGCTCCAGGCGACGGGAGAGCTGGATTCGTGGCACCGGTGGGAGCACGGATAGAAAGAGGGGGAGTACGGGCCAGCGCTGCCCCGCGATCAATACCCCGGGAGAGCGGTCCTGCCCCGAGGGACATGGTTCCGGTGGGAAGGGACCATCGGAGGTCATCTAGTCCAGCCTCCCTACTCAAGCAGCGTCCTCTAGAGCACTGAGAACTGTGCCTGAATAGCTGAATATCTCTAAGGATAAGCAATCTTTTGGGGGAGCCTGTTCCACTGCATCTTCCTCATGTTCATGTGCAACTTCCCTTGCTCCTATTTCTGCCCTTGCCTCTTGTTCTATTGCTCAGCACCTCTGAGAAGAGCCTGGCTCCATCCTATCTGCTGACACATCTCCTTCATATCAATGTATTTGAGAATAAGATCTCCTCAGTCTGCTCCTCTGCAAGCTAAACAGTGCAGCTCCCTCAGCTTTCCCTCATAAATGAGATGTGCCAGTCCCCCGATCTTCCAGGACACTTTCAGGCTATGGCTCTTCTGTCCTGAGGAGCCCAGAACTGGATGTGCCCCATCCCTGGAAACACTTGAGGGGAGGTCGGGCCACACTGAGTTGAAGATGTCCCAGCTCATTGCAGGGGTTGGACTTGATGACCTTCAAGAGTCTCTCCTACCTCAACCAATTTCATGATTCAATCACCTTCCAGTTCTCACCCTCTTCCCACCAGCATCCTCCCACATCCCAGGCAGGACACCACAGTCCTTCCATCCCACTCCAGCTCAGGCTCTTCTGCAGTCAGACACTCTGGGGAAGCTCCAGGTTGTGGTGACACGAGTGAAGACAGACAATCGAGAAAACAGAATGTGAAGTATTTTTTTTTTATATACAGAATACAGGAAAGTTTCTGTAAAGTCTAAAACGTTACAATTACTATGTACAGTGGAACTAGCTGTTCTGCTGCGGGGAGGTGGCAGAGAAACAAAAGAGACAGACGGGTTACGACAAAGGATCTGCTACAATAGACAATTTGAGGAACGTCATACCACATGTAGCACTGTACACAGCTTTAAAACATTGAAAAATGCCATCACTGATGTATTTACACAGAATCCAACACTTTTCCTTATTTGAAATAAAAAATAGGATGGACACCAGGAAAAGAACTCATTTCTCACTGCCCATAATACACAGTAGCTACTTGTAGTGCAACCATAGCAGGGAGGGATGGGAAAAATAACTGTGGGAAGAAGAGCGCTTCTTTACATTAAATAAAACAATGATATTGTATAGATTTGCTGTATGAAAACTGTATTTCTCTTTTAATATAAAACTATTGTCACTGGCACAAAATAGAACAAGTTTCTGATTATTTTACAACTGCATGGGAACTATCTGTCAGAGAGAGTCCTCGAGTCAGACAGCGGTCACCCCTCGCTCTGACGTGTCCTGCTCTCACTGCAGTTTTCCTTTTAAAATGAAATGTATAGTACAAATATATGTGCAAATGCCCCTAAAACTTGAGCAAAAAAGAAAAATTAAAAAAAGTTAAACGTTCTTCATTTCATGCAAACGGCGTGTGAACAGTCTCTGGGCCGACACAGAAAAATCCCACCTCGGTTTGTACATTTTTGCATTGTAAAGAGTCTTGAGGGCGTTTTCCTTACTCCAAAAAGCTCTCTTCCTAAAAATTCCTAAGGAACTGAGTTGGACCGCAGCACGGGCACCTGGTGGGGTTTCAGAGAAAGCTTCTCCTCCAAGTCCATATCTTGTACTAAGGCAGTGTCCCCCTTGGGCTGTTTGGTCGCAAATTCGGTGATGCTGAAAACGAACTGCAGGCAGCCCAGCTTGATGTAACTGCCGTGGTGGAGCAGGGCCGTGCCCTCCCAGCCAGCCCCGCTGCCCCCGATCAAACTGGAGCTGCTGGCCTTGCAGTTACAGGGTTTCCGATGCTGCCCTTGTGCCTGTGAATTCATCACAGCAGCTTCTTCATGCGCCTCCTCTTCCTGTTTTCTGCTTTTATGTCGTTCTGGAAAAGAATCAAAAAAAATTGGTAAGGTTTGGGCAGGTCAGCAGCAGCTTGTTTTCATCGACAGGGGTTAGTGCTGAGGTGTGTCGTGGGTAAGATCCTCCAGCCATGAGGGATTTCAGTCTGCAGTGAGCAGCTGATCAAAGGGAAATGGGAATCTCCTCATAGCCCTGGAGAGGTTGAGGCATTTACATATCTATTTTGGCAGCCCAAAAAGAGGAAGCTGATCAGGTGGAGAGCAGGAGTGAGACATGCAGGGACAGAATGCCTGCAGCATAACCCAGATCTTCTCTCAGCCTGGGATGGGAGGACATGCATGGGGAAATGCCTCAGGCATGCTCCAAACTGGCTGCTCATGGGGACCTGGAGCTTGGTAACTCCTGCACTGGAGGCTGGAGTAGGGTTTAGATCAGAGCACAGAGCTCCCCAGGCTGCAGAGGAAGGTCTTGTGTAATCCCAGCTGAGGGCTGTGGCAAGGCTCCCCTTTTTGCAAGGGGTGCACCAGCCTGTGCAGAACAAGTGGCACCAACAAGAAATTGGTTTCCACCTGCTCCTGGCCCCCTCTCAGTTAACTCCCTGTGGTGGTGGTACAACACTCACTTATCACACTCTGCACTTTGGCAACAATACTGCTGGGAGGAGTGGGTGTCATCTTCTCCGAGAAGTCACACGAATACAGAACATTGTCCACGGTCGTCCCATGCTCACTGTAGTTCAACAGCTCGTAATGCTTTGTATTCTGAAAAGAAAGGGAAGAGGAGGGAATCAAGACATGAAGTCATAGAATGGTTTGGGTTGGAAGAGACCTTAAAGTCCATCTTGTTTCAGCCCTGTGCCATGGGCACAGACACCTTCCACTAGACCAGGGTGCTTCAAGCTCCATCCAACCTGGCCTTGAACACTGGTTGGGGCAGCCACAGCTTCACTGTGCAGCCTGTGCCAGGGCCTCACCACCCTCACAGGGAAGCAGTTCTTCCCAATATCCAATATAACTCCACCTCTGTCAGTCACAAGTGCTTCTGCCCATACACACCTCTTTGGAGCACTGAAACACAACCCCTTCTCCTTGTTGCCAGAGGTGGTCAAATAAGAGCTGGTAAATATCCTCCAGCTTCAGAGACCACCAACCTGATCCTCCTGCTCATAGAACAACCAGCCTTCCTGCAGGAGCTGCTTTCTGGCAGAGAAGGAGGGCCAGAGGGAAGTGGGTTTTATCTACTCCACTTGAACCAACACATCTTTTGGAAACATGATATTCAAGCTGATGCTCACAAAAGTGAGCATTTTACAGGCGCACCTGATGCAAACTTGGCCCGAGACCTGTGCCTAGCAGGAAGAGATGAGCTTTGGAAAGCAGGCACAAGATGGCAAGAGGGATGCCACGTGCTGCAGCAGCCTCAGGACAGAGGCAGTCTGGGATTCACAGGCCTTGTGCAGACGCTGAAATGCCAGCAGACATTACCCTGACACGCAGCGTTACACAAGCGGCGTCACGCTCAGCTGAGCTTTGTGGAGGATGTTGACAGAGGAGAGAAGATTTCAGGTTAGCTCACAGAAATCATCTGAGAGCTCAAGACCTCGTCCCTCAGGGACTACAAGGCTTTAATCAAGTAACAAAAACTCCTCATGCACATGGGGTAGGTTTTGAAGTAACCTGCTAGACTGCAGAAGGAGAACCTGCAGAGAGAGCTCCAGGAAGGGGAATTCTCCCTCTCCAGAGTGACCACAGTCATAGAAGATCTGCTGGAGGGTCAAAGGTCAGCGCCTGGAGCCTGATTTATGACTGACCACTGTGAGATGCTTCCACACAGATTTATGGTCAAGATCCCGTTACTGAGTGTGTTTGGCAGCTTGCAGGGCACTGGAGGAATGGCTAAAGCTGGCTGTGGGTTAATCCTGGATCCTGCTCCAGAGCTGGTTGACAAATGATGATATAAAAGACTCGATCTTGCTTCAAAGACTGTTTCCATGCTAAGAGACATCTCCAGCAGTGCTGTTACTGGCAGGCCTGCTGGTCTGTTTACTTCAAGAACAAACTAATCTCTGGGCTGTAGCTAAGTAGAAACTGTAGGTTTCTGTTTATGCTCCAAGCTTAACTGAAGTTTTAGCTAAATAAATAATTTATAGAGAACTGCAGGCACTATGAATGCTTTGCTCCCCCCCATCACACTTGAAAACAAGGGACTCAGAGCAGTTTCCTGGTTTGTTCCAGATGAGGTTCGATGTTGACACATGAAGTTTAGCTTTTATTAACAACACATCCAGATCAAAAAGCATCAGACCGTGTCTATGTCCTTTTCTTTCTCTAGACACCAGAAGTGACAGTGCTGACTTGTGGCCAGTCCTTGCCCACAGGCAGTCAGAGAAATCGTGCTGGCAGAGCTCTGTGCTTCAGAAAAAGGTTTGACAGAAAATGCTGACACAGCCTTCACTGGAATAAAACCTGGCTCTTACTTTGTAGTCCACAAAAGGAGCACCACACAAAGACAACCTGCTGCCTGCATCTCCAGCTCCCACTGCCATGCACACCAAAAAATTCTTAAAAAAAAAAAAAATAATGAAAAAAAAAAAATCACTCAGGCACTCACCTCATCATAGAATATGCAGGCATGTTTGCCAGACACATAGTTACAGTGACCATAGCTTGTAAGGCACACATCCATATCAGCTCCTGTCATGGGGGAGGACAAAACAGGCTCAGTTCATATTGGAAAAAAACCAAACTGTCAGGCACCAGAGAACAACAGACAGAATTAAACTTCAATTAGCAAAACAACAGGGGAGCAACTGCTTTTGTCCTGCTCCCAGGACTGCATGAATAATGCTTCGATAAGCCACCAACAAAGTTTCAGTGGGGGAAGGGAGCCAGCAGCTCCACAAAGGTTGTAGAGCATTTCACTGCTCCTGGGTCTACCCAGAGCATCAGAAGAATCTAAGCAACAAGAAACAAAACCTGCAAGCAAACCATAACTCTCCTCTCCATCAGTCAGGCATTAAAACTGCAAGACAGCTGTTCTAGTTATGACACCAGGTGACAGAGCTGCCACCCACACAGGTTCAGGCAGACGGGGGATTTCCACGCTTCTTGGTAGTGCAGAATCCCAGAACAAGTGGCCACAGTGAATCTGTTTCCTTTGACACCCACTTGGCAAACACCTTAGGGAGGGTTCAGGGAGAACCACCCTGATTCTGAAAGGCCAGGGCAGGAAAAAGCTACTCACCTGTCCCAATGTAGAGGGTTCGATAGCACATATTGACTGCACCCCCCAAGCCCATCAGAGGATAGAACACCGCCCGGGCTTGCACTTCCTTTCTTTGCGCTGCAAGATAAAAAGAAATTACTTGAACAATGTTATCAGCTGGGACAGCTGCTTGACCCCAGTGTCCCCAGCTCAGAAAGCACAGACCCTAAGGAGGATGCAGTCAGCTTTGGCCTAAGCACCCGTTCCCAGCCCTCTAGGAATGTTTGTGCATTAAACCTCTCTTTGCCAGTCAGAGAAATTTGCTTTCCCATAACCCACACAAGCCATGCAAATGGGGAGCATTAACACGGAGTGTGCACAATGAAGCCACGCTGAGGAACACACAAGCCTTTTACCACTGGCTTCTTTCTTATTCTCTTCTACTCTGGGTAATCAAAGAGCTCAGTCTTTGCTCTCAAAGTGCCACTTAAAAAGAATTGGTGCTGAATTCACCAACTAAACATCCGTGATTTCATTTCTAGAGAAGCTGCAGGAAAAACTCCTGGGTTGAATGGGGCTGGGCAGGGACAAACCCAGCTCCCAAGACAGGATGATTAACTGAGGGGACTCTTACCCTCAGGTCAGTCCCTATGGCACACTTGACAATGGACTGGAGCTCCAGAGCAGCTCCAAGTTCAAATCACACACTCACATGCCCATGTTAACTGGACAGAAAATCTTCTGTGGAACAGATACTGAATTCCATTGTGCCACACAGGCCTAGCCAGGATTTCAGCACTGTCCTTTGGAGGAAATCCCCTTACATACCCTATGTTTAAGCCTCTCCTGATACCATATCTGCAGGACAGTGTTACACCAAGAGGGTGAAATCAAGGAAGAGAACATGAGGATTATGAAAGACTGCAGAGGTACCTACATCAAGAATAGTGGCCACACCAAGTGGCATCACAGGTTCCACCTCTGCCTGGCTGCCCTGCATGAATCCTTTCAGCTGCTTGGCTCTGCAGGCTCACTCAAGGCTTTGGATCTAACACTTCATCAGCAATGCTAAGCAGCCAGTTGGATGCCTCACTCCTGCCCAAAAAGGGTTAAGACAGCACCAATCTGCCTTGAGAAAGGCAGACTGCTGAAGAATTCCAGACCAGGAAGGCAGCTCATACCACAGCCTGCTGCTGTGTCCTGCAGCAGCCATCACAAGAAGACTGACAAAGCATTTAGGGAATGCTGTGATGCTAAAGCAGGCAAGCACAGAGCTTCAGAAAAAGATTACTGACTGACTTCCAAAAGATCTTATCTGGGATATTTACCTCCAGGGCCTAGCAGAGGGGCAGCAAAGAACTGCCTCCACAGCCAGGCTGTCCAGCTAGTGCTTGAGAGCAGATTAAACTGGCTGCATGCAGAGGAGCCACGTTCACCCTGCAGGTTTAGGTGATACCAGTGGTAATAAACAAAGCCAAACTCATCTGGAGATTTCCAAGAGACACTCAAGTTGTTATCCATTACTGGCATTAGTTATATGTAGTGGTTTCAGCTTGACAGTGACATTCTGAACAGGCAATGACAATGTCACACATATATTCTGTGCTCCAGTTCCTCCTGTTCTTGTGCTTGTATCACAAGCAACTCCTCCAGAAAGAGAGAGCAGGGATTCACAGATTTCTCTTGCCCATCTCAAAGGTAAAAGTGCAAAGAAAAGTCACCAAGCACCTGAGATGAACCTTCCAGTCTCTTGCTAATTCTAAGATGAATAAAACACAACTTCACTAAACATTTCCAGCAGGAAATCAGAAGGTACTAAAGTATTCACATTGCTCAAATTTGTAAATAATTAAGTAGAGGATCCTGATGGAGTTTCTGGTCAGTGGACATCCAGAGCAGGGGGATGAGAAGAAAGAAAAATGAAAGGCAGCATCAGACACCAGAAGAAGAGGGAAAGCTCCTTCAAGGAATAGACAAAGGAGTGGCAAATATATGGCTCAACATAATCCAGCTATTCTAGGGCTGCTCTTACCTTCAATGTGGTTTCCCACAGGAGATTGCTGATGGGAATTGACACTGCTTGCTAGAGACTGAGCTTTGGGAGGAAAGAGCTGATGTATTCTCTGCAAGGCCAGAAACTTGATCAGCTGCTCATCCAGCATATTTATCTCAATCTCTGTTAATAAACAAAAAGCAATTAGTAAGTTATTCAGGGAAAGAGTGCAATCTGAGCTACAGTGGATTTAACTGTCCCACTTTCAAACCTGCTGTTTGCTTCAACAGCAAAGACTTGACCAATTCTGCAATACCAAGACTCTTACACATAGGTGAGCTACTATTTCACATCACCTCCCGTGAGCAGAGTGTGAAAACAGTGCCAGCCACGGCACTACAACTGAAGCAGCAAACAGAAGTTTGGGGGAACTAGGGTTGATAAAAGCTGAAAATCTGCTATTTTGGCTCAGAATCAACAGGTCAGTAGAGATGGCCATTGCACCCCTTTGGACACCATGTTGGGTCATTCTTCTGAAGCTCTGCTACCTGGTTAGAAACTCCAGCCCTGCATCACAGAGAACTATAACCCCCTTTGAAGCTGCTGCAGGCTCATGCTTGAGTCACATGTCCACAGCAGGGTAAATTAAACCAAACAGGGAAATTCAGACAGTATTATTAATGAGCTTTAGAGCAGATCTTCTGATAACCCTGAAGTGTTTATATTAGTAAAGCCTTACAAAGGTCTGCTTTCTTGCAGCAAGGAGGCTGCGTAACCTCTTCTTCCAAGAGCTTTCTCCACATCAGCAACAGTTAAAATGGAAAGGAGAGAGGAAGGGCTGTAAGAGCCTTTCCCAATAGCAGAGAGGGTGGGCTGGGCAGCTGGGGTTCACTCAAGAAAAGAGGGTCACACTGGCAATGCCAGAAGGGCTGTTCTGCAGATTTCAGATGTAGTAGTCATCTCTGGCAACAGCCTGGCTGTGCTACTGACGATTGCTGCAAAGAAATCTCCTCCTGAAGGCACTCTGCTAACAGTTGCCATCTCTTGCCAAGTGCAACAAAAGGAAATAAAAACCAGGCCAGTCTAGGAGACTGACAGAAGCAGAAATAAATTATAAAATCAACAGACCCACTGGAGCATCACCACTCAGGTGACTGCTCTACTACAAGATCTATTGCTGCTGGACTTTACATCCACCAGGAGCAGTTCTGGATTGCAGCTAGCACCACAACATGGCAGGGCTGCAGGTTTCTGCATGTGAATTCCACCTGGAAAGCAGCCCAGCTGTGATTCTTCCCCAGAAAAGCTTCAGGCAGAAACACTTCACTGGCCTTGCTGCCTTGGCAACACTAGGAGCAGGGAAGCATGTGACATATTTAAGGTAATGTACACCCAGCCCCTCCCTCACCTGACTACAACCCTTCTTTATCTCTGGAACTTTTCCTCAAGCAGAGATGGAATGCTTTAGGGAAGCAAACACACAGGGCTAGCAGAGACTGATGATGAATTAAATACTCACCCCCGTCCATAAACGCTTTCAGGGAACTGGTGAAGTCCAACATAGCTGCAGAGTTTGAAGTGAGTGATGAGGGTAGAGTTAAAGCGCTTCCTATGGATAAGGTGCTGGGACTGACCTTACCATCTACAGAGAGAGGTGATGGAGAGAAGAGATGTCACTGTGACGTTCACCAGACATGCACTCAGCCCTCAGGCTGCCCTTGGCTGCCAAGCTCCTCCAAATGACTCATTTTGCTCATAGTCAAGCTTTGAAAAAGGCCTGAACTAGAGGCCAGGAGCTTTCTCCTGCTCACTGAAAGGCTTCTGTGTGCCTCCAACACAGAGCCAAACGTGGCTTCTGCCTCATCTCCAGCTGCTGGAGGAATTCTTGACCTATACATTTATCTCCTGCTCCCTGTGGTGACGCTGGAAAGATGAGCACCAACTTCCCATGAGCTTAAAAAATTTATTAAACCTAAGAGACATTTGCCAAGTAACTTGTCTAGGTTTTAACACGAATAAAAAGTACAACTGCCCTGGTTTTATTTCTACACTGTTATAAAGTCTGGGGTGCACATCATTGTCCAGAAGGAATGTGACAGTCATAAGCAGATCTTATTATTTACAAAATAAAATCTTCCTGCTTTGGAAGTGGCCATGCAGCTGAAAGAGGCAGTGGCAAATGCCAGGAAACAAAATTTCTGTAATGTGTTGTCAATGCCAGATCTTCTTGAGCTGTTTTTCTTATAACTACTGAAATTTATACCAAAAAAAGCCATGAGCAATTTGCATTTTTGTACTCTGCAGCAAAATTTGCACACCACAATTTTTATTATATATATACATCCATCGTGTTAGATGGAAAATTTAAATGTTTACACTTTTCCCAAGAGACACTGCAGCAAGTAATGATTTTGTAGAACACAAGCTGTGCACCAGAGGCAATTATTTAACATCTTAAGTAACTGCAAAATTATGTAGGGTTTGCAGTGCTCTTCAAACCACAAGCACGAAGTTTTCTATAATATGGTCTCATTTCCTCTACCAGAACTTCTCCCAGCCTTGCATTTCTAAGCAGGGCATGGTCAAACCAGCAGCCTCAGAGTAACCAAGTTTATTCAGGAGGAGGCCAAGTGCCCTGGGGACTGCTTCCAAAGGCGAGGCAAAGCTTAGAAGTTACTCATTGAGGAATTTTAGAAAGGATTATAAAAAGATGTTGTTCTGTTGCTTTACAACCAGCAGACCTGAGCCACTCCACACACGCCTGACACTGAGCAGGTTGGAACTGCATGAAAAGTGACACACAGCTCTGCCATGTGCTTTTCAGGGGCTGCTCCCACCCAGCCTGCACAAAGGGTTTGCTGGTTTGAGTCTTGAGCTGGTGTGGGGAGAGGCAAGAGAATGCCATATGTGAAAGTTTATTCTAGCAAAATTTGAGCTGTGGGCAGTTACTCCAACATCTATCAACATCTTTGACTTTTATGTTTCTACCCTAAAAATGGTTATATACACTTTACTATATACCTTGCTATTCTTTAGCAAGTCTTTTGGATACAACTCAGGATCCCTGGCACATACAAGTCCATAACTACCCTGTGTCAGACCAACAGATCCTAGGCAGCCCACAGCTTCCCAAGCCCACATTTCTCCAACATCAAGGCTGTGCAGCTGAAGACTCCAACAACACCTGCAATAGGGGACACTGCCTGAACAGTTACTCTGGATTAGATCCCAGAGAGCTTCTCTTGTGAGAAGGATTGACTACCTTGCAATCCAAATGGCCATTTGAAACAAACCAGTGGTTTTACAGCAGCGCTGGGGTTTTAAAGCAGCAGCTGTTGAAACAGCGAGGCAGCAGCCAAGTGATATAAAACCACTGTTGCTTTCAAGAATTCAACTGACCTACTATCCTGCTTGTGAGGACAGAGTTCCCCCTCAAGTATAGGCAGCCAGCAAAAATACATCCCATGGCTCCCATAAAGGGACCTAAGACAGAGGAGACATGAGAAACTTCTGCTGGCTCTCCACAGAAAGCCTGATTCCCAGTCAAACGAGGGCACACTGCTACAGCCTTGAGGTTTTGAATGAGGTTTAGCATGAGCTTTTCTCAGCCCCGGGGCCAAGGTCAGTGGCTCAGCACGTACCTGAAGGTGGTGCTGGTGAACAGAATCTGTTTGTGGACCCAACAGCTGAGATCCCATCTCCTGCAGCCTGGGGAGGGGTGAGAGCCCGGGTGGCACTGAGCGGGGAGCCCCCAGCCCGCAGCTCTGCTGTCAGCGGCGGCCCGATCTGCGTCTGCACATTCTTCCTTTGCAAAGTGCTGGTGGTCTCCAGGCTGGCACAGGAGCTCGATATGGACGTAGGCAAACTCGTGACCGGTGCAGATCCCCTTTGTGCACAAGAGACGGGTCCTGCTACGTTCTCTGTTTTGACAATGGTTCCAATGGTGTGATTCAGAAGTCCGCAACTCGCTGGGGGCGTGAGGGGCCGAGGCCACGTTTGCCGATGGGACAAAACAGGTATTGTGTTCCCAGAGCCCACGTGCCTCTGGGAGTCAGTCAACTGTGCTGAGGATTCGGATGAAACGCCATAGAAATGAGGCCCGTTCACTTTAATGTCAGAGGCCATGGGCCCGTTCGAAGTCCCGCAAGAAGACGCCTTCTTGGATTTATCTATACAAGAGCTGCAGTTAACATCTTCCTGTGACAAAGTCTGCTGGGATTGCGAGGAGCTCAAGGAATTCTGGGTGGTAATCCCTGAGGTGCAGGATGACATGGAATAGAGGGAAGGTGTGGGTGCCTTGTCAGCTGCCTGGTAAGGGTTGGCGAGTGAGCCATCTGCCACAATAACAGGCTTAATATCAGCCTTCTCTGTTTGTTCAGAGTCCCAAAGCGAAGTCATCTGCTTAGCAGATAAATGTTTCAATATGCTGCACTGGAGCGCAACAACACTACAGAGCCACTGGAAGGAAGAAAAAAAGTGCAGATTAGCTCTGGAGGCAGCAGTGCTGCAAACCTCTACACTTGCTCCATCGTTCACCCAGCCTGAGGATATCCAGCTGCTGACTGCTCAGATGCAGTGTGGAACTACAGCCTCTGCTCTAGAGCTCATCTACAGTTAGGAGAAAATTTTATCCAGAGGTACAAAGGTGCAACCAAAATTATGGACTGTTTACCTCCATGCTGGAGATAGGACAGAGAGGGGCTGAGATTAAAGGAGGGACAAGGCAGCACTTCCTCACTTCCAAACTCCTTCTCTTCACTTGTTATACGCTGCAACTCTTCAGTCTCAGGTTACAAACACACCTTTCACTGACTTGGGCTTCTAGCCAAACACAATCCTCCAAATTAATCTATAGCATGTTGGAAAGAAATGCTCCGTCAGGTATAGGGAGTAGAAAGCTGGGGTGGAGAGCACTTTCCTTTTACAGAAAGTGGAGGAAGACCGAAAGATTTATTTTAAGCTCCATTGTGGATGTGCACCTGCCACATTAAAGAACCTTATCTGGACTAAAAGAAGGACTTGATTTCTCCACTGATTGCAACTTAACATGCTCTTACACTGTGGAATCTGGCCAGAAGTTTCATACAAGATTTAAACACTCATTTGACCTTGATTTACATGTCCAATTCCATCCGCAATAAAAAGCAACCCAGAAATGGGATGTTAACTTATAAATAAATGTGTCAGAGAGCAGCCTTACATAATCAAAGTGCAAAGTATTTCCCCTCAGCCACGAAATAAAGATGACGTCTAGACAGAAGGCCCTCGACTCCACTCTTAAGGCCAGAGGACTATTGCACCACTTCCCTGAAGTGTCAAATGAGGAATTTTACATCTCACCTGGAAAGTCAAAGTGAAGTTTTAATGGGCAAGGGTGTCAGAGACAAGACAAGCTATCACCACATACGAGCTTGAGATTGGTTTCCTAGACAACTGCTCCATCATGATTGAAGTGGAAGGGGATCTTTGTACCAAAGCAACTACATGCACAGAGTCCAAGCATTTGACTTCATTTACCTCCTGTTGTTCTGTCTGGCTGGCTAAGTGCTCAGTGTTCAAAAGGTGCTTCTGCAAGGGTTCCTCAGGGATCCCGTTACAGATCAGCTCGCCATCTCTAATTGCTGCAGGCGTGAGTAACGGGGGTGGAAGCCGGTATTGGGACTTTATAGCATCAGGAACCTATATTGTGTAGAAAGAAGATCACACATGAGAACAATTACTCAAGAAAGACTAGTTAAACCAAGTGCCTGATCAGCACTAAACTTTGCATTTGCTGCTTTCTCACCCAAAGGAACCCTGCAGGTACATTACAAGTATCAAGGTCTGAGTACTTTAAATTGATGTAGCCATGCTGAAATTAATAGGTTTTATTCCCTTAGGTCAGGCATGACTATAGTACAACATGGTGGCTACAGCATACAAGAAATCATAAAAAAACAGCCAAGGAAGTCTGTATGGCAGTTTTCAGGCATCCTGGCAACAAACACAGCCCCAGATCTGACTGCAGGGCCACCTTCAGGAAGTTTTGTGTTGTACCTTCCATGCTTGTGCTAGATTTAAGCGCTTACTTGTAATAATTGAGCCTTATAGTTGAAGGAAAGAGATCTTCTTAAATCCTAGAGGTAGTGACTGCTGACTCCCAGATCTCTCACCAACGCAATCATTCAGACCCCGTCTTCTTCCTCCTGCCCCAAGGAGTATGCTGGTTTCCCTTCCAAACTAAAACACATACACAGGGGTTTTCACCCACCACTACTTGTTACACATACCTTCAGACCTTTCCTCTTCACTGACTGAAGAACTCTGCGATTCGGAGGGTGTTTCTTATGGATTCGGTTCAAGAAATCCACTTTGACAACGTGCTGAGATATGGTGTCCTGGAACCGGTCAAATACTCGGCACCGATTACTCAGGGTCAAGTTCTTCTGGTTCAGCTGGGTGATCAGATAATGCCACAGGAGTTAGGGATCTGCAGGTCACTCTAAGGCACCCTAAGACTTTCATAATGCCTCGTAGCACTGGCAGTACAGCATCAACTCAGCTTTAGACTATTTGTTTCCTGCAGCACTAACCGTTTCTGTTAAAGGGCACATTGCCGGAGATGAATACAAAAGCATTTAGAGGCCATCTAGGCAGCATCAATGCTCTCAGAAGCAGTTTTTCTGGGAAAAAGCTCTTTGTTTCAGCCCCCTGTTTCCTGAGTATTTAAGTCTCAAGTACACTGCTTTTCCAAAAATGAAAACTCTCTCTTGGAATGAAACTTTTTTGGGTTAAGCATGCAAAGAATTACTTCCCCTATTTGTAGCACTGTGCTGCTTTGTATCCCAGTTCTGGAAGCTCATCTAGATCTTAAAGAGTCCAGTCAAAAACTAGACAAGCTGTCAGTGTGCCACAATCTGTCAGCTTCAGTTACAGGAAGGAGTTCCCCCATCTTTATATCTTATTGCAGAGGGCAGCATCATATTCCTTTGGAGAGTGCGTTGCTTGCAGCAGGAGCTTTACAAGCGTTACAGGGAGCAATAAGAGCTCAGAAGCTGTTTTACATTTGTTGTGCTTTGTCCTTTAATGGACCTGCCAGGTTCCACTCCAGCATCCAGTTACCATACTGCAATCATAGTCCTGCTTACCACCACGTGTTCTATGTGATTTGGGCACATCCATCTACCCAGAGGCATGGCAGTAAGCGGTGGCTCCAGACAATCCATGTGGAACAGGAGTGGGCAATAATCACACTGGATTAGAGGTGCCACTCTGCAGCTCCTGAGAAGAGAGAGCCAAGTCTTATTCCCCGTACAGAGTATAAATAGAACATTCAGGCAAACTTGGCTGATCACTTCAGTTTATCCTCTACACTGTTGTTTGCACCAAAAAGTAGGGTTTCTGATTTGTAACTTGATCTGTATGGACCTTCTTGAAGACTCACTCAAGGCAAAAGCCTTTATTTGAAGCAAAATTCAGAGATCAAAAGGAAATCTTGGATTTAGGTAATTACAAGTTTCCTTAAAGGAATCATATGTGACATTGGGACCTGTACATCAACAAGTTGTTCTCAGAACAAGTTTCAAACTCCAGAAAAACAACTACATCTGAAACCCCAGGCTTTAAAAAAGTCTTTGCTCTGTGACAAAGGCATCAGTTGCTCTCCACAAAAGCCCACCTGAGTCCCCATTCCACTTCGAGAAATTCACTCTTACTGTGTTTCTGAAACAAAGGTTTTATTTCCACTGACATTTTGAGTTGGGATTGATCTATGCATTTTTTTAATGCATTGTTACAAAATCCATCAGTATTTTGTGCTGGTTTTCAGATTTACAATTTCAGCACAATATTCCTATTTGCCTTGGGCTTATAAATCTCTCAGTAGATTTCTATTTCCTAAAGGTCACCTCCTCACACACTTCCTTCATGAACCATAAACAAACATCTCCATTTACTAAACCACCATCACTTTAGAATATTTCTTTGCAGAAAAACACTGAAAGCAAGACGGCTCAATCTTGTCAATCTTCAGGCTACATTTCAGAATCCTTTACAGCTGGACCTACACTTGCTGTGGTAAACACCTGTATTTAGCAAAGATGAATATTCTCCCATTTGTTTAGAGAACTGTACGTAAGTAATGAAGGAGAATGGAAAAGGAAACAGATAATCTATTTTTTTCAGCAAGAACTTTGCTCCTGTGATGGCTGCAGCTACACTGAACAGCTTTCCTGGAAGAACAACAAGTACCTGTTGCATGTGAAGCAGACCTTCACCGGCAAGGGAACCAAACCATTGTGGTCCAACTCGTGTTGTGCTTTCTTGACATTCTTTCCTGTGGTTTCTTCCTTTCTCCTCCTCTTACTAGTACCTGAAAAGGAAATTTTAAAAAGCTTTGGGTTATCCACATAGCAGAGATTTGCGTTCTGGTAGATACATATAATTGTCTCAGAAAAGTCAAAGATTGCTGCTTAAGGAACCTCTATCAACCACTAAATCTAGCCTTAAGTGACAGAGACTGTCTTTAAAGGCAGATATATTTCATACTTAGTAATTTCAGTGACATCCTATACATTTAGTCACTACTTTGTTACTACATTATTGCATCATAAATCAAAAATCAAGTATTTTGACAACTGGTTTTTTTTCATATTGATCTAGACCAAGGTGAGAACAAGCATCTGCCACAAGTCCTGATGGACATGGTGTGTAGTTGCAGTGTGCCCCACAGCTCAGATTTGAAAGGCATCTGCTGCTAGGCAGCTGGAGGAGAGCCAGACGTACCCTCTGCTTTCACCAGCAAGCACCACTGGAGCCACAACTACCACAGAGCCAAGAGGGAAAAGAGGAAAGATGGCAGCAGGATGCAACTGCAGACATCTTCACTAACACCAGACAAGGCCCTGCTCACCTGGAAGTGCTGTGGTGCAGGTCAGTTCATTCGGCAGCTGGAACTGCGTTGGGTTCCTTTCCATGGCAGCAGCAATAAGAAGCTCAAAGGGTCGCTTCAGCTGGGGCTGCCCACAGTCCATTTCTGCAATGGCAGAGTCATCATCCACGTCAATTATGTCCTCATCCACATCATTCTGTTCTGAGTTGGGGGTCTCGGTGCTGGCATTGGATGTGGGAGTGCCAGGCCGGCTCGCTCTCCTTTCCAAGATCCTGGCATGCGTATTAGCCCTGATGCTGCTGCTAGACCTGTCCAACAGGTCTGCGTCACTGGTGGGGGAGGTGGTCCTTTTCCCAGATTTGTCCACCAATCCATTTACCTGCCCCAGCTCTTTCTTCTGTTCTCGCTTCTGCACGACATGAATAGGCAGGCTTATCATGGAGGCCACAAACAAAGCACATCAACCTTGACAAATATGTGATTGAAGACAAATAGCATCTGAAAACGCTTGAGCCACTCACTACAACTTCCCCCTTTGAAGTCATTAGAGCCTCGATCAAGAATAGTCTGATGGCAGCTAAGGTACAGGTGACAGAACAGCTGAAGAGAACCAAGCATGGGGAAGAACATTGCCATGTGTCTCTCCTTTCAGCATAGCTATACCTGAGTCCGGATCAGGACATTTCAGAGCATTTGGTCCTAAACACTTGACAAATCAGACAACTGTTTGTTTTGCTACCAACACTGAGAAACTCCACAGCAGACTGTTCACTGTTGATGCACTTTACTAACCCTGGCACTGCATACAAACCCATCAGGGGTTGAGAAGGTCAGCTTTAAAATACAAGCACAACATACAAACAACACTGCTATCTCCTGATGACAGGAATCTTGAACAAGGTGCAGCAGGGGAAAACTATAGATTGCCATCACCACAAGATCCATTTTGCAACAGGAGATGCTGCATGGCCTAAGATGGGCAACTGTGCACTGCTCCAGTGCTTAACAGCATCACCCATATGGAGGAACCAATCTACTCCATCACTAACACGGTCTGCAAAGGGACTAAAGTGTTTTCAGGCTATTTTTAATATAGAAAAGTTGGGGATTTTCTCCTTTTCTCTCTCTTTTTACTTTATTATTTGTTTTTCGATTTGTAACCTTCATTTCTATTGTTGGCAGATGGCTGAACAGTACCCTGGAAACATAACAAGGCAATCACTTCAGGAACAAAAGGCTGAGCACACAGTTTTCTTCCAATCTGTTTTGGGTGTCACTTCAAGGGAACAGTTGCTAGATAGCTTGGTGCAGTTTCTAAACCCTCTGCTACACAGCCTTACGTGGTCACAGCAATAAGATGTTTACATTGTGCAAGACAGCTTCCTGGAGAAAGAGCATCAAGGCAAAAAAAAAGACAAGCTACGATCTTGCCCAATCACCTCCTTCCCATCCTGTTCAACAGCCCAGGAAATCATAACTCACTGTGATTTCACCCTCTGCTGATGTACAACTGCTGTGAAGTCACTCTTCTAAAAAACACATATTAACTAGAATCACAGCCCTGATGGAAAAGCTGTACTAACGTGACTCCCATTCTGCCTGTAGACAGCACACCTCCTCGAGCACAGGAGCCATTCCCATTTCCTCTGTGCCTCAGCTCTCCCCCATTTCCAGAAACGGAGGGAAGGAAAACAGTTTAAAAGGCACAGATTGACAAGAAGGTATCAGGCACTTCAGTTTTACCTCCTAGTAGTGAGGTTAAAATATCATGAGGGCCTCACCAAGACCCCTCAGGTTTCTTTAAGCCCCTTCCTAACAAAGCCCTTTGCAAATGTGAGCACAAAGAAGCAGCTCTGCTTGTCTAAGTACACACGAAGGGAGAGGCAGGAATAAACCACAGGATTCAGGTTTCAAATGGCCAGTAGGAAGGGCAGGGATTGTGTCTGTTGTTTTGAGAGGCTTTACCTTGCGGCGCACGGTGCAGCGGTGGCACATCCACTCCCCCGGAGGCAGCATCTCCTCGCTGAGTGGAGGGTTGCTACAAGGGAAACACAAAGCAAAGCTTTACTATTATTTACTGTCATTTCTGGAACTCTTCTCACGTACACAGCCAGAGGCAGGGCAGCTCTGCAGTTCCACTCCCAGGCACTTCCTTTTATTTATGGTGAAGCTCCCTGGATTCGCTCTCCCATACATCCACTTAGGCAGACACCTCCAAGAAGCCAGCCTTCCATGACACCCATCTCAGCTCCACGGTTTCAGAACACTCTCAGACTTGAACAGCAAAGATAAATGGAAGATTCACTGGTGTGCCACACACATACCTCCCCCCACAACACCACACCTCCTTAAATAACTTGATTACTCCACGTGAGACCACACAGATTCCTGTGCAGCAACCACAGTCATACATCCAGGCATTTCCATCCCTTGATTTGTGGTGAGTCCAACTGAACGAGCTGCCATGAGGTCTACTCACCACCTCCCATGTACTCCATCCCTGGGCACACTTACTTAATGGTGGAAACCACCTTCTATCTTAAGACAACCCAAATACTCTTAAAAGTGTCACCATATACAGCTTGCCTTGGCTATGAAGCACAGGATACATCCTACTCACAGGGATCTGCACTTACTATAAAAGCTGTATCACAGTGAAATGACATTCTCATTTTGATGCTAGAAATAAACCAAAGCAAATTAGACGAAGGAGTAAGGAGGACTATTTTGAGAAACACTTTTCCTCAGTAAAAGGCAGAGCAGCATATGTTAGATGATACACTTTCCTTACAGATCCTACTACTAACTCAAGTACTTTCCAACACCTCTTTATCATTAAGATTTGTTATTTGAGCAAACTGCTGACTGTGGCAGGGAAAAATGTACCTGCTGGCAAAACCCAGCCATTTACCATGCAGTGTGGCTTAAGATAATACTTTAAAAGTTCTCCTGACTTTTGCTGGAGGCAGCTCTTAGCAAGTCTGCGCTCTTGTGCTGAACACACAAATGTACTACCGCAGGATCTGGAAGCTCCATTTCCCACTGACTAGGAAACGGATTTCAAGGATCCACTGGGACTGACTGGGTTACAAGGGGATCAAGAAGTACAGTAGCTTATAAGACTGGCCCAAAAAAGCCACATAAGCATGGGAAGATAGACTGTGGTTCATAGCAGGAGTCTCTATACTGCTTATTGCACCTACAAATATCAAACCAAACCCGAGTTAAGCTTTCCAGACTCCAGCCCTGATAAGCCAGGGAGGATAAGATGCATACTTGCTGGCCAGGAGGAGCTGTGCTTTGCAGCAAAGGGAGAGGCTGTCTTCCTCGAGAATCTTGCTCCTAGCACAGGGAAATGGCACAGGATCCCAGCCCAGGCTCCCAAGCCTGGACTGTGAAAACAAACACACTTCCTTTGTTTAAACAGAGTCCTGGCAAGCCTTGCCCCGAGCTCGCCTGTGTGCCAGCGACAGCCTCTGCAGGTACTGCAGCCATCCGGGGTCACGCTCCCTCTTGCAACACCATGCCTGGAAGACTGAAGGAAGAACACAGCAAGAACCAAGCTGGTAATAACCTCAGCATTTCTGGTGTCAGGCTCAGGGGAATTCAGTAGAGCCAACACATCTGGCAGCCATTTTGAGGAGGAGAGCAGGGTTTCAGAGGCCTCCGTGTTCCAGGCGCTCCAGAAACGCAGCGCTCTGCATATATGCACTGACATACCTGCAGCTTATGTTTCTCATTTCCTGGAGGGCTTGGATGAACAAGAGATCAGGCTCTAGATGAGAGCACCAAAGCCTCCACTACTGGCTGCTTCACCTCAAATGCTTGGATGAAGCAGTAACTCCCTGCCCCAAACTAATCTTTTGCTAACAGAAGCAGGAAGGGGGGTGAAAGGGGTAGACTAACAAATGATCCCCGTGTGCTTGCTGCAGCATAAATCCATGCTGAATCCTAAGGTGCATCCTGCAATAGCTCGGGTTTTACTCTTGCTAGAAAACAAGCTTTTAGATCTGCATCTACAGCAAGCACGGATTCATCTGGCCCATTCCCCTCTCCCCTCCCAACACCCCAGGGCAAAAAAACCACAGACTTTGATTTGTTCTTAGTGAAATTTCACCCTCTGAAGCTCCCGAGGAGCGTGCCTGAACTGCTGGGAACACGTCTGCCCCATTCCGACGTGCGGCGTGCCAGGGATCCACGGGCTGCCAGATGCCTCTGGTTATTTGTTTTAACTGTTACCTCAATCTTACGAATTTTACGATGAAACAATTAATACCATGGTGAACCTTGAGAGGCGCCTGGAAGAGTCAGAACAGGTTCCTTCTGCAAGTGTGTATGTTATTTTCCCATTTGCTGGGTTTGAACCATGAAATCCTACATCCACTGTACTATTAAAGAAGCAGTTTAATGAATGCTGCTACCCGAAGGCCTGTGGAAGGAGGGGGAAAGATTCGTTTCAGAGCAGCAGAAAGGTTTTAGCGCTCAGACAAGCCTCCTGAGGTTTTCTGCTCACTGTCAGGGCCTAGCTGCGATGGCAAGTGTATTAAAAGACTGATTCTGCCTCTCCTGGTTAATGAACTGTTCATCAAGGCAGCTCACCATGCTAACAAAGACTGATGAAGGCTGCTCTTGCACTGCTGGCCTCGCAGCAAGCAGAGAGCATTGCCTGGGTCTCAGCAGAAAGCCAGGGAAGCGCTAAAGAATGCTGTTTTAATTGACTAGGTATGACCACATTCTTCAACCTTTTACTGTAAGCATAAAAGAAACTGATTTTTAAATCTGAGCAAGACACTTGATCTTCATAAGCAAGGTAAGAATTAGCACTTTGGCAGGAGCACCACGGCCCTTTTCTCCCTATCTTTCATGGGTTCATTAGCATGCACAGCTCCAGCCGCCAGTGTTTGCTGCCAACAGGACCTGGAATTGTACAGCTCCCACTTTATCTTCGGTTACAACACATCTCCTTTCAACTACACACCAGTCAGTTGTGCTTTTCAGTACGATTTCACTAACCCTTCATTTCAGAAAGTTTCCCCTTCTGTCATCACAGACAAGAGTGGTGGCCTCTGCTGTTTACCTGGGGGGTTTGGTGTGACCCAAATCAAACCTGCGTAGCAGAATGTGTTTCTGTGTTTAAGACAAAGACAGCTCTGAAAAACACAGGCTGAGTTAAAAATACCTGGAAGACTAACTCATACAAAGCCTCTGAAAATTCAAGGAGATGTTTATCACTGCCTAGTCAAAAACCACTACACTGACTACAAAGTCACTTGCCATATAATATCTGTCTCATGGCTTTTTCTGAAAAAGTTAAGTATCTCCTGAAATTCCTATCATGTGCATTGTCAAGCATTGTTCTGCCATGGTCAGAACGCAATGCTCTATCCCTTAAATAAAACTTAAATGACTATGACAAAATAAAAAAATCTTCAAGAGCATATTAGGAGTTTTTATCAAGCAAACAATAGCATGAAGGCACTTAGCTTTTCAATTTCACACTCTGGGGCTCTCATACATCAGAAGCCTGTTGTCAAGTCTAAATCCTGTAATTACTCCTCACTTTGCTGACCTCAATAAATAGGTAAACAAGTGCTCCAAGGAATAGCACCTTCTCCAAGACAAACTGGGCCGTAGCTCTCAAAGGAACCAGTTATAAGCAGACCTGAGGTTATTTACACACTGCATTCCTGGCCATCTTGCGTCAAAGGCACGTTGACACTACTTTTGGACCCACCAGGATACAGGCAGCTACCAGCTGGGATAATGGTGGCAGGAAAACAAACCACTGCCTGGTGAAGCTTTCTTCAATAACTCGTCTTTCACGTCAGTTGTTTTCAACAATCAGGCTTAAATATTTTTTTTCTGCATGGAGGAAAAATAGTAACACCATGAAAAAATGTAGGCAAACACATTTTTTCCTTCTCAGGAAACTTAATTAACTGACCAAGACTCAATGACAGGATGATAATGAAGGATGCTAGATATGTTTGCCAGATAAGGGAAGAAGGCTTTTGGCTCTTCTATGGGACTCCTATTTATCCCTATGATGGATAGGGCTACAGCTGCTCTACTAGCTTCATAAAGAACAAGGCTCCCTGGCTTCCTACAGCAGGGCCTCAATGGCAGCTAAAACAAACCAGGAAACCAACCTCACTGTCAGGGCATTACAAGAGCCCCATTGAGAAACAGGGAAAGTTGCATCATTTACAAATTCAGCTTTTTGGAACATTTTTACTGCGTCCAAGTTACACACTTCTGCTTACAGCTGCTCCCAAACCCGGCTGGAGGAGGACACCTGGAGCCTCTACCTTAGACAGAATAAATCCACACCAAACAAGCCAACAGCTGCAGCCTGCGGTGAGTTCCTCCCCACTGCAACTCCCTTACCTTCCTCTTTTACTCCTGCATCAACACAAAGCTTCTGAAGACACAAAGTCAGATTTCAATTACCTTAGAGGTGGTCATTAGGAAAACTATCAGCTCCCTCCTCTCCTCCACTGTTATTCCTCAGTTTCTTGTACACTCAGCTGTACAAGAACAATCTTCCTGAAAAAGCCAAAGATTTCTCAAGCACCAATGCAGAGACCACTGAACTTCAGATAAGCCCAGCATAATTTTTGGTTTTTATAGACCTCTAAGCATGACCTGATCACATTAAAACTAACAGTTTCAGCAACTTTCTGGCCACATTGTTTATAAGTTATATCTGTTTTAAGCCAGCAGCACAATTCACATTAACTACAGAACATCATCCACTATACTTCTACCTGTGGTGCAACAGCTCCTGAAGGAACCTGTGAAAAAAGCTTGACAGCACGTGACATAACTTTGTTTATACTGAAGTGAAAGTCTTGAGCATGGACATAAGTTCTAAATTAGTAACATCTAGCAAGGATTCCTGAACACCACCAAACAGGTCAGGACATGATTATTTTGGCTGCCACTAAGCAAGGAAGGGAACCAAAATGACCATTTCACAGGTCACCAATTATCCCATCATCTGGAATGCTGCATCTGCTTAGCGTGCATCTTTCCAACAGCATGGCCAGAGCTGGAAATAAGGGTTCAGCAACAGACAGAAAACAGAAGCAGGATTAAAACACCATTACATGGGCAGACAGCAAGGAACAAGATGTATCCAAGGAAAAAATAAAGGGACACTACACTATCTATATGATGCTACAAGAGTGAAGGAAGACTTAACTTTTAAAGGTCTAAGCAGCAGCATTGCTGGGTATGCCAAAATTTCCTTCACCGTGTGCTTATTTTTACCATCTAGACCTGCCAGTGTTCAGCATTTCAAGGGCTTGGCCAGCAGTCCCAGCCTCTGGCTGCAGCACCACCGTGCTTCCTAAGAACCAGGTACCATTTCAGGAGCGTATCAAATTTTGTGAGTATTCTGTGAATTTCTACGCCAAGTAACTTATTTACTTCAATCCTTCATCAAACCAGTGCTGCTACTCCCATCCTGGGAAGAGAACCTCATGGAAGCAGGTATTTATCTCCCTTCCTGCCTCCTCCCCACGCCCTCATGCACAGGCAGTCCTGAGGTTCGTGGGGAACCAGGGAAGTTTCCTCCAAGGCATGAGGTAGAACTTTTTTGCCTCCAACCTGACAAGCAGAAGGGTCCAATAAACTGGATAAGCTGCATGTAAACATGTGATCACCTGATGTAATTAGTTACTTCTATTTATAGAAAGAACCTGGCCCACAGAGACCATTCCCTAGACAACCTGTTAGTTATTACCCTTGTTAATGTCCAGCTGACAAAAAATTAAAGGAGGTATTGTTTTTTAAGATATCAAATTTCCACACATATATACATATGTAAAAATAAACATGCATTAAAAAGTGTATAATACCACCAGAACCGCAGTGAGATTTTTTGATTATTATTTTTTAATTAGTTTGACTGGTTATGAACTCTGATATTTGAGAAATATTTGCCTAGGGAACCATCCAGCTTTGTATTTATAAGCAGAAACCATGGAAGTCAATAGGAAGAACTGTTGACTTTGAAAAATGTGGGTCAGACACAGAAATTCAGACATTTTGCACATTCTGACTCCTGTTTCTTTCACAGGCATCACTCATGCCTGTGCTGCAGACAATAGTAACAATAGCCTGAATTCAATGTCCAGGTTCATTATTAAGTGTTCAGGTCTTTATAGCACCATCTTCTTAACAGATTAGAAGTCATCTTCTCAAAGCAGGATGACACATAGGGCAGCATCAGGGAAAAGAAAGGAGGCTGAGGAACAACACAGCCCTGGTGAGAATCACTTCATCCAATTCTGTCTTTAAAGAACAATAAATGAAGAGACATCTCTGGTGGGGAAAAAAAAATAATCAAAACACAGGTCTGAGAGGTTTCTGAGAAGTGAACATATTCAGCCCCAGCCATACTGAACGTGTTCAAAGGAGACAGGGGTGAAAGGACAGCGGCAATAAGGTGGAAAAAAGAAAAGCAGCACATCAGAAGAGGATGAAGGGCATACTCATAAAAGCAAAAGCATGAATTTGTCTTCACACAGGCACAAGTGAAGTGCAATTCTGACATCTACATGTGGACTAGGCTTTCCCAAGAACACTGGGGAAGACAGAAAAAAGAGCAGAGACAGAAATATCCACCAGAAAAAAAAAAAAAAACCAAAAACCAAAACCTTAGAGCAAGGCATACATTCTTTTCTGCCTTTTCCAGATCACCTTCATATCTTGCTCCTGTTGCTATTCTAGATGGAGATCACTGGGAAGTTCACATGATGCCGTGCCCAAAGTCAGAGGCTGTACAGGCAGGTGTTTCACACCAATCACTAGTGCTTGCCAGAAATTCAGCATGGGGTTTTCAGCCTGCTAAATTGTATCCTCAGGCCAGTGCTTTCTGCAGGGTTCAAAGTCGGCAATCTCCAGCTCCATCTAGTTTGCTTCCAGTGATCTTGCAGAGCAGACGTCAGCAGAAATGGGTTAGAGTTGGGTTCAGGCACTTGATTCCCCCCAGCTGGCTGAGATGCTCTTTGCCTTTTGTGCTCAAGATCTGATACACCAACAGGAAGAATGATTTATACAACCTTTTTTTTTTTTTTTTTCTCTTCCCCTCTTCATTTTTGGCTACAGGGAACATTTACTCCATACCCTAAAAAGGTATGTGATTGCATTACAACTGGTATCTGTCAACCCCTTTATTAAAGGGAAGCTACAACACTATTTTTACTCAGCTTACAGAGTTACTGGATACTGCAGTGTTCCTTCGAGGAAGCTGGGCAGACATCTAGTGAGCAGTGGAGCTGGAGACAGCACAAATCGATTACTATAAGGAAAAGCCAGCTCTGACAATCTGTGTCACAAAAATCACAAGTCTAGCCAGTAACCTGACGTGGCAAGATGCTTTTTGCTTACACTCACTTCTTTCATACCCCTGTAACAAAGCCATGTTATATCCCCAGATACATTTGCATTTTCACAAGTCCAAGAGAACTTCCTGACTGGATTAAAAAAACAAAACGGGTACATCCTTCTCACATGATTTCTATTCCAACAGACAGCACTTCCTAAATATTCAGACTGTCACACATGTTTTTATGGAGATACACCTCTTTCCTGCTCTGGAAGTAACTGCTCCCTTTCTCCATAGCAGATTCCTGCTATTTGCTACTGACTCAAGGATTAAGAAAGGCTGCAGAGCACAGGAAAAACTCAAGAACCTGACACGTACCAGTGAGTCAGTCTAGCAACAAAAGCAGTTTAACATCCACTGGTCTGGGTCAATAACCAGAAGAATTTATGTTAGTGTTGAAAAACTGTTTCAGTATCGATGCTACAACTGAAATTTCAAATTGACACTGTCTTCCACAAAGAAACACAGGAGCCCTGCTCTCCTGCAGGTGTTCCTCACACCACCACAACAGCACCTACAACCCAAAAAAGGCCCTTTTGGTGGGGGGAATGCCTGTTTGATCCCGATTCTTACTAAAAATACACAGTTCTGTCACTGACAACTGCACAGAGGCACTCCCCAGCCGGGGTGTCCTTCACACCCGTGGTAAGAGAAGTACAGCCGGATGTCAGACATGCCGATTACCACTGCTTCCCTTTTACCACCCCACCTAAACAACACCGTGAAATGGAGAGAGAGAGAGAGGGAAGAATTATAAGCTTTGTAAGATCTTGTGTAACAAACACAGTAGTCCCCCAATCCCAACTATCAGATCTGCTGGCGGCAGTACAATCTCAACAACACTGAGCTTGTATGTGATAAAAAGACATAAGGCGTGCTAAAAGAAGGTGAATATATTTACAAGATAGTGCCAAGATCTCCATAACAAACAGTCATTAGCAGATTAGTATTATGAATCTAATCCAATTAAGAATTTCCTTTGCAAATGCCTGGAGGAGCTGGAATTCCTCTGGGAAGACCTTTCCATGTTGTGAAAGGCTCCCATGAGTCATGCCTGCAGGCTGACATACCAGGAAAGACCAGCTCTGGAGCAGCAGGAACAAAGCAGTGAACCCCACCTCGAAGCAAAACACTGCAGCCTCTTGCTCCTGAGGAGTCAACTCAAAAATGGACCTCACAGTGGCACAAAAAAAAAAAAAAAAAAGACTTCTCAGTTCCACAAGTCGTGGTCAACATAAAACTAGCACCTTCCTAAGCCAAGGTACTAAACCATGGAGAATTTTCCTTGTTCACAGTTTCCCATTGTGCCATTTTAAACAGCTTTGGAACAATGAGGGTGTCTGAGGTAACACCAGACCATGCAGCAGCCACGTCTAAAGGCAAAGCCTAAGTTAAGTAGTTAAACATCCTCCTCCTCGACTTCGAATCCTTGACTTTAGAATCCCAAAGCCATGCTCCTACCACTCCACACTGGATATTGGGAACTTCAGTAGACACCCATGGCTCAATCCAAATCACCAATTCTTGCCCACAGTGCAAAATCTGCTCACGCTCAGTTTAACAGGAGCAACATCCACACACACAGGTGAGAGTGGTGGTTTGCAAGTCACCCAATCACAAGCTCATCAAATTCTTACTGTGAATGATTTGCTGAAGTCCATAGATTTAGGCTGACCTTATCTGCCTTTGCACAGAGAGATTTAGGACAAAATAGGGAGAGTGAAAAATCTCATTGGTACAACTGTGCTGAGCAGAGCTGCCAAGACTGATCATGTTACCACATCTGCAGGCGCACACGCAGTGACCCTCTGCTGCCAGAAACCCGTCAGGGAAATCACTTCCTCCTGCCTCAGGATCCAGCCTAGGTTGGCCCCAAGGCTCCCAAAATATCAGAACCAGAGATACATAAAAACAAAAGTTGGGGGTTTTTTAAAAGCACATACTTAAACCAATATTGTTTTAACAAAGTATCAGTAAAGATGGATACATTTAAATGTTGGGAACAGAACAGCTTACTCTGACCTTCAATATGCAATTACATGAACATTAAAGTAGGGGTTTGCCAGTCATTTACCGTTAAAAAACCCCAAACAAACAGAAAGCCTCAGGATAAAAACTTTCTGCACTTAAAACTACAAACTTTTTTGAAGCTGTGATGTAATTCGATGTACTGAAACTCTGTTCCTACCCACTATTAAGCAGGAAGTTTGCCTCTCTAGCACCTTCCTGGACATCCTGCTACTCCTTGTAGCAGAAGATGCCTCAGACCATTCTAAGATTCACCTGAACCACCGGAGGCAGCCCCAGATGACCATTAAGGGAAGGATTAACTGAGACAATAGACTGGCCGTTGTTTTGCTCCCCTCACAGATTGCATATTCATGTAAAAACCCAAAGCTAGAACAAATGCCAAAGATAAAGCAGGGCATTTTAGACCGAATAAGGTGAGGAAAAGAGTTATCGATGTCCTACCAGCCAAACACAACTTCTTTCTATTCTTTGTTCGAAGCACTAAAACAACGTGACTCATAGAAAATACCAAAACTCTAGTTTAGCTTCCTCTGCTGCACTTTGCAGTTCTGTTAGTCCTGTTCTTCGACACCAGCACTTGGGTGAAGACTGCCAAAGCAGAGGGGAAATGAGCCAAACACTGCAAATATAAACAGAAGGAGGTGTTGCAAAAAGTTTGATGGAGGTAGCAGGCCCCGGTACGGGCACAACACACTTCTCCCAGCACAGCAGTGAGGAAGCCCAGCTACGAGGAGCCTTTTTTGCTGGGCAATGCCACAAAACTGGTACTGTCATACAGTATTTTACATAACTGGTCAGCTTTAAGGCACTGAGGTCACTCTGCCATGCCAGCAGAGCTGCACGGCCAGTGGCATGAGATGTTACAAGAGGGACTTGAACCGCAGCATTCAGTGAGGTTTGTGCTTTTGGGCTCCTCCAACCAGAAACTCGGGCAGGGAGACTTTAAAAAAAAACACAAAAAGAGAGAGGAAAAAAAAAAAAAAACAAACACAAAACTGTTCTGTGTTGGTTCTCCCTCCTGTTGTCACTCCCCTCCCCCAGCTTGTTAACTAAACTTTTCCTCTCCCGGGGATCTTTCTAATCCTTCATAATGAATTTGCAACATCAGTCACTTTGCAAACCCGCTTCAATGTGAATCAAGTTTACTACAAGCTCAAGAAAACACAGGGAATTCTAACAATCACATTGCCAGGAGGAGGATATAAATGGGAAAGAATAGAAGTAGCACTGGAAAATTGGTTTTCAATCACATAAAGAAGGAGTGTGCACCATCCCTGAGGGCCTGGGCTAAGGCAGAACATCAGGATGGAAATGCACTCTGCACTGTCACCCAAAGCAGCAGATTATGGGCAAACACCAGAACCAAACACCAACTTCAGAGCATGTCCTGTTTTCAAGAATTACTAGGGACCTAAGAAACCTCTCTCTGTAAACTCAAACATGAAGAGAGTCACCTGACTGTGATATTAATCCAAGTATGTTGAAACTAAGTATCTGGCAGGGATTTCACACTTTCCTGTATCCCTCCCACCAGGCCAGTTTATCTGCAGCCAGGCTGCAATCCTCCAGACCCATGGCCTCTCAGAGCACCCATAGCAGCTTTACACTGAACTAGTGACTCCAAAACAGAGTTGTGGGAAGAGCTGACACCCCAACAGATGAATTGGGAAGTCACTTCCACCCACGATAATTCAGGACAGCAGTCGTTCCCCGGTGTACCAACAAAACTTGTTATTTACCACCTCAGATGTGTAATACTATCAGACTTGGAAAGTTTTGGGAGTTTTGGCCAAGTGCCTTCTGTTTCTCGCAGAGGACAACAGGTTTAAGTGCTAAACTGAAGTTAAGGCAAACTGCTGAAGTTTGAGGGTCACACACTCACCTGGCAAAGCCAACTTTCTCACTACAGGCTTGAACAACTTGATACAGAACAACTTTCTCTACACAGGAAGGAGCAATACGAGTTCCTGGGAAGCTGAGCTGGGTTTGTCTCCAGCTAACTGCATGACTTGTGCCAATCATACCCCTGAAAATTCTTTTCTTTTATAATATGGCCTCTCCCATACAGCTGTAATCAACTGATCACAAGCCCTAGACCAATTAAAAGCTACTTTTTCATTTTTGTTATGCTATACTGATAATAAATTCAACCTGGTACTAAAGCTCACAATAAATATTCAGAGAACAGGTAAGCTGTCGACACAAATCAGTTAAGAGTGTCCCAGCAGTGCTATTCAAGTGACTTAAACCAAGCCTTGCATTACAGCTGCTATTCTTTAAATAAAAAAGGAGGTAGAAAGGAAGTTGCAAGTGCTGCCTTTATGCCTCAGTTTATATCCAGAACGGAAGTTTACTTCAAGCAAAATGCAGGAGGTAAAGGGAAGACACGAAAACAAAACCTGAGCATCCCTTTGAGACAACCTAGGTCACCTAAAGGCCATAGCCAAGGGTCCAACAAAGGTCCAGGAGGAAGGAGGCAGAACCAGGCCCGAGCTGGAGGCCTTCAGACAAAGCCTTTCCACACTGCGTCACCTCCCACAGCAGGGTCTGGGCTACTGTCAAAGGGATTGCTTGAGAAACCCCAGCAGAGGCAACAAATGGAGTGAAAGAGAGTATTTAGAATTGCTCTTTCATTTCTGTTCTGAAGAGTGACTAGGTTAGCCAAAGATGTATATATATTTAATACACTATTTTTACATAAAATTTTTATACAATTATAATGCAACTAACTCAGGTACAGCAAAAGCTTTACAGGTATCTGATTTACTTGGTTGTTTCCCACTCCCTAACTACAAAAACATTGTCAAATTAAGCCACGAAATTTAGGCATGCACGAAGTGGTTTCATTTATGGTAAGACTTAACCAGGATTCAGAGTCAAGCAGGACACTCTACAGCCTTAGGCACAGCTCTTCCATTCCAAAATGTGAAGTTTTAGCCATTACTCCAGCCTCACTAAGGGAACGCTCAGGATGTGTTCAGCTGCATCCGAAAGCAACTACGCCCGGCAGAAGGAAAAAAACCACCCTTAAATTAAAGCTCATCAAGGACACTGGATGAAAAAGAATGATAATTACTATCCTCCTAGTAAATATTAGAGGATCTGCACTACCACCAGTAGCACTTCCTCAGGGTAGGAGGGATGATGTCATGGCTGCATGCTACAGCATTGTCGGGTTTGCCTGGCTACAGGCTGCTAACGGGACACTCCCTACAGAACTGTGACCGCACACTCAGCTTCCCTGCTATCAGCAACCAGTTTAATAAGTGTTCTGAGACCCTCAATTAGCACAGAAATGCAGAATAGCCAGCAAGCAAATGAAAATCAGAAAAAAGCAAAAAAAAAAGAAGAGGGGGAAAAAAAAAAAAAAAACAACAGAGGGAGGAAAAAACGCACAGAGGAGACAGCTGTAACAGGGTGGCAAACAAAGCTCCAAAGCATGAAAGAGAGAAAGGAATGTGGTTAAAAAATCTCCCCTAAGGAAGAATACTCTGTACTCCCAAGCTCCAGCTGTTTGACTTGCCCCGCTCCCTCCTCCACTCCATTATCCACTCTGGCTGTGCTAATTTAACACAAACCGCCCGCCTGTGTCAACTGTTGAAAGGGGGGGGATTTTGGCAAAGCAGCCTCGGATGCATCCAAGCTCCGGGTGCAAAAAAAGGAAAAACTTCGGGGCACAAAGTTAAGGAGCTTTTGGCACGGCGTCACTTTGTGCCAGGAGAGCTTGGGAAGCTGTGATGGAAGGCAGCAAGAGCCCATCCTGCTGCAGCCTCCAGCACCTCGAGCTCTGCCACCGCTTCCCCACACACCTCGATTCCCAGCTGGCAGCCAGATTTTCATGCAGAAAGCTCTGCCGTTATCAACAAAGCCACACAACTCCCGTCAAGAGCACCCAACAGCAGACACCCCCACGGATGAGACAAGCAGGTCGGAAGAGCAAGGAGGAAGGGGAAAAAAAGGAGGGAAAGGAATAAACCCGGCCAGCGTTAAAGTCTGGAGGCCTGGATTTCCACGGGGAAGGTATTTTCACGTTTAAGATACTGTGGGGAACGCTGCGAGGGTTTGGAAGTCATATATGCAGCCAAAATGGCGCTGAGAATAAAAATATAATTTAAAGGAAGGTCGCCATATTGTAAACAGTGAGGCAGGGAGACACAGAGACAGCAACCTCCATTATTCCCAGCAGCTGCAGCAGCACGGAAGCGCTGGGAACGTCAGGCCTGGTGCGGAGACGCCACCAGGGCTTCCCCCTCTCCAGCCAGGGCTCTCCGGAGGGTGCCCCCCAAGCCAGGCACCCCTGGAGAGGGAGTGAGGTGGGGAAGTTTCCCGCTGGGGGGGCGGAAGGCCGGGCAGGGGCAGCACCAAGGCAGCCAGGCCGCGCAGCCAGCGGCCTCGCTCCTCCTCCAGGCCTTTCACCCGCTGCTCAACACAAAAAGAAAGGAGGAGGGTGGACCCCCAACCCTCCAGAAAGCAGACAGGGGAGGGTTCACCTCGGCCGCTGTGGATTAGTCTCAGCAGGGATGGACCCGAGTGGGGTTTGCACCTCCTTTTTTATTCCTGTCTGCTCCAGCCGGCCCTACGTCCCCCCCTCCCCGGGAGCTAACGGGAAGCGGGAGCGGCCGGAGGGAAGGTGCTCTGGGCAGATCCGGAGGGAGAGAGCGCCAAGCCTTACCAGCACTGGAGGTGGAAAGCGGCGGGGCAGTGATCGCAGCACAGCAGATCCCCTCCTTCCTTGCAGCTATCGCAGCTATCGTGGTTAGTGGCCCTGCCACTTCGCCTGGGCTCCTTCTCGGGCCTCCTGCTCTTCTTCTCCCCATCTTCGCTCTTGGGGGGAGCCAGGAGGGCCTGGATTTGCTGCACATGCACACACAGACAGAGCGGGCTCTGAGGGGCTGCACGGACCCTGACCCAGCGTCCTTCTCCCCGT
>VXBB01010377.1:63780-73788 GCA_013399915.1 Illadopsis cleaveri
TCCCCACACCCCTAGCCCCCCCAGTTTGCTCCAGCCCCAAACCTGTCATCGTCCTCTGCCAGTGACACCTTTTCAAAGTGGAGGTGCAGGCGGTGGCCCTCCGGTGCTTCCAGCAGCCAGTGGCACGTCAGGTTGTTGCTGTAGTTCCCGGGAAAGCCAGGCGAGACAATGCGTCCCACGGTGGCATTCCGGACCACCCCGCCACACGCCGCTGTGGGAGAGGGACCATCAGTTGGTGACTGTGCCATGCCAGCTGTCCGTGTCCCCGTGGTGCCGGTGCTTACCGAGACAGAGAGGCTCGCGGGCGCTCCAGAAGGGGCGGGTGGCGTTGCGGCAGACGAGCCGGCGAGCCCCCTGCAGTTGGTATCCCGTGGAGCAGCGGAAACGGGCGTCCCCACCAGGGTGCAGGCTGCTGACAGAAACCTCCCCGAAAGCCGGCCGTGCCGGGAAGGGGCAGCTCAGCAGGTAGGCTGCGGGCAGGTCCTGGTGTTACCAAGACTGAGGAGCAGTGGACCCCGCCCAGAACCCAGAAAATGCCTCCCCAAACACCTGGAAACACCTGAGTGCGGCCCGGCTTGAGTGACACAGTGCCTATAGCTGCCAAGAATTATGCTAAATGAATCCATAATTTCTAAGGCCAATTGGCTCTCCATAGGCATTCCTCACCCCGTCAGTGACCATTTAAAACACACTGGTAAACTCCTGGTGCATCGCCATGACCCAAATTAGCACCACGCTGGCAGGGAAGCTCCCAGAGGGTACAGAGGGGTCTGAGCCCCATACCTTGGTAGTGAAAGTGGTAGGAGCCGGGGCTGGGGGGCCGGGGGCTCTGGAAGCGGAGAGTGAGGAGGTTGGCTGGGCTGCGGATGACCTGGCCCCGCAGCAGGAAGGACTCGTTGGCCAGGAGGTTGGGCTCCAGGCCTCCTGCACTCTCCACCGTCAGCGTCTCCCCTTCTGCCAGGCTGATGTTCTCTACCTGCAGGGGACACAAGTGTCACCACCACAGCATCACCCGGCACCTGGCTCGGAGCTGTCCTTGAGTGGCTTCTCTGTGGTCGATAGCCCACTGGAGCTTGTCTGTGCAGGGCAGCACCTTTCAAACATGGTTAGCAGTGCCATAAATCATCCCCCATGCCAAGAGCAGCAGGGCCCAGCCAGCAGCTCTGTCAGAGCACCACAGCACAGCCAGGCCCACACTGGCAGCCTTGAAATCAGCCAACCTTGCCCTCTGGAGCAATTTGCTATTAATGATGCTAATTAAGCCATGCTGCATGGTGAGGAGCAGCAGCACTGGTGGGTGTGGGCTGGAGCAGGGCTGGTGGTGGAGATGCTGCCTCTGGCTCACCACCAGCTTTCCACAAGCCACGGTGCTGCCCTGTGGTGGCTTCAGCAGAGATGGGGATACCTGGCCACGTGCCACTGACAGGAGCAGCACAGGGCCTCAGCACAGCAGGATTTCCTGTCAGCCTCTGCTCCTGGCAGATGGGCGCTGGGTGCTCCTGGCCCTGCAGCACAGCATGGCACCTGCTGGCACTGCTCACACCTTCTCCGTCAGGGCTTCGTTAATTAAATCTCGCAGCACTTCTTTGTGATGGGTGCCAGCCACGGCAGCTGGTGGGCACAGAGCATCCTGGGGCATCCCACCAGCTCATGTACCCACATCCCTCTGCTGGGCCCTGAGGGTAGGCAATGCCCTGAGCCAGCTCTCTTAGCTTAGGGACACAGGGATGGGGACAAGGACATGGACAAGATCATGGGTTTGCTGCACCCTGCAGAGACACACAGCCGTGGCACAGAGCAGGGGACATGCCACACTTGTCTGCAGGCACTTGGCACCCTGGCCCACCCTCAGCCCTCAGCTCACCTTGAGCTCCACACCATAGCCAGGGTAAACAGAGATGGTGTAGGTGCAGTCCAGGCTGCCATCATAGGGGACACCAGCTGGCTCTGGGGACACTAGCCAGCCCTCGGGACCTTCCAGCGACCGGTTGCAGGGAGCTGGTGACAGAAGAGACCCCAGCTCAGCCCCACATCACCTCAGCTCCACCTGACTCCCTCCCTGGTGCTCACCTGGCCCCTGCAGTGTGGTGACAGTGGTGGTGGTGATGGTGGAGGTGGTGGTGGTCCCCTCCTCATCCCCAGGCACCACGGTGGCCACAGCACGGGGTGCCAGGGACGTGCTAGCCGTGGTGGGTGCCTGGCTGGGGGATGCAGTGCTTGATTCTGGCACCCCAGAGGGGGACCACGAGGGGTCTGCACCTGGCACAGCCCCCCATGCCTCCCCCCATGGCCCGGGGCGCCCCGCTGGCGTGGTCAGCGGGTCAGTGGGGAAGGCGGGCCGGGGCAGGGCGGGGGTGCGGGGGGAGGGCTCGGGTTCTGGGGGGCCGGGGGCCGGCTGGAGGGCACCGGCAGGGAGGAGGGGGCCGGCGCCAGCGGGCAGGAATGGCGCCTGGGCCAGGTAGTCCTTCTTCAGGAAGGCTTCGTGCAGCAAGTCCTCCAGCAGCGGGTGGTGGTTGAGGATCTTGAGCGTGGGCGCCGTGCTCACAAAGCGAGCCTCTGCCTCCCGCTCCGCCGGCGTGGGCAGCGCCGTCGGCTCCACCTCAGCACTCTCCCCAGTCTTCCTCGCCAGCCCGTTGAAGCCTGCAAGGAGGAAAGAGTGTGGGATGCTGGGGACCTGTGGACTGATGCTGTGCTGGTGACTGGCAGGGAACAGGGTGATGCACCAGGAAGTGATGCTTCAGCACGGTGTGTCCCAGTGGCACCTGGGACCAGTGCTTGGACATGGACTGCTGCTGTATCAGGTATGGATGCAGCTCTGGAGGGAGATGCTGGTGCACTGCCACAGACCTGTGCTGCACTGAGGACCAACACTTCTCATGGACCAACCCTGCACCACGGGCCAGTGCTGCTCCAAGGACTAACACTTTCCTGCACACCAATATTCCCCCAAAACCAGGATGGCAAACAAATGCATCAGCCACATGCAGCGGGACCATGACACCCTCTCCCCAGCACACCCTTCACTGGGGCAGCCCTGGCAATTAAGCCCTGGCTAATTAATGCACATCTGCAGCTTGTACCACGTGAAGGGGTGCCCACTCCTCCTGTGAGCCAGCCGGGATGGGGACAGCCCTGGGATTGGGTGTCCCTGATCACAGATTATCTTTCACCACAGAGGTGGTGCCGTCCCCCATCCCATGCCAAGGTTCTCCCGGGACAGCATATTCCCAGTGTGCAGACACGCAGGTGATTACCATGACTGCCATAACCAGCTGTGCCAGGAATGTCACAGGAGCCTGGACACTTGGACCCTTCTCCAGGCTGCCAGAGAGCTCAGCTTCTTTCCAGTCAGGCTGTCTCTGAGCAGTGTGAGCCTGCAGGGAACCCCCTACCCCATCGATGCTCCCCCCTCTCCCCCCCACAACCACTGGGATTCCCCTGACACAGCCCCGTGTCCCTCCCAGGGATTAGTCCCTGAACAAATCCCCAGCATGCCCAGCCCAGCAGCTTATGGCCTTTAGACCAAAAATAAAAGAGAATTTAATCAGCCCTAATGAGTCACCCAGCATCTCCCGCTCCTGGATCCGGCACAGCCCTGTCCCCTCTCCTGCTGGGCACAGCTCAGTGCCACAGTGCCATGGTGACACCCAGCATCCCTCCGAGCCCCCAGTGTGGGGCCACGGTAGCGCGTGGGCTGCCGTGCACAGGCACTGATGACACGATACTGCCAATTACCGGGTAATTATCCCTATCCGTAGCAGGGCAGGGCCCCGTGAAGATTAATTACTCTGCGACTGCTGCTTTTAAGGGACTATTAAGAGACATTATCTTGGGTGTGCAGCGTAGTGGGGAGCTGCTGGGTGCTGGCAGGCATCCTCACACCCTTGCTACCCACCCCCTGTCCGCTGCCATCGCCCTGGGACAGTGATAATGCCCTGGTCACAGAGGCACAGCAGGGACACCTGTGAGAGGATCGCTTGCCCCCCAGCAAGGCCAGAATTATATTTTAATAGGATGCATTTATTAGAACATAAAAGTTAATGAGTTTATACTGAAGGGCGCCAAAATCTCCGTTAGGCTTTAATAGCAGATTAGTGCTCAGGGCTGGGCCCTGCACCGCCACCACTGCCCTGTATGGTGAAGGCTGGGCTAGAGATGTCCACCCAGTCCTCTGGATGCTCCTGTCCTTGAGCATCTTGCCTGCCTGAGATGCTAGGGGGGCACGTTGTTCCCCATGGAGGCTACTGGCTAAGACCAGGCCTCACAGCAAGGATCCTACAACAGGCCCCATCTGGATACTGAGCACCCTGAGCTGGGCGGTGTCTTGGCACCAGGCACTGCCCCGGGCTCTGTGTGGTGCTCTGGGTACCACAGGATGCTCTTGGCACCAGGAAATGCTTGGGACTGGGAATACTCTTGACCCTCTGGGGATGCAGGATGCTCAGGACACCATGGGAAGGCAGCGGGTGCCCAGTTGTTGCCACCCATGCCCTGTGAACACTACACTATGACATCCTCCACCTCCACAGATGTCCCTAAGCAGCTTATCTCCAGTGCCACAGCTATGTCCCTCCCATGTCCCCAAGGTGACCAGGGGCTGCTGACGTGGGACTGGCTACCCAGCACACACCCCGCTGGTCCCTGGCACCCAGCAGTGACCCCACTGAACTCGGGGTGGGCAAAGGGGCTGTCAAGTCCCCCCCCAGTAGCCACATGGCTGTTGAGGTCCCCCGGCTGGCCATGGTCACCGCCGGGACGGGGTCCTAATCCCTCCCATTGGCTTTGTTGGGTGGGAGTTTATTAACAGCAGCCGGGAGATGCCAGAGACTAATCCGGCTGTGGCGGGCGGAGGCCCGCCCCCGGCGGGAATCGATGCTGCCTGCTGTCACAAATAAATAAATAAGGCGGCACGCGGCCGCCCAGGGAGCACCGATCGATGCTGCCCGCCAAGAAAGCAATAACAGAGTGCCCGGCTCAGGGAGGGGACAGGGCAGGGTCTTTGGTGGCCCCAGAACCATCACAGTGCCTGGCACAGTGGTGTTCCGTGCCTCAGTTGCCTCATCTGCAGGAGGGGGCAGGCGGGAGGTGCAGGCAGGCGGGTGCCTGGCCCAGGGTGAGGGCAGGGGCTGGGCTTCGCAAGATTCTAGGTTTATTTTCTAATTTAAAATCCAATCTGGCTTTGCCCCCATGGCCAGGGCCAGCAGCTGTGATGAATGAGCTGTCAGGCAGCCGACGCCATGGTCCCTCACCCACAGCATCCCTGTCCCATGGCCTCCAGCCCCCTGAACCACCCCCAGCTGACATAACAGGAACAGGAGAGGGAACACACTACCATCATATCCTGATGCCAGATCCCTACCTGCCCCCTGCCCTGGTGACCCTGAGGACCTCAGGCAGGGAGCAGGGCTTGCTTCCAGGTGTGAAGGCAGCGTGGGCAGGAGCAGGCAGGGAATACAGGTGGGTGCAGCTGGTGGGTGGGCAGGTGTAGACAGCGTGGGAATTCAGGCATTGTCGGGATGCAGGCAGGCGTGAGTGGGAGGATGCAGGCAGGGGTAGGCGTGAGCAGGCAGGAGCACACAGATGGTGTGGGGGTGAAGGCAGGGGCGGGTGGGCACGGGCAGGGCTGTGCAGCCAGCTCCTCTGCCACCCCGCTGTCACCACAGACAAACCACTGGCACCCAGCATGGCGAGCTGGCACCTATGCTGGCATCCACATCCTGCCACCCCATGGCCACCTCCACCCTGGCACCACCAGTGACCCCCACGGCCAAGCTGAGACTGTTAGAGCAGCTGAAGCAGGGACCCAAGGGGCTGCCCTGGTGCCCGGGGACACCGCTGGCTAGTGCGGCCGCCAGCCCTGGCAGCTATCAGAGGAGTTCGGCTTTAATATTCATGGCAGCGCTGGCGGGGAAGCGTTTGACCTTGTATGTTTTGCAATTCTCCTTGAATTGAACAGTCATTTACCCGCTGACACATGTCACATCACCGCAACCGGTTCCCTGGAGCATCGCGGCGGCCGGGCGCCGGCTGACACACCAAGCACCGCCGACACCGGGCGGGCACGGGGGCAGAACCCCGCGGGCAGCTGGGTGCTCGTCCCCGGGGCTTTCCTCCCTTCCCACCTGGTGGATGCCAGTGGTGCCCTTGTCCCCTCCTCGCCACCCACAGCCCGTGTAATCCCCCTTCCCCATTCTCCCTGCGGAGCTAATGGGTTTCTACAGCAATTTTCCTGCGTGGCAGCAGCGGTGATAAATTGTGTGTCTGCTGCTATTTCAGACCCAAGCGCTGTGCGGTGCCATGTCCCTCCCTCCCTGGGCTGACAGCACCCAAATCAGCCCCTCCAGCCCCTCCCCCAGGATTTCCTGTGATGAATACCCCACTGCTGGGCAGCACCCACTGTGTGCCACCCCACACTGGCCATGATGTAGGTACCAGGCCCCCATGGGGCTCTGTGCAAGTTCTGGTCTCCCCCATGACCCAGCACAGCTCACCCCTCTGGGTGGCAGAGGGGCACCCGGCCCTCGGGGCACCCCTGGGTGCTGGGGGTGCCTGCCCAGCGTGGGCACGAGTCAGACAGGGTGAGCAGGGCCACGCTGCCCACCCAGCTCCTGTCTCCCCTTCCCTCCGCCCACTGCCAGAGACAGTAATTGAAATCAGTTGCGGGAGGCGAGCGAGAGCTGCTTGTCGGGCTCCGCGTTGGGCTGCTCAGCCATGTCATACTTCCTGCAGACACCATTCCCTCCCATCGCTGCCTGCTCCTGCCAGAGCCAGCATTTCAGCTGCCCCCAGCACTCTGTCTCTTCCAGCCAGCCCCACATCCTCCCTCAGCACTGCTTTTCCCAGAGGATGAACCATCCTGTTCTGGAAGCCACTGAGGACTGATCTTACAGCCAACATTCCCCTTTGCTGCCACCCCCCAGGGCATCTGGGGATCACCAGAGCCTGCCCTGTCCAAGCATCACCTTGGTCATCGCCCACCACTGGCTGATCTGGCATTTCAAGCACCTCTCTCCATTTTCACAGGGTCAGAGCAGCGCTCTTGCAGCTGATTAATATTTGATCCCTTCAGCACAGCTCGTTACTGCATTTAAATTATATATGTAATAATTCCTACTGGCACAGCAAGCGTGCAGGCTGGCTCCTGCCGCTTCTCCCGCAGGCTGGGGGCTGAGCAGATCCCCAGCCTTGGCCAATGGGACCCCCTGGCACCTCGGAGGGTGTGAGGAGTGGTGCCAGGTCTCAGCACAGGGCAGGCTGGCAGCAAGCCAGGCAGATAGAGGCATCTGCAGCTGCTTCTGAGAGGTCCAGGCAGCCCCTTCACCCACCAGAGGATGCTCATGGTGGGAGCAGTGCTGGTCCTCTGGTTGTCCCCATCTCCCCAGCAGCAGGAGGAAGGGATGCTGCCACTCCCGAGCTCCTGCCTGTGACTGGAGAGAATCCATTACCTCCCTGGTTATAGGCAGCTTTCAGAGGCAATCTTTCAATTGTGCGCATTTAAAGAATTGATTGGAGGCGAAATTATCCTCTCCCGTCAAAGCCGCTGGAGACATAACTTCATCCGCCTCCCCTGGGGGCTGTTGGTGTTCCCAGGGGACCCCACAGCCAGGGTCAGCCTCAGCCCCCACCCCAGCAGGGGCTGCACACAGGGAGTGACAGCCCCAGGAGCCCCATGCCAGCCTGGGGGTCCCACCAGCAGCACAGAACGGGGAGGTTTTTACTGCCTCAAACCAGGCCTGGGGGGGTGCCCTTCTCATGTCCTTGCCCAGGCTTGTTTGCACCCCATTTTCCCCCACATTCCCACTGCTCTGACTCTGCCTGGCAGCCCTGCCTGGCACACAGCACCCTGTGCTGAATTCATCCCCGCCACTGCAAACCCACAGACGATCACTGCGACAATCAGGCTCCCGGGCAATGGTGGGGGGGGGTTGGCTCAGCCTGCGCCCCACATCCCCGCGGGACAGCCCTGCCCTCCCGCTCCCTGGCTTAAGAGTATTATCCAGATAATCCTGGCCTGGCGGCACGGCAGCGTGGCGGTGACGAACTCCTCCGAGGCACGCAGGGCACGAGCACACGCGCCGTTAATTACTGGAGCCTGCCTCCCTCCCCAGCCTCCTCTTCACACCGAGACCCCAGTCAGCATCCCCATCCCCAGGGGCACTGTGTCCCCCAAATACATCACCCCTATGGGCACAGTGCATCTGGCTGATGCTGGATGCTGTGGAACAACTCATGGGGGCACAGCCAGGCCCTGTGCCCCCTGCCACAGCCTTTGCTGCTTTCTAATGCCCCAGACTGCCAGGACCCCTCCAGCGTGGCTAAGATGACCCCCACAAAAAAATGCCTGGCCTGCCATGGCTTTGGAGAGCTGGGGAGAGGGGCTGCAGTGGGCCAGGGCTGATGGAGCTGTGCCTGGCACGGCACCCCTCAGCTGCACCAGTGCCATGGGGTCCAGACCCCACTTTCTGCTGGGGCAAATCCCTGTGGACACCAGGGGTTGGTGGTGCCCCGCAGCTGGGTCAGGAGAGAGACAGGATCAGACCCTGTATTGCCACCACATCACCAAGCTCGCCAACCTGGATGAGGAGTCCAAGGCTCCCTGACCCCATGTCCCTCAGACCCACGGCTCATCCCCATCGTGCACCAGCCCATCGATGCCAAGTCAAGGCCACAGTGACACTGAGCATGGCAATGCTGCATGGAACCCCGGGTGCTGCCTGGGAGCCCTGCCGGATGGAGGATGGGGAGCTTGAGGCACGAGCCACACAAGCAGCTCCCAGTACATGATAAAGGGATACAGGGTGGACAAGACTCCATGGGTCCCAGCCCTTGGAAAAGCTCAGCACCTCCCAGGGCATCCCTACTTTTAAGACTCTGGGAAATGCACATGCAGTGTTTAATTAACTTTATTGATATTCAGAAATTAGGGGACTGACTAGAGGTAATTGCTCATTAGAAATCATTAAACTGACACAGTAAGCACCAGCCTCCCTTGGGGGAAATCTGCCCTGCTCAGCACCCTGCTCCCAGGACAGAGCCAGAGACATGGGCACCCCATTCCAGTTTTGCTGCCCCTCCCCAGCAGGGCAGGAGATGGGGGTGCTGTGTCATTGCCCCACTTACTGTCCCCGTCCACTCCCTTTCCCAAGAAAGAAGGCTGTGGCAGCAGCCCCAGGCGGCAGAGCGAGCTGGGAATAGCAGCGGGCGCAGGACCAGGGCGCCCTTCCCCGGCTGGGCTCCGCTGCCAGATGGGGAGTTTATGTAACTCCCCGCACGGCTGCTGCCTGCAGCCGGTGCCCACATCCCGCATCCCACCGGGGCCAGCAGGGCTGGACCACGACCCGCCCCTCGCCCCACGCATGGCCACAGTGCTCCGGGGCACCCCAATCCCTGACAGGTCTCCCCAAGCCTCGGAGGGTCCCCAATCCTGTTTTTGGGGCAGCGGAGCCACGAGGCATCGAGCCTGCCGGTGCCCCACGGGTGGCAGAGACAAGGAGCCGAGCTGGGTGTTGGCTGCTCTCCTAGACAAACCAACAACCCCCACCCCTGCGTCCCCTGTGTCCCCCGCGGAGCCGGAGGGGTCACCCCAACAGGGAAGAGAGGGGGAAAGAACAAAATACCCTCAAAGCCCCCCAGCCGGCAGTGGGGATCGCACGGACGGACCGGCTTACAGCCTGAGGGTGGCTCGAAGAGCTCGGTGACCGCGGAAGGGGGTCCCACCGTGCCTGCCCAGCCCCCGGTGCAGCGATGCTCCCCCCGCCGGTAACACCGGCAGAGGGGCTGCCTCCGGAGCCTGCCGGGGGCGGCGTTGCACCAGCCCGGCTGCAAAGCGCTGCGCGCGTCCCCGGAGGGGGTGGCGGTGGGGCGGATAACGGAGAGTGGGGGATTCTCGGTTCACCGAGAGAAAACGGGGAGCGTCCCCTCCTCACCGAGGGGCGAGCACGAGTTGGCAAAGTTTGACGGCGACGGAGGCGGGTTGAGGCCGCCCGGTACCGGAGGGTGGTCGGTGTG
>VXBB01010377.1:85549-96524 GCA_013399915.1 Illadopsis cleaveri
CTCGGGAGAAGGCGGCCGCTCGCCCAGGGCGCTGAACAGCGTCTGCTCATCCCCGCGGCCGCCTATGGAGTCCTTGAGGCCCGGCCGCTTCCTGTAGCTGAGGGAGCTCAACACCGACACCGGCCGCTCCTCGGGCTCGGGGCCGTCCGGCGGGGCTGACCTGTGCCGCGGCACCGCGGCCCCGCACGCACCGGGGAGACAAGAGAGACACGGAGATGAGCGGGCGAAGGGGGGGCCGGCGAGGCGGCCTCGGCAGTTTGCGTCAGCGGGAAATGGCATCGCGGAAAAATGTCATGTAAATGTGGGAATTGTTCTAGCCCAGCACTTTGATTCCCCTTTAAAGTGTTGCCTGCAATTTATTTCATTGTTGGCTACCTGGAGTCGCTGCGTTTGATTCCTGACTTCAGAAAAGGTGGAATTATCTCCAATAACAAAATGTTTTACATCTGCACTGCTGAATAAATTAAACCAATTAACAGAAATCAGCTCAGATCTTTCCCCCCTGCTCGGCAGAGGGAGGGAGTCCCCTGGGACTCCTGGAGCCCTGCTAGGAAATTGGGTTTGGATAAAAGCAATCTGTGCTCAGCAGGCAAGCGTTTTCCAAGGGGAAGGGGAGTGGAGCTGTGTGCCCCAGCCCCACGCCGTGGGTGCACCTGGGCATGTCCCCCACCTCTGCCAACATTTTCTGAGAGGTGTGGGGAGGGATGTGCGGGGCTGCAGAGGAGAGCAGGATGGAGCAGGGAATCAGTCCTGGAGTGATGGAATGCTGCACAGAGCTAAAGCCCAGCACTGCAAACCCTGGGGAGGCAGATGGAGTAGGGGCTGTGGATGCCCCATATGCCTCCAGGGTAGAATGAGCGAATGGGGACCAAGGAGGTCCCCTTGGGCGGGGGGGACGTGTCCCCAGTGGAGACAGAGCTGCTCACCAGCATTAACCCCTCCCTGGCTGTCCACACAAGCACCAGGTGGGAACACAGCAGCAAATGCCACATCCCACGGGCACCCCCCCAGCCCTGTCCATGTCCCAGCACAGCTCAGCCCATCCTCTGCCCACGAGCCCTGTGTCCAGCCCTGCACCCACCTGCTGCCCTTCAGGCTGCCGTCATCTGAGAGCGCTTTGGAGGAGCCTTTGTTCTTGGAGAGCCAAGACTTCACCCCATCCACGCGCTCCTCCAGCTCCGAGTCCACATCTGAGTCACCGTCGCTGCCGGAGGAGCGGGTCAGGGTGGAAGAAAGCAAGAGGTCAGCAAGGGGCAGTGAGTTTTTGGGTCTTGGAGAGATGGAAGTGCACTGGAAGGCACTGAACTCCTCCAGTATCCACTGCCTGTGTACCCTGGCATGGGTGAAACCCCATCCTATGGTTCTGCTCCATCTCTGGGACATAATCTGTGGGCACATAGTTCAACCTGCAAGCCAGGGGCTCCCTGAAGCACCCCCAAACCACCCCTGTGGCTGCCCAAAGGACTCCTGCACCCTCTGCCCAACATCTCCCTGTCACTGCATGGCTCCAGAGCTGGACACAGCAAGGCCTGGCTTCGGGGCAGCAGGCAGGGTACAGCTCCAGAAACACAGGAGGGATTTCCAGCTCCAGGATTGGGAAGGAAATAAGTGGGTTCATTTTATAGGCCGCCGTCAAGTGCAGAATTACAGCGAGGAAGAGCAATGCTGATGGCCCCGGGTAAACAGGAGTTTAGCAGGCGGAACAGAAACGACTCCGGCACGGCGGGCGCGGGAGCACAGCGGGCAGATTTACAGCCCTGCCGTGCCCGAGAGCCCCTGATTTACGTCCCAGCGTAAAAAAAAAAGCCCTATCTGGCTTAAACCATCTAATTTATAACGGCCGTTCGTAACCATATTGATTGCCTTTAGAAAGAAGGTGCTGTCTGCATTGCAAAATCCATTCCTCCACGTTAAAAGCATCCCTGAATAAATCTCTCTTAATACCTCACCGCTTACTGCTTTCATTAGGGTTATGGCAGCACCGTCGGGATCTATACAGAAATTGAAGCAGTGTGGTCCCCTCTTGCCACCCCACTCCCACCAGGCCACTCCAAGGAAGGGATGGGATGTATCATAGGATCTTAAATGGCCTTTTATCCGCCTGGTTTTGGGCTTATTCCCTGCCTGGGAATGAAGGCAAACAGCATAAGGGACAGGCTGGGATAGACCCTGTGTATGAATCCTTCTCTTTTTAAATTCAGAGCAACGAGCTGCTCTCCATCCTGCGCATCTCCCTCCCCTGCAATACATCCAGGCAACGCTGGGCTTGGGGGAAAAAAAAAAACAAACCAACAAAAAAACCACAGAACGACACCAAAAAAAAAGAAAAACAACAAGCCCCGAAAACAAGCTCTGGGGGCAGCTAAGGTTTTCTGACCAATGGAATTAAGCTCCACATCAAACACAGTTTATAAAACGTGCCGTTAGTTAAGCAGGATCCGGGTTGATGCGGGTATTAATTAGTGGCAGCAGGGCTCCATTGCTGCCCTACACGCTGACACATCTGTCATCAGCCACGGCAGAGCATCACCCCCCACCCCATCCCCGGGGCTCATCCCGTCCCCATGCGTGGGATGTGGTTATGTGCCGTGCTGTGGGTGCTGTTAGGGCATGCAGAGTTGGGCCAGTGGCATGCGGGACCCCGGCCCCTGGGGGTGAGGTGGGGGTTAGGGGAGGGGAGGAAGGAAAGAGATGCTCCTCACATTTTACTCTTTCTTTTCTGATACTTTGCCACCNAAATAAGACCAAGTGGGTGGGAAACGGATATGGGCAAATTAAATTATGGGGAAGGGTCAGGGGAGGGAGGCGAGGCTGCCCTGTGCCTCTGGAGTGGGGTTACACCCAGCTGGATCTCAGCATCCCAGGTTGGGTGCTGGAGTGTATCCAAAGAAAGGCAACAGAGCTGAGGAAGGGTCTGGGGCACAAGTCTGATGAGGAGGAACTGAGGGAGCTGGAGGGAGTCAGCTTGGAGAAAAGGAGGATCAGAGGGGAGAACTGAGGGAGCTGGAGGGAGTCAGCTTGGAGAAAAGGAGGATCAGAGGGGACTTTTTCACTCCCTACAACTTCCTGAAAGGAGGTTGTAGCCAGGGGGGTCAGGCGCTGCTCCCAAGGAACAAACAATAAGACAAGAGGACATGGCCTCAAGTTGTGCCATCGGAGGTTTAGATTGGATATTAGGGAAAATTTCTTCATCAAAAGTATGGTCAGGCATTGGAACAGGCTGTCCAGGGAAGTGGTGGAGTCATTCCCCAGAAACATTAAAAAATGTGTGGCTGTGGCACCTGGAGACATGATTTAGTGCTAACATGGCAGTGCTGAGTTAATGGCTGGAGTCGATTATCTCAGAGGTCTTTCCCAACCTAAACAATTGTACGATTCTATAATTCTATCCTGGGCTGGGCTGGATCCCAGCATCCCAAACCTCCTGCCAGCTTGTGCTGCCTTGGCTCCTGGGGCTCTCTGGGCTGTTTCCAGCCAGCTGGCAGGATCCTGGATGCATTTCAGGCACCTCCACAAGTGGTTGAAGCTCATGGGGGCTGCGGGTGGACAGGGGGATGGATGCACAGATGCATGGACTGATGCCTGTGTGCACAGGTGCCTGATGCACAGATGGACAGACACGGGTGCATGGACAGATGCATGTGTGCATGATGCATGGATGGATGCACAGACAGCATCCTGCCAGGGCCAGGCAGAGCCAAGGGGTCCCTGTGGCATTTCTGAAGTGGCGAGGGGAAGCGGTGACGCCCAGGGATGTGCGGGAGCTGGGCCCAGGTGCTCTCACCTGTTGATGAGGTCCTCATTGCTATCACTCTCCATCTCATCCTCGATGGCTGCCTGCAGGTCCCCGATGCGCTTGAAGGCCAGCTTCAGGTCTGACTGCAGGCTCTGGTTGGCGGCTTCCAGGCTCTCCAGGTCCATCTCCTGCAGGGAGGGAGTGGGATGAGCCGCGTTCCTCGGGGAACACCCCCTTGTCCCCTGCCTGGCCCTGCCACGGGTGCCTCACCAGCTCGTGTTTCTTGCGGCTGGCTTCTGCCTCCTTCTTGGCCAGCTCGCCCATCTCCTCCTTGACATCTCGGAGCTGCCGCTGCAGCCGCTTGTTCTGCTCCTTCTCCCGGTTCTCGGCGGCTGCGCGCTGATCCCGCTCCTCCGTCAGCTTCTCCATGTTCTCCTTCAGCCGCGTGGCCAGGCTCTGCCGAGCAGCGGGGTCACCCCAAAACCCCCCACGGACCTCTCACCCTGCAGGTCCACCCTCACCCCGACACCCACCAGGGGATGATGTGAGGATGGATCCTACTCCCCTCAATTTGCACAAGGAGATGGAGGAGAAACCACCCCCTCCCAGGGCCAGGGAAGGGGCAGAACAACAGCAAGGGCTTTGTTGAATTGGAAAAATAGATTTAACTGTGTGTGAAGTAATTAAAACATGTAACGTAGGGAAAAAATAGCTCCCGTTCTCCCCCAGCCACTGAGCCAGCCGCTGCATATTTATGGCCCCGGCAGAGAGAGTGGAGAAGGAAATAATAGCTTGGAAAATATGAAGAGGAGAGCTAAGCTGCCGCGCTCCCCGGCAGAGCTGCGGAGGCAGAATATAAAACAGGCTGCGTTCGCGGGACTGGGGAGTCTATAATTTCCCTAAGTCGATGCAGGGAAAGAGCAGCACTTTGCTGGGCTGGGCGGTGGATTACTGTTATCAGTGCTTGCAGGGAGCCTTCCCTGTGGAGACAGGGATGGGCTGCCAGAGAGGGACAGCTGCAGTGTGGGGGGTCATGGGGAGGGGAGGCACTCAGAAGACCCTCAGGCAGCTTTGTTATGGTCCTGTTGCACCCCTGTCCCAGCTGGAGCAGAGGGAAAGCCCTGTGACTACCTCCAGGCGCTTGACTTGTGTCCTCTCGAACTCCAGCCTGGTCTCCAGCTCACGGATTTTGGCCTCCTGCCGGCTCACCAGCGACTTGTCCACCATGGATTGCTCCAGGAACTCCAGCTGGCTCTGAAGACCTTGCAGCTGCGGGAGAGGGCACAGTCTCAGCCTCGACCACAGTCATCCTGCCCCCTCTGCCACGCTGTCTTGGAGGAGAGTTGCTGGCCATGCTGCTCCCATCCTGATGGAGAGCTTCCCACGGGACTGCTCTGCACCCACATGGTGCAGAGGGCCCCTCATGGTGTGGACAGTGGGTCTCTGGGTGCCCCCCATTGCCCTAGCTTCACTCAGGGTGCATCCTCACCTTCTCCTGCAGCTCCTGCTTCTCCTTGTTGACCTCCTCCAGCTGTGCCTGGAGGTCATTCATCTGTGCCAGGTCCCGGGACGCCTGCAGGACACACCAGGGCCATCAGTGGGGATCCCACTGAGCTGGCTCCAAGAGGGACATCTTGAGGGAGTGGGGTGGGTGCAGATGCTGCTCCCCCTTCACCTGGGCCACAGCTGCCTTGTGCTTCTTCATCAGCTCATTCATGTCCTCCTGGTCCTCCTCCAGCCGGCTCTGCACCTCATTCTTTTCCCGCTGCAGACGGCTCAGCTGCTCCTCCAGCTGCAGGGAGCCACACGTGTCTCCCGCTGCATCCCAAGAATGGGGCACTCACCCCCCAAACCCAAAAACTCGCTCCAAACAGCATGGGGCCACGCTGGGTGCAAATGGGACATGGCCCACCATGGTTCATGGCCCACCATGGTTCATCACAACTCAAACCCACTCACCGCTGCCTTGGCCTTGGCAAGGTCATCGATCTGCAGGTGGAGGTCCTCGATCTCCACCTCCATGGATTTGCGGGCCTTGACAGCGGCTGCACAGGTGAACTCCGACTCTTCCAGCTGCAGAGATATAGCTCAGTGCCTGGCCAGGGAACAGAGACACCCTGTGTCCCTCAAAGCCTGCAGTATGAGGAGTTTCTAGATGCACACCTGATTCTTGAGCTGGGTGATCTCCCTCTTGCTGGGTGCGTTGTTTTTCAGGTGGTCCAGCATGATCTGAGCATCAGCCAGCAAAGCCTTTGTTCTCTTCAGATCCCGGCGCAGGCGCTTTTCCGTCTCAAAGTCCCGCTGGTTGGCCTGTGGTAGGGCAAACTTTGCCATGGTTCCGTGCCAGAGGGATGTCCACCCCACCATGGCCACGTCAGGGTCCCCAGTGCAAGGCAGATGCCCAGCTGCCCTTCACCCTACCTGCTCGCTGACAGCAGACAACTTGCTCTCCAGCTCCCGCTTCTCTCTCAGCACCTTCTGCTTGTCCTCGTACTCCTCCTCCAGCTGCACCTCCATCTGCTTCAGCTGAAGGACAGCCAGGGGGCAGCCAGTCAGGGCGGCAGGGACGGGTCATGACCCCCTCCTCACGTGTCCCTGCACCCCGGGGACACTGGGTGACCCCACCAGCTGGGTGTTTGTGCAACCAGAGGCACAAAGCCCGGTGTGTGCTGGCCCGGGCAGCAGAAGGACTGGTCGGACCCGCTGGGCCAGTGGAGCCGGGCTGTGGTCGGCTGCGTGGGAGCCGGGTGCTGCGTGACAGTGCCCAGCTGGCAGCTCCCAGCACCCAGCCAGGGCATGGGGAGGCATCCCAGGCCTTCCTGGGCAGAGAGGCCGCAGCTGAGCCCTACCTTCTTCTGGCATGACTGCCGGATCTCCTCCACCTCCTCATCACGGCTCTCCACCTCCTTGGCGTGGGTCTGCCGCAGCCGCTCCATCTCCATCTCCAGTCGCAGCTTCGCCTGCAAATGGTGGGGATGTGGTCAGAGCGAAGGGCACCCCTCCATGCAACTCTCCAGTCACCACTCACCCTGAAAACCCCCCGGTCTGAGGCCAGCTGGGCTGCCCGCCCCATGGTGACCTGCCGGGCCATGGCACGGAGGGCCAGGAGCCGTGGCAATGCCTGGCCTGACGCCGGGCTCAGGGCGACCGCCTCCTCTTCCCAGGCAAGCCCGGCCCAGGTAATAACAGCCCTGCATGAAACCACCCCACCCAGAAACCTCGCCCCTCCCCGCCATACCTGCTCCAGCATCTGGATGGTCCCAGCCTGCTCATCCAGTTCCTCCTCCTGGTCTTTGACCTTTGCCTCCAGGTCCCTCAGCTGTTTCTTCACCTTGGCCAGGGAGGCTTCGTCCTTTGACTCCTGGGAGGAGATGTCCTGCAGCTCTGCCTCCAGCGCCTCCGCCTTCTGTGTCAGCCCTGTGATGTCCGAGTCCTTGTCCTGTGACAGACAGGGTCACTGTCAGCCTGGGGCACACAGTGATTGGGAAGCTGGGCAGGATCTGGGGGCCACTCACCTCCAGCAGCTGTTTGAGGCCAAAGACCTCGGCCACCAGCACATCCTTCTCTCGGCTCAGCTTCTCCCGCTGCAGCCGTTCCCGCTGCGCCTCCTCATGTGCCTGTGAGAGTTCACTGTCAAACCTGCATGGGGAGAGTGGGGTCAGCACTCAGCACCCCCGGGACTGATCTTCAGCCCTGTGCCAGGGGCACTGCACTGAGCATCCCCCTCCCTCAGCAGCAGGCACTGGGAAGGGTGGTGTGCTGCTGAGTGCTTGTGTGAAACACACTGTTGAGTCTTTAATTGCCAGCACAGTGGAACTGAGTCACTCAGACACTCCTCCTGACATCTTCACTCCATGCTAATGGGGAGTGCAGCACTGACCCCAGCAGCACCTCAGCTGTTCTCCAGGGCCAGCATGTGCCCATGGAACCATGGCTGCCAGTGGCAGGGGCTTGGCTACTCCAAGGGCACACCAAACCCACCAGGCAGGACATGGAGGGGTCTCTAGGAGAGATGGGCTTTTGTGGCACCTCAGCTCCCACAGCTGCATCCCAGTGCTGGGATTCCACGTGACATGGCACCAGTCCCATCCCCAAAGCGGACACACGACCCTCTGGAGGGGACACAAGCCCCTGTTGAAGGAGTGCTCAGCACAGCCTGTAGCCAGGCAGCAACGTGGCAATCTCTCCCAGTGCCCCTGGGATGGGATCAGCCGGGTTAGCTCCGAAATCTTTGCCTTTGGGGCTTGGAAAACAACCCTGCACTTGAGTTTGTGACCTGCGTTAAACACCTCGGCAGCTAATCCCCATTTTTCCCTGCGCTGGGTAATAAACAGCTGCATTAGCACAGACTCCAATCCGCGGAAATTGAAATTAATTAGATTAGATTCTCTCGCTGTATTTGTGTGTGTGATCATTACCATAATGAGATGAAAGCGTCCCTGCTGCTTAATAACGTTAGCAAACTTTGGGGCTGGGAGAGGGGACGGGATGGCAGCGTGTGTCGAGCGGAGATGCAGGGCACTAGCAACCTCCACCATGGGGCATGACACCACATGGGATCACTCAGCTCTGGGCCCCTCAAAAGGGCATGGGGATCCCCCCCCACAACAAACACATCCAACTTGGGCAGCCCCATCCTGTTGGAGCCAAGTAGGAGCTGGTGAGGTGCCCAAATCCCTGCTAAAATGGTAATGCCACTTCGCCAGAGGCATGTCCCCCATGTCCCCCCCGCTGCCAGCGCACAGTCCCCACCTCCGCTGCTTCTTCTCCAGGTCGTGGTTGCGTCCCTGCTGTCCCTCAAGGTGCAGCTTGGTGTCCTGCAGCTCAGCAGCCAGGCGCTGGCACTTCTTTTTCAGCTGCTGCAGTGCCCGCTGGCTCTCCTCGCTGTCCGCCTGCAGGTCTGCCAGCTGCGGGCAGAGGTGGGCAGGCAGTGAGGGCTCTGGGGTGCCACCATGTCCATGCTGTCCTAGCCATGCTGAGGGGACCAGGGAGTTCCCAGAGCTGAGCCCCTACTCACCTTGCGCTCCAGTTGCCTCTTGCCCTGCTGCTCTACCTCCAGCTTGTCCTCCAGCTCCTGCTGCAGCCGTTTCTTGGTGAAGTCGATCTCCCGCACTGCCCGCTCGTATTTCAGCCGCCATTCGCCACCTGTGTGGGGAAATGCAGTCACCAAGGGGCTGTGAGAGTGGCACAGGGAGAGGGGGACACTGCAGGGTGTGCCAGCAGCCAGCACTGGAGACAGGAGAGTACCTGAATCATCATCATCGAGCTCCCCATTGAGCTCGGCCGCCCGGATGAGCCGAGCCTCCATCACCTCCATCTCCATCGACTCCATCTGCTTCTTCAGGGCATCGTACTTGGCCTGGGAGGGGACATGGCCATGGTGAGCACTTGAGGGGGACAGGAGACACTGCGAGGCCAGGGAGGGGCACATTTACCTGCAGGTCCTTCATCTCCTTCTCAGCCCGCAGCCTCTCGGCCGTCTCAGCGTCCAGCAGCTGGGAGGCCGACTCGCCGGTGTTCCGCTCGTCTGTCAGCTCCGATGTCAGTTCTGTGATCTGGGGGTGGCAGGGGGAATGGGACCATGGGCTGGGGCAGGCTGGCACAGCACTGTACCCCACCCCAGCAGAGGAGAAAACCTACCCTGCTCTCCAGGCGGTCGCTGTTGAGCCGCAGCTCGTTACGCTCCTTCTCCACCTTCTCGAGTTTGCTCTTCAGCTGCTGGATCTCTTCCTGCAACAGAGCGGGCGGTGAGGGAGGGGGCAGGCGCAGGGAAGAGGCTGGCGGGTAGGCGGCTGCCAGCTCTTTGCCCCTCCCCAGCACCCCCCCAGGGCAGGATGGGCAGGGTGGGGGCTCCCTGGGGCTGCTTGCCCCTGCCAAGGGCTGGGCAGGGACTTTCCCCAACCCGCTCCGCCGTCTCTGCCGACTCCAACCCCATAAATGGTGTCGAAATGCCAGGCAGTGCCAGAAAAGCTGCAGAGGGGTACCTACATCCCCCGGCAGAGGAGGTGGAAGCAAATCCACCCATCAGCAGCTTGCTGAAAGGCTTGGGTGCACCCAGCCCAGATGGGGAGGGAGGGTGCCCACCAGGATGCCCAAGGACCACCAGGCAGTGCTGTGGAAGCATGTCTGGCTGCTAACATCTTCCTCTCTCTTCCTTCTGATCCCAGCACAGGTTGAGGGGGCAGCAGGGGGCCCAGGTGCCCCTGCCCAGGTGCCCCCACCCAGGTGCCTGTCCCCAGCAGGTCGGGGTGAAAGCTGAGCCAGGCAGCAGCTCCGTGCTCGGCGGGTGCACCAGTGTCTGGTTGCCAGTGTGAGCGGAGCCCCCGCATTTGCCTCTCGGCACACGGTTTCATTTCCATTCTCCACGCTTGTAATTGGGCTCAAGCAACAGCCGGCTCTCGGGATGCTAATGACATGCTGATTCGCAAATTAGGGAGCAATTCGAGCCTGGCGCTGACGGGGCTCAGGCAGACATGGTCCTGCATCTCACCCCATCATGGGCTCCTGCATCCCAGCCCACTGTGGGATCCTGTATCCCAACACACCACAGGATCCTTTATCCCACCATTCCTTGGGTTTTGTTTCCCACCCCACTGCAGGGTCCGGTATCCCACCCCACTGCAGGATCCTGCATCCCACCCCACCATTAGCTTCTGCATGTGACCCCACCATGGAGTCTTGCATCCCACCCCACTGTGGGGCCCTACCCAGGACCAGTGTTCCCCAAGCCCTCCCTGCCCCATCCAGCATCCCCTGGCACGGATACCCACGTCTTTGCCGCGGATCTGGTCCTCAGTGAGCTGCACCTCGATGAGGGGCCGCACTGTGGTGAAGAGCTTCCACCAGGGCCAATCCTTCACCCCTTTGTTCTTCTTGATGTTCTTCTGCACGCACCGGATGGCCAAATCCTGGATCTGTGCAGGGCACAGGGTCAGCACGGGGTATGGGGTCAGTATGGGGCTGCCAGCAGGGTAAAGTGGGGCGTGTGGGTGCTCAGCACCCCTGCCAGCACCCCAGCATGCTTCCCTTCATTAGCATTTGGGCTAATTGCACCAGCAAATCTGCTGTTTGATCCTTTCCAGCCTCTCTAAATGCTAATCCCGGGAAGGCGAGGATGCCTATTTTACACCTTCTCTAATGATAAAAGTAGGAGCTGAAGTGTGGCTTCATCCTTCCGTGGCGATGCCCAGCAGCCTCCCTGCCGGTTCCCCCTGGCCCCCCGGTTCCCCCTGGCCCCCC
>VXBB01010377.1:96587-119508 GCA_013399915.1 Illadopsis cleaveri
CCACAGCTCCGGGGGAGGCGGGAGGAGGAGGTGCTGGCCCAGGAGGCGCAGAAAGGCTGCACTGCCCATTTTAGGCGAAATTGTGCAGCGGAGCGGGGAGGGGAGAGTCGCTGGGACGAACCTTTCTCTTCTTGAAGTGCTGCCGTGCCAGGAAGCCCCTGCACGCCGCCTGGAAAAGGGTGATGTTCCTGCTGGTCTGTGTGTCCCGCTGCTCCTCCAGCCTGGCCAGTGATCCAGCCCGGAAAAACACCTGTGGGAGGGGAAAAGGACAGCGATGGGTGCCGGCATCCCTCCGGCCACGCTGTGCCGCCCTCCCGCTGGTGGGGATGAGTCTCTCCCCTCTGCAGGCACTGGTCCTGTCCCACCGTGGGGTTTTATTCCCCAGGCATGAGGAATGCTGTGGGTGGGAGAGAACAGTGCTGCCCTTTTGCTGTCCCCACCGTGCCATGACGCACAGCCCTGCGCACACCCACACCCGGTGGTTTTGGGCACCATACCCGGCTCAAGCCCATGTGGTAGCTGCTCTTCTCCAGGTCCAGTGATTCCAGGAGCTCCTCCACTGCCTGCAGGGAGGGAAAGGTGTCAGCGCCAGGCACTTTGGGGTGCAGGGGACCTGGATCACAGCAGTGACTCTGACATGGGGCACGTACCCGCTTCTCATCCACCACGATGTAGTTGCGCCCGTGCTTTTTGGTCAGGTGTGGGGCCAGGACATCAAAGCGCCGCCTGAACTCCGCAAATACCATGTGGTCTGGGTAGCCTGGGGAAGCAAGGGAGAGTGGGGCTGTGTGGATGCCCGGGGGATGGCCAGGGACAGCCCCACATGCCCTGACATGCTGGAGCTCATGTTTTGGGAGAGCTGACGGGGTCACCCCACGTGACACAAGCTCTCCATGGGGTCAGGCATAGCTGGAATGCCCTCAGCCTCCCCAGGAGGTTTTCCTTAGTTGTGTCCTCCAGCAATTTTGGCTGGGATCTGAGGAGAAAGTAGCCAGATCCCTCCTTGGGAGGAGAGCAGTGACACATGTTGCCTCTGCAAGTCCTGCTCAGGCTCCACTCTGAGCCACAGCCAACTCCTGCATCAGGCTCCAGTGCTAAGCCTTCATATCTTAATTAACAATGAGGTATTGATGGGGACATTGACCCCAGCACAGCTGGCTGGCCACGGCCATCGATCCAGGAGGTGTGCAGGTGGCATCGATTTCCAATCACGGCAGGAAGGGTCCGGCCTCCTAGCAATAAACCCTCGGCCGGGTGGCTGGCCAGGCAATGTATCGATAAATGCTTTGCTGAGCACAACCCAGAGGCTCTCCTTCCAGTGGGATAAGGGCTGGATGCCAATGGGATTGCTGCCAGGAACCAGCAGCACCAGGGGGAGACACCCAATTAAGGCCATGCCTGTCCCCCTGTGCAGATAACAGCCTAGCAGGGGAGGGGGGACAGGGACAGCACCGCCCTGGGGAGAGGCTCCAGAGTTCAGGGCAAGGGCACGTGCTGAAGGGATTCCTGGGGGTCTCTGGCTTTCCAGTGAGCAGATGCAGCTGGGACCTCCGTGTTGTTCATCCCCTGGTGCTGGTGCCAGGGCTCACCTTGGCGGTACATGCGGAGGGCGTCGAGCAGGCGGGAGCCGCGGAGCTGGGCGCGCAGCAGGGGCACGTCCAGCTGCATCAGCCCGGCCTCACAGTGCTCCGCCGGCAGCTCCAGCTCGCTGCCGCTCACCCGCCGGCACGGCACANCCCCCGCCCCGCCCCCCCCCCCCCGCCGGCACGGCACAGCCTGGGGGTCCCCGCTGCCCCCCGCCTTGGGCAGGAAGCAGTGCACAAAGTGGAGCTTGGACTTCTTGATGCTGTCGATGAGGGCATCCTGTGGGTGTGACAGAGCAGAGTGAGCGGCGATGTGCAGTGGTGCCCCAGCCAGATGTGGGGACCAGCACCTCAGCATGCTTCCCTTCGTTAGCATTTGGCCTAACTGCACCAGCAACTCTGCTGTTTGATCCTTTCCAGCCTCTCTAAATGCTAATCCCTGGAAGGCAAGGATCCCTCCCTTGGCACCCCCTCACTCACCACTTGCAGCTTGATCTGGATGCAGAGGGATTTCTTCTTGACGGCAGCCACGCCGGTGGTGAAGGTCTTGCGCATGCTGGTGGCCCGGCGCAGGGCCAGCTGGGAGCCCCCCTCCAGCCCTGCCACCGAGCCCGACAGCACCAATGCCGACCCGCCACGCCCGGCAAACAGGCTGCTGATCACCTTCCTGCAGGGCACAGAGGGCACGTCACCTCCCAGTGTCACCTCTCCCCCCTGCCATGCTGCCACCCCAGGACCCTGCTCACTTTTGGGACTCCTGTAGCAGGACAGAGGCATTTTGGGAGGCCGGGTTGTGTTTGACGTAGTTGAGCCATCCCGTAGCATCATACTCCACCCAGTTGGTCCCCGAACTGTGTCCCAGGAGGAAGTGTCGGGGCTTGTCACTGGGGAGCAGCGGGTTGTGCCCTGCAGGGAAACACAGCACCAGTGGGTACAGCCCTGGGGACCAGTGTTTCACTGGGGCATGTCACAGAATCCCAGAATGGCTTGGAAGGCACCTTAAAGATCATATCATTCCAACCTCCTGCCATGGGCAGGGACATCTTCCACTAGAGAGGTTGTTTCTGGTCTAGTGGACACATCCCCATGGTTGCAGGCCCCTCTCCATACCTTTTTTGCTCCCTTCCTGGGGGCCGTAGTAGGAAAAGAGCCGCTCCAGCAAGGTGTCCTCGTTGCCTCCTGGCTGCAGCGCCTCCTCCTCCAGAAGCCACAGCAGCCCCCGCGCCTCGTCCGTGCGGGCCAGAGACCGGACCTGCAGGGTCACCACACTGGTAGCTGGCCCAGCACACCATGGTCCCCCAGGGCAGGGACATGGGGTGGCACAGGGCACCCGGGCCACCCAGGGAGCACACAACCTCACACGGTATCAGAGGGCTCCTGATTAGTGGAGACCCAGAAGGGAAAGGGTCCATACGGGACACTCTGGCAGTGCATCTCACTGAGGTGGGAAAAGCAGTGTTGGGCTGAAACCCAGCACAGGGATGGTGCCAGCAGCACCCCCAGTCTCTGCAGTCTCCTCCAGCAGGGACTGGAGGATCTCAGGGACTGGAGAACTTTGGGAACCCATGGACACTGAGGACCTGAGCACCTTGGGGACAAGAGCATCCCAGGGACCAGAGCACTTTGATGACAGGAGCAGCCCAGAAATCACAGTCTCCAGGCCCCTTGCCCACAGCATAGGCAGCTCTCAGGACAAGAGGGGAAGACCATGCTGGGGGATGCACCAGATATATGGGCTGCACACACACTTGCACCCACTCTTTCATGGCCAAGAATTCAGGACACCCCCTTTCCTTCCCCTTTACCACCCAAGTCCCAAAAAAGCTGCCCATCTGCGGCCGTGATCTGGCTGGAAGGAAGAGTGGTGGGTGCTTACCAGAGCCTGGTGTGAGGACTGGTCCACAGCAGCTATGGAGCCAGAGGAGCTGGGCTCAGCATCAGCCAGGGCAAGCTCTATGTTCTCCTAGTGAGGGGGAACAGAGGCAGGTGAGCACCCACACTCACTGCAGAGTAGCAGTGATAGGGAGTGTGAAGCCATCAGGGTGTTGGTCTTGGTGGGGTTTAGAGTGATGCAGAGTGCAAAGGGAGGACCAGGACACATGGAAGGGTCTCCACAGGCTGAGATGGAGAAGCAGTGACAACCATCATCACCACCCACAGCCACTCCACCACCTCCCAGCTCCACAGCCAGCCAGCACAGAAGCCCTGGGAAAAGCCCTGGGCACTGAACATCGTGTCAGAGCTGCTTTAGCTGGAACAGCGCAGAGTGACCACTGGGTAAGAAATGAGGGGGGACACGCAGGAGATGTCCACATGTGTATGGGAGGGCAGGAGTGGCAGAGGCAGTGGCAGCCCTGGGTGCCCCTGGTACCTCCTTGTACCGCTCCAGCTCGCGGGCAAAGGTGCGCTGGTGGAAGAGCTGCTGCAGGCGCTCCTGGGCGTAGTTGTGGCAGAGCTCCTCGAAGGTGGCCCCCCGGCTTTGCCCTGCCAGCTCAGGGTTCTGTGCCCCAGGGGTGTCCACCACTGTCACAGAGCACACCGAGTGCTGGCTCGACTTCAGTGCCCTGAGGGGAGCACAAAGGGACACAGTGGGGTCAGTGGGTGCTGCCAGGCATCACCCCTCGCTTTCCTGCTGGCCCCCCCAGCACGTACCTGTTGAGGAGGGAGATGAGGAGTGTGAAGAGCTCGGAGTACAAGCCAGCTGCCATGCCCTCCAGGCACTCCAGCGCTGTCAGCTTGGGACCTGGCCAAAGCAAGCCTGAGTGTCCCCAGCCTGGCATCCCCCAGGGCCATTTGCTGTCCCCTCCATACCTCACCCTACCTGTGCCACTGTCCCCCAGGGGAGAGTCATCGGGGCCCTGCCGGAAGGAGGTGGAACGCTGCAGGGTGCCCTTGGGCTGGTGCTTGAAGATGGCAGAGGAGAGCTCCTCCAGGCTGCAGCCCAGCAGGTACGCAGCTTTCTGAGCCCACTCGTGCCGTGCAAACTGCTTCCTCCCAGCTGAAGGGTGGAGAAGGGGCTTCAGGGCCAGGCAGGGCACCCCCAAAAATGGGGAGTGTTTCCAAACAGGCCTGAGATTATCTTAGCGACCCACAGAGTAGGTTGGGGATGACGGGCACAGTGAGAGCGCACGTTTTGGGGTTTGAGGAGACACAGATGTTTGGGGTCTAAGAGGAGATGGGGGTGAATGGCTTTGTGCTGCTGCAGGGCTGAGCCTGGAGCCACACTGATGTGGAGCACGGACCCCTTGCCACCACTACCCAGGGACCTCTGAGGCTCTGAGCCACCTCACACGGGGACACGTCCCTGCTTGGTGACACAGCCACAATGCAGCCAGACACAGAGACAGGGATGGTGGGGGCGGTGGGAGCTGGTTAACGGTGACACACAGGGACACGGAAGCGGTGACACACAGGGACATGGAAGCGGGATGAGGGTGGCACGGGGGAGGGGGAAGCCAGAGACACGCGCGGAGAACGGGACTTTACCTTCGTCGGCGTCTGCATTGCAAAGGGCAGCATGCACCATGCGAACAGAGACAGGGGTTAGAAACAACGGCACGCCACGGCACGGGGACGCCCTCCTGCCACCACGCCACCGCACATGCCATGCCTGCCCCCTCCCCCAGGCATTGCTGCAGTGACAAACCGTGACCAGCGTGGGGGTCCCTTCCCTTTGAGCCCCCCGCACCACGGGCAGGGCTGGGGAGCAGCTCGGCTCTGCCTCAGTGCATGGGGAGCCACTTGTGGATCCAGCCCGGGGCCAAGGAAATTGTGGGGCTGGTGCTGGCTCTGAGCACTCCCAGTGTCCACGAGGTGCAGGGGAGGCTTCAGAAGCAGCAGCACAGACCTGGGGGTGGGGTGCCCGCCCCAAGCAGGATGCAGCAATGCTCCCCCCCAGCAGGATCTGGGGTTCTCCCCCAGCAGGCTCCCATGGAGAGGCTCCGGAGTTGCCTGAGCATCCCACTGTGGTGGTTGCAGCGGGGCCCTGCTGCCCTCTAGTGCCCTGAGAGCACCCCATAAGCCAGCACTGCACCCCAAGAACACCCCACAGGCCAGCCCTGCACCCCAGTGTGCATCCAGACCCCTCTGGTCCCTTCCTCTTCATCCTCAGATCATTTTTCCCCCAGGGCTGCAAATTCCCCGGGTGCAGCCACCAGCCAAATTTGTCCTAAAGCAGGACACAGCTCCAGGTGCCCCTCTTGGGGGTGACATGCCCAGCTCTCCCACCAGCGTGCAGCACCACAGGGGTTTCCAGCACAACGGGCAGAAAGATAAAGCCACAGGGGGAGAAAAGCAGCCCCCCAAAGCCAAATTTGCCAGGAATGGAGAGCAAAGCTGGTGCTGTGGGAGACTGACACCCATGGTGAGCGCTGTGTGCCAGGGCAGCCCTGCCCCACAACACCAATGGTGCTGACAGGACTGGGTTGGGACTCCTCATGAGCAGCAGGCAAATTTGGGGCTGCCAGGACCCAGCACACCAGCAGCATCCCAAGCCCCCACTTCAGCCCCCAAATCAGCATGGCGTGGCACCCCCCCCGAGCAGAGCCCACCCCACTCCCATTACCAGCTCCATCTGCCAGTGGGTCTGTGAGGAGGATGGAGGGAAAGGTGTTACACTGGGAATGGGGGATACCCCCTCCAACTGCCACAGCCCCACCCAGGCCCCCACTCCCCCAAGTTGGCAGGGGCCAGCCCAGGGTCTGGGCATCTTCAATTCCCACCAGTTAATGAGACCACCCCAACCATGGGGACAAAGCTGGGTGCCCCATGGCACTCAGGGTGGCAGGGCACTGTCCTTCAGCTGACACAGCCCCCCACCCTCTCCCCCAGGGCTTGGCTACACTGCAGGCTGTTTGCAAGGTGCCTCTGGAACCCCTCACATCCATCAGTCTCAAATCTCCCCTCGTTAATGGCTCCCAGCTTGTTACCTTTGGTTGCCCCAGCGGCTCCCAGGTGGTAAATGGCCCCCAGGATGAGCCAGAAAGCTTTCTGCTCATCTCCTGAGATGCCCATCACCTTCATGGCTGCCAGGAGCTTGCCAAACTGCTGGGTTGCCTTCTGCTTTTCGTCCGGCTGTGGAAAACAACAGGAGCCATTGGTCTGTGAGCCCAGCTCTGCCTCCCCCTGCACTCAAATGGTCCAGACACCCTCATCTTCCCCTACAGCCCCTCACAGCAACAACCTTGGAGGGGGGCACGATGCCGAAGACATTGTTCTCTGCCAGGTGGTTGAAGTGAAGCTCAGTCCTGCAGGGATAAACACCACGATTGGCCCCATGGGGGAGATCCCAGAGACCCCCCCCAACAATGGAGGCCACGTCCTCCCCCCCAGCTCACCGCAGGGTGCTGTCAGAGCAGGCCAGCAGGTAGTAGAAGACATTGAAGGTGGCCTCCTTGGCCGGGCGCCGGGCCACACGCAGCTTCTCCAGCAGCAGTGTCTGGCAGAGATGGGACAGTTGGGAACTGTCCCCAAGTGCCCCGATCCCACAGAGACCTCCCCAGGCCATCCCAGCCTCATCCTTGCTGCCTGCCCAGGGTCCCCACAGAGTTGTGAGGGTCTTCCTTCCACTGCAGGGCGCCATGTGAATGCAAACATCACCCAAGCAGCCCACGAGCACCTCTCCTCGGCGAATGCTACTACCAGAGCATGGAGTACGTCTCCTGGATTTTAAGGGCTCTGCTGTTATCACAGTAGGGAGGCATCTGGGAGACACATCCTTTGATTTTGGGACTAACTCAGCAAGGACAGGGAGCCTATGTGATCTGGGTGTGAACAAGGACGAGAGCAGGATGCCAGGCTGCTGAGTGCTGCAACCATGACAGAGCTTGCAGTGTAGGAGACACCAGGAGAATTATGGAATGGTTTGGATTGAAAGGGACCTGAAAGATCAACGAGTTCCAAACCCCTGCCATGGGCAAGGACATTTTCCCCTATCCCAGGTTGCTCCAAGCCCTGTCCAACCTGGCCTTGAACACTGCCACAGGGGATGGGGCAATTACAGTTTCTCTGGACAACACTCCTGTGAGGATGGACTGACTCCCACACCATGGGGAGCCACGCCAGCAAGGATGGACCAGCTCCCATGCTAGGGGGCCACCCCGATCCCCTCACCTGTACCGAGGCAGACGCCACCTGCCCAGCCTGGTCGAAGTCCAGAGAGATGATCTGGGAGAAGCGTGTGGCGTTGCCGTTCATGCTGGTGCTGCTATTGCCAAAAGCCTCCAGGATGGTGTAGAGAGCCTGCCACTTCTCCACTGTGGGAACAGAAGCGGGGCAGTGCAGGGGCTGTGCAGTGGGCAGGGGGCCAGAGCCGGCTGGGTGGGCAGGTGCTGCTGTTTCCTTGCAGCGCAGCAGCCCCCAGGAGCACAGCAGAGGCACTGGCGTGACACGGTGACAGCCCTTTGGGGCGTGAGGTGACAGGCCCACACATGCGTGGGGCGGTGACCGCAAAGCGAGGGGTGCGTGCAGGCAGGACAGAGGGACCCCACACCCACAGAGGGACTCACCGGAGAAGACCTTGCCGGTGCTGCCAGCGATGGTGGCGAGGTACTGCACCAGGTGCTGGCAGTTGGTGGTTTTGCCGCTGCCGCTGGCGCCCAGCAGGATGATGGCCTGGTCCTGGCGGCTCATCAGCATGTTGCGGTACGCGGCCTGCGCCACTGCGTAGATGTGCGGGGACGCGTCCTCCCTGCGGCACCCCTTGAACATGTGCATGACCTGATGGGGACAGGGAGGGGAGGCGGGCAAGGGTCAGCACGCTGCCACCCCCACCGCCCCCTCTGCGCGCCGCCAGCTGCCTCTGGTGTCCCCTCACAGCAGTGTCACCTTCTCAGAGTACATGGAGGGGGAGCTCAGCGGGTTGATGATGACCATGGTGGGCCCGGCGTAGGTGTGCAGGAGGTTGCCGCCGTAGCGCTGGCGCAGCGTGTGCAGAGTGCTGGACTCGTTGAGGTAGAGGAGGCTGGCGAGGTCCTCCACACGGTCACAGGACGGGGGGTTTGCCTGGCAGCGAGGTTGAAGTGGGGTGGGTCAGGCGGGGAACGGGGGTCTGCCCTGCCAGGCCCCGCCCCGCAGCCCTACCTTCTCTACATCGTCCTCCTCCACCTCCAGGATGGCTCCATCATGGTCTAGTTTCACCTTCACTTTGCCCTCGGGCAGGGGACTGCCCGCCTCCGGCCGCAGCTGGCTGCCTGTGAGGGGCACAGGGTGCTCAGAGGGGACATGCTGGCAGCCCCCAGGGACACCGCAGTGGGGTCAGGGGGGCTCACTGTGCCACAGGAAGGATGGGGTCCCAGCAGTGCCCCTGGCTCACCCAAGGAGAAGCCATCCCTGTGCACCAGCCACACCTTCTCTGTCTCGTACCAGGCCTCCTCAGCTGCTATCTGCTCCTCCGTCTTGGCCTGTGGGATAGCAGATGTGGAGAGGTTGTGGTCACCTGCCCCCTGCCCTGTCTCCCCCCCTCCCCTCATCCCTGGGGCTGGAGGGAGCAGGGCTGACTGGCCACAGGCACATGTGCTGGACAGCCAGGTCACTTGCACAAGCCACAACCCCTCCCTGCACATGTCCCCAGTTTGCCTGGTGGGGACCCCAGTGGGCACAGGGCTGCAGAGACCACCAGGGCCCTGCCACAGCTTGGGGCAGACATAAAGACACAGTGACCCACAGGCACATTCACCACGGCCACCTCGGGCGAGCCTGGAGAGGCCAAGCTCCCAAACCACAGCCCTGAGAGCAGGCACCCACACCAGCCACATGTCAGGATGTAGGGACACCAGACATGCTATGGGGACATGCTGCAGGGACATGCTGTAGGGACACAGGAGGCACATAATGGAGGCACACAGAACATGGCACAGGACTCTGACATGGGAAATGCCAGGCTGGTGGCCAGCACAGAGGGGATATCCCTGGCACAAGGAGAGCAGGATGAGCCCCAAAGCCAAACCTGAGCTGCAGCAGGGACGGGGCCAAGGGGAGCTGCCGGCGCATCGTCCGCTGGACCCTGGCGAGGCCGAGAGACGGCGGTGAAGGCGAGAAGGGCTCAGCCCTGCCCCGCACACAGCACGGAAAGAGGCGAGGGGGAGCGAGCGGGGCCAAAGCTGTGCCAAACCCTGCGGGTGCTCTTCGTGCCACAGCCACCACTGTGGACAGCGGGGTGGCAAGTCCAGTGCAGTGCTGGACAGACACAGAGCTGGGAAGGACACTGGCCATGAGGCCGTGCTGCCAAAACCCTGGGACTGGGGGGTCACTGCACTGACCCCATCTGAGCTCTGCCAGCATCACGTGCCACAGCTGCTTCAGCACAAACCATGCATCCTGCCTGTGCCAGCACTCTGCCCCTTCACACCCTGCTCCACACCCCTGCCCGCCCCAGCTGTGCCACCTCCACTGAGGGCACCCTCCTGGGACGTCTGGCTTCCTGGCATGACCTCACTGGAGAGGGAAGAAGCACCCAGCCCTGGCTGCCCTGGCACCCGTTGGCCCCATGGCAGCCCACGGAGCAGGGTGGGATGGGGAAAGCCTTACGCTCCAGCACGAGGCACGGGCGCAGATGCCAGCCCAGCGGCAGACAGAGGATGGCAGGGGGTCGCTGGTGGAGGCAGAGGGCTCCTGAGGACGGGGGTACAGTACCTGGCTGGGTGCCGAGGCAGAGGCGGTGGAGTCCAGCTAATCGCAGCAAGGAAGGAGGAGAGAAAGAAGAGAAGGGGGTGAGAGGCAGAGAGAAGAAGCAGCACCCTGACAAGCCACAGGGCCCCAGCATGGCCATGATTACACAGTACCACCAGGACATCGCTCATCCCAGCCACTACAGTGTGCCTGGGCCTCTACAGGAATGCTGGCAGTTCCCCATCCCCAGCACGCTGGTCTGGGCAATGATCCCCAAACCCACCAACAGCCCTGGTCATCCATTCCCTGCTGCCAGTGTCACCCAGAGATGAACCATGGGGTTGGCAGCCAGACACAGGGGTACAGTCACTGCGTGCAGAGCACACAGCACGTGGTGGGCAGCCACACACTGCCCATGCCTCCCTGCCCCTGGGAAGGCGATATGCAAGCACCAGCACCTCTGGAGTTACAGAAGTGGTGAAGATCCTCTCCAGCCGGAGCTGTGCCTCCTCAGATGGGCTCAGCAGGGACGTGGGGCCAGGGGAAGCAGGGCCAGGGGAAGCAGGGCCAGGGCCAGCCTGGAGGCAGAGCACCATTAGCTCCAGGCCAGCTGCCCCACAGCCCACACAGCCCTGGCACATGGGCACCAGCAGGGCTATTGCAAAGGCTTTCCCAGCCCTGTAGCCCATCAGTGCTTGGGGTAGGTCCCAGGGGGAAGGCACAGCTGGGTACCAGCATGTACCCACAGTGTCCAGGGACCTGGGTCACCACTCCTACACACCTGCTGGGGGGCAGCCGGGGCATTTTTCACAGGGGTCGGCCGCTTCTCACTGGTCTGCAGCTTCTTCTCCACATGAAATGGAGGGGAGACAAGGGGCAGCATGATGGAGTGGCCACAGCACACACGACTGCCCCAAATAAGTGACTCCCGCCCACGCCACACATCTCAAAACCACCACAAGCCATGCAGGTGAGCTCACACCATGCTGCACTGGGGGCACAACCCGCCGCCGGGTCAGACCATCCCTTGCTGTGCACACACTGGTACCTTGTGCCTCTCCAGGGCCGTGGGTTTCAGAGCAGACGCCTTTACTGGCTCCGCTTTCCCTCCCGAAGGCTGCACCGGTGGCTCTGGTTTGGCTCCAGTGCCCGGGGACAGGGACGGCTGTGCGTCCCCACTGGCTGGCTCACGGGACTTCTCCTGCCTGTCCCCCGGCCGGAGTCGTGGCCGGTGCTCCTTGGTTTTGCCCTTTGCCATGAGGGTTTTGAGCCCCTCTGAGATCTCATCCTTGGGTTCTGGCTTGGCAGGGGCTGCAGGCACCACGGTGGGGGGAGGTGGTGGGGCTGGGGGAGCCGGGACACCAGTACGGCCTGTTTCCTCCTTCCTTGGGGGTGGCACTGGCTCAGGAGATTTGGCATCTCGGCCTGGCTGCTTGGCACTGCCAGCGTCCTCCCCTGGTAGAACTTTGCGGACCACCTTGCGGACCACTCGGACCACCTTGCGGCGGGAGAGCCCCTGGCCATCATCTCCCTGTGCCTCAGTGGCTGGGCCCTCCAGCCCATTCACAGCTGCCCCGTTCAGCACTGGCTCTGGGCTCTTCCCTCTCCCAGGAGGTGGCTCGGGGCTCTTTGTGGGTTCAGGGCTCTTCACAGGCTCAGGTTTTGGGGGCTCAGCTTTCGGGGGCTCAGCTTTCGAGAGTGCAGGTGCTGTGTCCTTCGGGCTCTCTGACTGCAGCCACAATGACACCAGTGTGAGTGGAGGTCCAGCCTCCACTGTTGTTTGGGACATGGTGCCCAGGGCTCTGCCCTGCCACAGAGCACAGCTCCTGGCCAGATCCCAGCACCCTTCCCCACCAACCTACAGCCCCACAATGGATCCCAGGGCAAGGAGCAGTGGTGACCTCCCTGCCCCACAAACAGTGACCACTCAACCCTCAGGCTGCCAGCATAGGCATAAAACTCAGTGCTCAGGGCATCACTAAGCCCATGACCCTGCATGGTGTCCCCAGGCCCTGTCACAGGGGCTGTTCCCTCCAAGGACGAGCCCCATCCCCAAAAGCTCCACCCTGCCTGTGCCCTGTGACACTTACAGCCCCGTCCTCCTTCACGGGTCTTTTCACAGCTAAAGATTTGTCCTCGTCCTTGACCTGAGGGTCAGACAAACAAGAGGAGCACGTTTCAACCCACTGTGGGGCCTTGCTCCTGGAAACCCCCCTGGGACCATCACTCCATGCCCGCCCTAATTTGCAGCCCATTGCAGGGACAAGGACGTGTGTCCTTCCAGACTTCCCATCAGCCAAAAAAACGGGGGTGAAGCACAGAGATGCACCCTAGTTATGGCAAACCCCAAATGTGAAAGAGGTATGTGCTCTGCCTGCCTGCTCTGGGCCCTCTCATCATGTGCAGCCAGTGAGGGAGGTGGTTCAGAGTCTCACCACACCTCCTGCAGGGTTCTGTCACTCTACACGTCACCCCTCCCCGGTGTCACAGCACGTTTAAAGTGTCACCAGCTAATCTCTGCAGCAGCCGCACGTGGGACATGCCAGATCCCTGCTGACCCAGGGAAACCAGGGGCCTCTGGGGGGGTGGGCAGCCAAACCCTGCCCTGAGCTGTATCTCTGAGTGCCAGGACTCGGCTGTGACACTGCAGTGGCAGCGTGTGGTGCATCCTATGGGCAACACACCCCAACCCATCACACAGCAGCTCCTTGGTGGCAGGTGGCACTGGGGTGGCTCACACTGTGTTAGAGGAAGCACCAGACACTCGCAAAGCCGTTAGTGATGGTGTTAGTGATCACATGCATGGCTGTGTTGGTGACCCCAGCCCTGGCCAAACTCCCAGCACAGCCCCTGTCACTGCAGCGCAGCGAGGCCACCAGTGCTGCTCCAAACATGGTGCCAGCACTGGGCAAACTGGGGGAGCTGGTCAGCAGCGTGACCCAAACATGGGGCACAGGCAAACATGCAAGAGAGACTTCCCTTCTGCTCCCAGAACGCAAACCGGGATGAGAACGCCATGGTGATGTCTCATGGAGCCGCAGCCCTGGCTGGGGAGAGAGGGAGAGGTGAGATGGACTGGGGACAGCACACAGGATGCCAAACCTCAGCACAGGGTACAGGCACCTGCCCTTCCCCACCTACAATCCTCAGCAATGGGGGTCTGAGCCCACCTGGACCTGCTCAACATACAAACAGTGCCCACAGGAGGGGCTCTGGGAACAGACAGGTGACCAGTCCGAGACCCAGCAAAACTCACTGTGTAAAAAAAACCCCTTTAGTCAGGCTGCAGGACTGTGGCTCCGCTCCCCCGAGCGGGCCAGGCCGCTGCAGTAAGCAAATGCCAGGGTGAGAGAAGGGATATTTTCTGCCCCAGCTCCTTGCTTGCCCTGACAGCCTGGGTTTATTCTGAGCCTGACCCTGTGCCAGCAGCTCTGGTGGGACCTGCTGCCCTGGGTGGCACCCGCTCTCCAAGTCCAGGTTGTGCCTGGGGCCACTGGGGAGAAGCCCCTCTCAGGGCCAGGTGTGGCACAGGGGAGCACCTGGCCACCAAAGCAACCCAGCAGTCTGGAAGTACATCCCTGAGGGGTACCCTGTCCCCCCAAATGGTGTAAAATGCCAGTGCCTGGAGCACAGGCTGAGCATGGGTGTCTGGAGACGAACTCACCTGTGGGTCAGAACCCCCCAACCCTCTGTCCACAGCGCTCCCACCTCCAAGCAGCCTGGCACTGCCACAAAGAATCTCCAGAGAGCACCGGCCATGAGGTCCCCACAACAAACAACCCCAAAGCTCCCCAGGGGTGGGTTCAGCCTCACAATCCCCGATCCCAGCAGTAGGACTATCTCTCACATACCCCCCTCGTGCTCCCCCAAGCCGTGCTGACCACGCCGGGGGTCCCCACCTTCCCAGAGGGAGCCAGGAGAAGAGTTTCCGCCGGGGCGAGCGCGGCACCGCACGGGAGAGGCACTAGCGGGGCGGCAGCCGGCAGCGGGGACAGCTGGGCTGATAGGGCCACCCTAAAAATAGCCCAGGAATGCGAGGGCCCCGCCGGCGCAGCAGCAGCCGGAGGGAGAGCTGGGGGGGGGACAGTGGGGCGGGCAGGGGGGCCTCGCCACCAGCAGCACCGTCACCGCCGCCACTGCCAGAGGAAGTGATGTGGGCTCTGCCGCGGGGGAACTGCCCGGCCTCCGTCCACAGCCCGCCCGGAGCCAGTGGGAAAGACACCCCCAAGCCAAGTGCAGCTCGAGGGGAGCCAGGGAGGGCTCTGTGCCTCAGAGGATGGGGTTGCACAAACCACACCCCGGGGTGCCTGGTGTTGTGCCAGGTGGCGCGACCCTGACACTTCCTGCTCCTCCTCTGGCTTTGCCATGAACATGAGATCCCTCCAAAATGTTCTCGGGGACAGAGAGCATCCCAGCAGCCCATGGTAAAGATGTTTTCATGGCAAAGCTGCCTCTGGAAGTCCAAGATCTCATTGGAAACTGGGGCTGGGGGTCAGGAGCGTCCCCGTGTGGGGGCTGCTGGGAGGAGTTGGTGGCAGGGAGCCAGGCACGCTGGTGGCAGGGAGGAGTAGTGGTGACACACGTGTGGCACACTGGGATCCCAGCTGGCAGCTGAGCAGGTCCCTGTCCAACCGAAGGGAGACAGATGTGCTTTGAGCAAAAAAACATTCCCAGAGGAAGCAGGGGATCCCAGCCTGGCACACTCCCCTGCACAAGGGACAGGCCACATCAAACACCCTTGGCAGTGCTGGCATAACACAGCAGAGAGTGTCTGCAGTGACAGAGGTGTCCCCAGGCAGCACAAGCATGCAGTGATCTCCACTGGGATGCCCAGCCCAGCTGTTTGGTGACAGCAGCATTTCTGCCTGGCCAGCATATTTCTCTCATTCTTAAGCCAAGAAATTCAGCAGACACACACTGGCCCATGGCTGAGCCCACTGGATACAATCCCCCTCCCAGGACCTCCCCACACTGGGACACCACAGCAACACCAACCCCTCAGTGAGAGCAGAAAAAGAGCCAAACCAAGAACTTCTCAAGCACAGAAAAAATGATAAAAGCGCCTCCAACATGATGAGAGTCCCATACTCCCACCCTGGTGGGACACCGGGAACCCAGCCGTGCCATGGCACAGTGGCCTTGCACCCTGGGGACAGCGACCTGCAGGGACCTGAGTGCCCAAGGACAAGGTTGGCCAGCACAGCCACCGGATGCCTGTGGCCCTGCTGAAGCACTGGAGTGGTCAGAGGCGTTTTTGGAATATTTCTGCTGGGTCGGCGCACGCCTGAGGAATTTCGCCGGTAAATAAATAAATAGGAGTGTGGAGCCGAGCCAGCCCAGCTGCCCTACACTGGGAGGAAGGCTGGGACACAGAGAGGGTTTCACCCCAACCCTAATGCCTGGCCATGCCGTGCAACCAGCTGGCCCCTGTCACCCCACAGCACTGACAACCCCCCAAGACACAGCGGGTGCTGCCACTGCCCAGCCGGGTCCGTGGGGACAAGGGTGACTCAGCACAGACCCAGTGAGGGGGTTAAACCCCCTATGGTGCGCAGAGAGCCCAGCACCATCCCTCTCCAGCCAGGGAGGGGCTTCCAGAGCAACAGCCCAAAAATATGTCTATAATTTCCTGTTTCAAAAAGGATCATTTTTATTTAAATTAGGACCAGAAACATTCCAGGGAGCTTAGTGGGGCCTGGGGGAGAGCTGGGCCTCCCTGTGTGCCAGCACCTTGTGTGAGGGACCCCCAGCTGCACCCAGCACCCCAGTCTGGGCTCCCTAGCACTGAGAAAGGCACAGCGTGTCACTCTGGTGCACCACGCAGGAGGAGGAGGCATCCTGTCCCGGGAGGTGCCTGTGCTGCAGTGGCAACCCCATGACACAGTCACTGCCACCCCTCTGGCCAGCTCCCACCGGCTGATACCGTCAAACCACACCATGTTCCGGCACAAGGCTGCACGTTGCAGCCTCTCCCATGCAGCCTCAAGGGCACCGGCGTCTCCTCTCCCCCTTCCCAGCCCAGCCCGGCGCTCCTGGAAGGCACAAGCACCTCACTGGCTCCGTGTGTGCCGACATCCAACGCACACCTGCCTCCGTGCCAAGGCGCTGCGACACGGTGACAGCCGTGCCCGGTGCTCACACAGGGTTATCCCACCAGGGGTTACCCAGGCGGCACTGCCCGGTGATGCCTGCAGGGCTCCGGGGAGGAGCTGCGGGAAAGCCACGGCTCTGGCTAGGCGCAGACTCCACCCCGCAGAGCCGGCATCTGCTCCAGGAGCACATGGAGCCCCGTGGTCACCCTCACTCCATCCTGGCCACCGTCCCGCAGGCACAGGGCCTCGCCATGCGCTGTGTGGCTCTCCCCGGTGCAGGCAACCTGCTCTGCAGGCACAGGCACCCTCCTCCCCCTAAGAAGGCTTAAAAATACACTAAACGAGTCCAGTTGTACGCTAGACAACGCCACACTGCTGCACCCCCTGCTACAATGGAGGGGGTCCAGCTCTGCAGGATGCTGATTTTGGGGGCTCTGCTGGAGTGCCCTGCTGGCCAGGACAGTGGTTAGCCTGCGGCAGGGTCAGCAGTGCTGGGCAGCAGGCATGAGGGATGTGGGTCACCCAGCCATTAAGTTTCTATTTATACAGCAGCACTAGAGCCGCGCACGCAGGGCTGCGCATGCCAGCAGCAGCTCCTGGGCCCTGGCACTGTGTGTGCCTGCCCCAGTCCCCGGGGAGGATCCCAGTGGGGGACGCCAGCGTGGGCAGCGGAGCAGGCAGTGTCCTTCTGCAAAGTAGCCTTTGGAATTTCCTGGCAGTGAGGAGCAAAGCTCCCTTCTCAGCTGGACTGTGCTCCGTCAGCAAAGAGATGGGGATAAGACTTCCCGCAGGCAACGCAGAGCTGGGCTCTCCTTTGGCCCCTCGGGCAGGAAGAAAACCCAACCCAACAACACCCTGAGCACCTTGTGGGGAAAAACCCACCAGCGATGATTTGCAAGACCTGATGCATCACTGCTTCATCCCAGCCACAGCCTCCCACTCCTCCCTGTGCATGGCTCCTGGCTGGAGCAGCCCCAGCACCCACTGTTTCCCACAGGCCCTGCCAACCCAAACATCCCCCTGAGGACGCTGGCGCTGGCAGAACCCAGGCCCTGCAGTGCCCACGGTGGGGCCAGCATTACTCACATCCCAGGCAGCACGGCGTGTGCCCTGGCCGCCCCGCAGCCAGCAGCGGCTCAGCTCACTCAGCTCCAGGATGGGCTGCACCTTCAGCTGCACCGTCTCCCCTGACTGCCGGATCATCTCCACGATCTCATCCCGGGATTTGTTCTCCACGTTCCGCCCGTTGATCTCCACCAGCCGGTCGCCCGGCACCAAGCCCAAGGCCAGGTCTTTGGTGCCAGCTCCGGGCTCGGCGAAGTGCACGACGCGCCGGTACACCTGCCCGTCGGGGCCCCGGTCCAGCATGGTGGTGCGGCGCAGGGAGAAGCCGAAATCGCCGGTGTTGCGCCTCTGCAGCTCCAGCTGCCGTGGGGTGGGGGGCTGGGGGGGCACCAGGGCGGGCAGCCGGAGCTCGGCAGGGAACCTCTTGCCGACGAGCTCTGGCACCCTGGCACGCAGGGAGGCGGCGGGAGGGGTGCAGGGCTGTCCGGGGGGAACCCCCTGCTTGTCCAGCGGGGTCTCCAGCATGCGCACCTCCACCTGCGGGGAGGGAGCTGCCGAGTGCTCAGAGGGCGTGGAGGTCTCTGAGGTGCTCTCATCCCGGCTTTTCTGGGAGAAGGAGAAGCGTTTGACAATCACCTGGGAGTTCTGCTTGGCCAAGGAGCCAAACTTGGCTGCCCGCTGCAGCACCGAGCCCTTGAAGTTAGTATCGTCCGCCTTGAGATCGTCACTGGAGCTGGCTGTGCTCAGGTGGCCCGAGTCCAAGATGACACTGCCCCGGTTGCTGTCGGAGTCAATATCTGTGAGGTGCAGCTCTGAGCCACTGGCCACTTTAATAGGGATGGGGTTGGAGATCTCCAGGCGGGTCTTGGAGTCCCGCTTGGAAGCACGGTTGAGGTTGAAGAAGCCCCGACGCATGCTCATCTCCTCCAGGCTCTTGAGTTCAGCTGCTGACATTCGCTCCTTTTTCTCCTTCTTCTTCTCCTTCCGAGCCCCATCCTTCTCTTTGTCCTTCTTCATCAGGTTAAACATGGTGGATGAGGGCTGGGGGCACTCTTGCCCCCACGGCAGGGCACTGGGCTGGGGCGCTGGTCACGGCACAGCCGCCTGCAGAAGGACAGACAGGAAGGGTGCCATCAGAGAGCTGCACGGCCAACACCCACCCACCACTCCTCCATTCACCCCACTGGTCACCTCAGCCCCTGGGCAATATTCCAGTATTCCCACCCTCCCTGGGGACTGCAGCACCACAGGGCTGAGACTGCCCCAGTCAATGTGTCCTCGCCCTGGCTGGGCACCAAGCCCCAGGGATGCAAAAGGGATGGCCCTGTATCCCCAGGGCTGGCCCAAAAGAAGCCGAGAAGCCTGGCAGTGCCTGGCACCAGGGCTGGCTGCAGGCAAGACCCTCAGCAGCTCAGGAGCCGTTTTGGAGCAGCACGGGTGGGCAGGGAAGAAAATATCCCAGTGGCTTTTGCAGCAGTTACTGCCGGCAGGGACACTCCCCAGGGTAAAATCCCCCATTCCATTCAGCCACCAACGTCCTGCCTGCTGTTCAAAAGCCCCTTGTTGAGGAAACAGAGGCCTTTCTGCTGCTCATCCTGGCTCTGGCCACCGCAAACCACAGGGGCTGCCGTGGGCAGTGTCCCCACCAGGGAGGAGCCGGAAACATGGCCTGGAGCGAAGGTTGCTCTAATAAACAGGAACCTGTAAAATCACATCCCTCCCAACAGTGATAAGTGTCTAATTTTAGCCAGGGCAACGTAGAGGCTCGTGACGCTGTTGGTGACCTCCAGGAACAGTCGCTCTTTCATTCGGGCATCCCGTGCAGAGCGGGGGGAGCACCCAACTTCCAGTGGGAAAACCCAGTGGGCAGAAAACCCAGCTCCCTCCTGGAAAACCCCATGTGCACCCAGTGTCTGGGGACACCCACTGCCTGGGGGAACCCACAGTCTCACCCTGCATGGGGTGCTATGGGACTCCTCTGCCCCTGGGGTAACTGATAGCCCCCCCCAGCCTCCATCGAGTGCTTGGGCTGTGGATAAACAACTCCAAAGTGGAGCAGGCGGCTGGCAGCGCCCGTGGGACAGGCTGACAGCTATATATAACAGGCCAGGAAACTGCACAGGAACTTAACCTCAGTACAAAGGACAACAGGAAAGCTCCCCACGTTTGAAGCATCTGCTTTAGAGCTCTCCAGCGGGTGTGGGGATGAGGTTTGGGATGCTGTAGGGATGGGTAGCTCTGCCCACGGTGGGAGTGCAGGCTCTGCCTGGGGTGTACAGATGTGCTGTGCTGTGCCAAGCTGCACCTTGGCTCCAGCACAGCATCAGTACTGCATCACCATCACTGCCTGGACCATCTCCCTGCAAAGGCACATGGTCTCCACTGCCCTTGAACACACCCAGCGGGACAAGGGAAACCCGTTTTCCCCTTGGCAAAGCCATACAGGGATGGAAGGGAACTCCCTGAACCTCAGTATCTCTCGGGGCTGGGCCAGGAGCACACATGCCCATGAGAGGCCTGGCCACAGGGCAGGTGAGGACAGAGCCCTGCAAGCCATGGCACAGTGTTGGATCTGGGTATACCTCTGAGGCAGTGACGGGAAGCAGCCCGAGGGACAAGGTCAGGCTTGCATGGCCAGAGGGGCTGCCACAGTTGTGCCCACACCACCCAGCCCCAGGGCTCCAGCTGCTCTGCCCTCCCTGCAGCACCTGAGGCTTTACCCAGACCCACAGAAGGACCACGGCAGGGCCCCAAAACACATGAAACAACCCACTTCCATTCTCCTCTCCCAGAACTTCTGGCTGTGGGATGATCACTGACCCAAACCAGGGGACAGCACAGCTCCTTCTCATGACCCACAGCAGGTGCTGCCACAAAGGGCACAATGGCTGTGCCATCCTGGGGGCTGCTCCCCTGTGCCAGGGCCTCAGCACAGACAAAAGCAGGGAGGGAACCACCTGCCCCTCTTCCTGTCCCCTCCGTGTGACATGTGCCACTGTACCACAGCTACCTGGGCATCCCTGAAGCTGTACAAAAGGGCTGCACCCCTGGAACACCCAGTGCTCACCCTATGGCAAGGAGGGGGCTGCTGGGATCCTTCCCGGGGGTCCCTCGGGAGCAGAGCCACTCGCCAGGCAGGTGCTGGATAGAGCCACGGCGCCGGGAGACAGGCGGGCAGCGCGCTCTTTGTCCTCAGTGGTTTCTCTCCCGGCACACAGGCTGCCTCCCCGCCTTTGTATGCTCAACAAAAAGGGGGAACAGCGTTCCCAGCCGCATCGCTAATCAGGCAGCGCTGGCGGCCACTGCTGCAGCCACGTGTGCCCCACTCAGGGCCACAATAGGCAGCAGTGGGGTAGGGACAGAGGACTTTTGTGGGCTGGGGAAAGGACCGCAGCATCCGCCCTGCACTGATGTCCCCAGCCCGTGTGGGATGCCATTGTGGTTTGCTCCCTTTTCCCCAAGAAGCCTCCCGCCAGGGATGGGTGCAGCCCGATGCCGTGAGCAGGAGGTGGCTGCTGAGCGTCTCCTGGCTCCTGATTCAGACCCAAGGCGCCTTCCCTGACTCAGCCCAGGCTTGCCCTGGGACTCCCCTTGGCCAGGCATGTTTGGGGCAGCGGCGTGCATGAGCCGTGTCAGGGAAGGGAGAGGCGCCCGCCGGCGCCGGCTGCACTCTGGGATCGCACGCGAGGATGCTGCTGTGACACTGGGCTGGCAAAAGATGAGGACATCACCTTGGAAGGGCCAGATGGCAGAATGGGAGATGCACCTCAACATCCCCCAGACCAAAAGTCCTCTCTGAGCCACCCAAGCAGGAGCTGGAAGCACCTTCCCCCATGTGCCCCCATCACAGCCACGAGCCCCCGTGTCCCTGCCAAGGCGCTGGGGAGTTCCAGGCAGGGAGGAAGGCGTTCACTGAAACTCCCAGCCACTCCTTCCCTCCTCGAGACGCAATCTCGTCCGACACGCTCCCGCGCAGGGACCTGCACGGCAAGTTTCACGGTCGCCTGCCCTCCCTGCTCTGCTCCCTGAAGCCAGCAGCAGGGCTGTGCTCCCACACCACTTTGGCACAGGAGCTGGTGGCTGTCCCCTCCTTGGGCACACCATGTTGGGGTACTCCATGCCCTGGCTGTGCCCAGCCAGGAAGGGATGATGCCATGCCAGGGAACAGGAGCTGCTGGCAGCGATTCCGAGCAGCCAGGCCAGCTCCTACGCAGGGCAAATGGGGGCTGACCTGCATGATTGCTCATTGCTGGACACAAGTTTTCCACAGAACAAGGAAATTTAGGGGGTTTCCAATTCTCTCTGCAGTGGGAGGGATTGTCCACAAGCGTTCCCTTATGGACAACACTGGAATGTGCCAACAGGAAAACAGTCCTGGATCTACCTGAGTCACAGCCAGGATGTGCCACCAGGCTCTTCCCAGAGCAGGATTTCAGGCCCTCCTGCTGCAAGAACCCCATGTCCAACAGCAAAGGGGACCCAGACTGGTTATGAGGGGTCATCCCAGGCCAGGAGGGTGCATGGAGTGCAAGCACCTGCCTCACCCCAAAGCTGGGGAATGACATAGCTCAAGAGGTCTTACAGTGTAGACCCAGAGGTAGTGGGGCAGGATCTTGGCTGGGCTGCCAGGTGGGACATGGTTCCATGACCAGCTGGGGGTGGGTCAGGTGAGTTGCAGTCCCCTCAGCACAGGGTGCACACCTCCCTCATCACCCTTTTCCGGCCCCAAATTCACAGCCTGACGTCCTTGCATGGCCCAGCCCATGGCAAAGGTTAAGGGCTGAACCACAGCTCGTCAGCGGGCAAAGTCCAGGGCTGATGCAGGTGCTGTGGGAATGCTCAGCTCCCAGCTGGGATGGGGCAGTGGGCAGGGTCCCCCAGTGCCAGAGTGCCAGGGCCAGCTTTGGGGTGTAGGAATACACTGCCATGTGCCCACACTTTCCTGTAATTGCCCTAAGTTTAGTTCTGGCACTCACTGACCAGACAATTTGCATCTCACAGGCCGGCTGGAAACCACACGATTTAGGGATGCACATCTCAGCCCTCACCCTATACTCCATATATTCCTCTCTGGGAAAATTAACAGGCACTGGGGTGGCCACAGCCCTGCGAGCCCCCACCACTCCCAGCACAGCAGGTCGCTGAGTGCCACCCACCCCTGTCACTCCAAAAAAGGTGCCTCAGGTGCCAGTGGCAGCGGCCCCATCAGCGATGTGGTTAGCGGCGAGCCGGGCTAATGGCTTTGGATGCAATTCCCTGGTGGTGTGGGAAAGGCCCAGGCCAGCAGGTTCTTCCTGGAAGCAGGGGAGCCCTGCAGCGGGTGCTGGGGTACCCAACACGGAGCACCTGACACGGGGCATCCCGCAGGGGGGACACGGGGACACACACAGGGACAGCGCACACAGAAACACACCCCGCACAAGGTGACACACACACACGCAAACACGCACACGAGTGACACCGGGGGCTGCACAGGCGCTGCGAGACAAGAGCGGGCCATGCGCACACCCACAGCCCGCAACCGGGGGGCAGCACCGAGGGGCTCCGCACCCACCCACACACCCACACACCTAC
>VXBB01010378.1:0-44359 GCA_013399915.1 Illadopsis cleaveri
AAAATTCACACTACAACACTGCAGGGTACAGGTATTTGCAGTGCAGAGCACACATATGTGAATGCACATGTGGATGGATGTGTGTTCCTTGTGGAACACAGCACAGATGTGGTCTGCACTGTAGGCAGAGGTGCTGCAGGTCCTGGATCTGCTCTGGGTTTGTGTTGGTGCTTCAGCAGTGAAAGGCTCTCCTCATCTGCAACAGCAACTTGTACATGCTGCAAACTGTGCTCTCCAGCTCTTGGCGAGACAAAGAGCTGCCTTTGGCTGCCCTTGGATCATCACTGAGCAACCTCTGTAGTCAGTGAGGTCTTTCACAGTGAGGCACAGCATGGAGCTCTCTGTCCTGCAGATGGGGAGAAGGGGGCTCCAGCGATTCCCTTGACACAGCTACAGCACTCATGGGGGGAATGGGAGGGCTGGGGAAAGCTCCTACTTTTGCCAAGCAGGCTGGAGGACAGGAGCAGCTTGTGGGACTGGAATATACTCGCCCCAAAGAAACACTGAACACACCAGGGGAATGAGGGGGATTAGATTTCACGAGCAAGCAAATGAAGTTTCTGTAACCCCTGACCAAAATTCATACTATCAGCTGGAAATAATAAATTTAACTGGTTTCATATGGCTTTAAAACATCCCATAAACAAAATTCAGTTTTTAGGTTTCCTTTTACTCACCACTGTTTCTCTCTCTTTCAGCAGGACATGGAGAAAAAATTCTACTAAAACCAAGGCAAAGACTCCTATTGAGTTCAGTGGGAGCTGAACCTGACCCTTAATAGGACACCTTTTTAGGTCTCTGTGCTCAGAGAGCTGTTGTTAGAGAGCAGGAGCTCTGGACCACATGCCAGAGAGTGTTTCTTTATAAAGATGCTTTCCTTTGGATGTGCAGCAGCAACAACAACACCTGTGTGCTCACACACACAGAGGCACAACAGCCACGGAGAAGTCATCCATCTTAGGAAACGTGTTGTGCCCTTTAAGTGTTTCTATATCAAAGACTGATAAATAAAACATGGGTTTAGTGTTGAAAGGGAAAAAGAGCCCTTTTAACAGATTAAAGTGCTCACAGTGCCTGACACTGTGAAATAGGAGTGTTGAGCAGCAGGGCAGTGAAGAAAAGGGACTGGTTATGTTGACAGGTACAAACTGTTGTGTGTCTTGTAGCAGTCATTGGTGGAAAAAAAGCCCAAAATCTACTTTCCCAGCAAAGCCTTCCTGGAAGGTAACAAACTGCAGCCCTCTATAGCTAAACTTTTGTATGTTCTCCAGCTGAATGTCATGAGAGGAAGCTTTCCTCCCAGAAGGAAGAGGAAGAAAATAGTTTTTAAGCCCATCAAAATAAATAAGGAAACAAAATCAGCATCCTCTCAAATGACATAATAGTTTATTCCAGCAGACTGAAAGCCCTGCTGGGTTTTGCAACACTTTTTCCTCAGCATCCTGATTCTTCTTAAAGCCCAGCACATTGAGTTGACTCCTTAACTGATTTCCATTTGTTCTTCAGCAGTTGCAAAAGCAGTGGTAAAGCCTTATGCATTTTCTCATTCCTTCACAACTGTAAACAGAGAGTGCAGGACACCTGAAGGCTGTATTCGTACAGACAAGGACATTTCTCCATTCAAAGGAGCATTAACTAATTACATTTATTTGGCTGATCAGAAAAGCTGATAGTTGAAACTGAATTTTCTTTCACTCTTTCTTTCTGAACCTGTGTTACCTTGGTGGAGGGGAGTCTTACAGCAGAGGTCACTGAAAATCCTCCTGAATATTTTATCAGTTCTGCTCCTTATGGCTTAGTGTACAAAGACAAACCCTTATGTGTGAAGGGCACAGAGCTGAGACAGGGGGAGGAGGCATAAACCAGAGTCAGCCCCTGCTTTCCTCTCTGACCAGAACACAGAGCATGTTGTCTGTGGAAGTGGGAAAAAGAATTTGTGCACCGTTAGGATCCCACTTGATGTGGAGCCTGACTTTTAATAGCTGAAAAGAGCCCCAGTGAATGTGAATGAGAGCCAGATGATTTTGCTGTCAGGCTGGTAAGGAGCAGTTTTATGATGCCAGCTGCTGTCCCATCACCCTTTAGGGCAAACTTGCCTACTGCTCTCATGGATTTGAAATGTTGCAGCAAACAGCAAGCCCAGGTTAGAGCACAGCCAGGCAGATCTGTGATGCTCTTTCCCTACCCCAGCCACACAATGTGTCCATGCAGTGCCCACTGTAGAAAAGTCATGCTGCTGCCTCTGCCACCTGAGAATCATCTACACAGTCATATAAACTATTTCCAAGATGCCCCAGCCAGCGAGACACATGACCAAAGGCAAGTGGAGGGAACCTATAAAATTAAATTGCATTATTTATTGGAGAGATCCAAGTTCTATATTGCCCCAGGGTGTCATTATGCACCTCTACTCTATGCTGATAATAGTCATCTGCAATCTGATAATGACTTTGATACCTTTCAAAAATGATGATAATTTAACACCTCTGTGAAAGGCACCCCTTCAAGACTTACTGGCACCCCTTACAGACCGTGGTGCCCCTGCAGGGACTGAATGGGACCAGAGCCTGACAAACCACACTTGATTTCCCCTCAGCAAGGCAGAGCTGACTCTGTCAGCAAAGGGACACCGACTATGGAAGCTGTTTGTGTTGGATTTGGGGCTGTACTGGCATGGTAGCTGGTGTTAGGTTGGGGCAGAAGGGAGCTGAATACCAACATCATAACCATATAGAATTGTCATGGATATTGTCCCTTTGCTCCATTCAGCAGGGGAGAAGGAGGCAGTTTTGTGTCTGACAGGCTAGCTCACCCTATGTTCAGTAAGCCTTACTTAATCTTATACCCCATGTGAATTTTCTATTTATCTTCCATTTATCTCATGTCACTCATAATAAGCATCCTTCCAGCCTTAGCAGGTCAGAGCCTCTTACACAATTTCCCTACATTTCAAAACTGATGGGATAAAGTAACAGGGGAAAATGCTTCTGCCCACAGGAGGCCATTCTGATTTTGCTTTTTAAATTAGTATTTCGTCCCAAATCCTGGAAGAAGCTTACACTTTGGTCAGGAAGTCTTGGATTTTCCATGGCACTATTTAACTTAGCAGCATTTCCTGTGCACTCACGAGGCAATGGCTTTGGTGAAAGCCTTTTGACATTATAGGCCTGCATAGAGGTCAAAAGCAGCCTGGGACTTTTCACTTTTTAGTTTTAAATAGTTTATTTGCTTATTTATTGCAGGATTGGCAGCCTGTGTGTTGATAGCTGAGGTTTGCCCAGCCAGTACCTTCTGCAGGGCACTGAGCATTCACTGGGATTTTCTGCCCAGCTCCTTCAGCCCTGACACTCAGTGAGCAGCTCATGGCCTCTGCTGACACTGACAATTAACACCAATTACACCAGCAGTTTTGTAGGGTGAATATTTGCCCACTGGGACCCTGAAAGAGACCTACTCACTTCACAGAGGCTGCCTGATGTCTGTTAGGTAAGAATGATTTACTGACCACAGCTGGGCTCCAGCAGGTGACCGAGGTGTCATCAGTGTCCCTTGACACCTTTAGCCTGGCAAAGTTGGGGCTTTTGAGGGAGTTAATGCCATCCATCATCGAGATTGTTCCTTCCTTGTTTTAAAAAATGCTAGGAGATTTGGGGTTTGGTCCTCCCTTTGCCCTGCCATGGGAGAGGAGCAGAATGGATTGTCAGATCCATACCCTGTGGAAATTACCCTTCCTCTGCTGCACCTCCTAATGCTGTCAGGTAATTTGTTGGGACTTTTAAACCTAAGAGAGAATGTTTGCTCTGTTGCACATAGCAAAGCACTGCAGAGCCCAGCAATGGAGGCAATCTCCATTATCTCTCCTTGGATCTGTTCCTGAAGTCTGCAGGGTTTTTTTTGAAGTCTGCCATGTAGATGCCATCCTAGTGCAGCCAGGACAGGCAGGTGTGGTAGAAGAAAATGGTGTGAACTGGTACGACAGCGAAAAAGAAACACTTTTAATGAGAAATGATGCTGAAGCCGGCTAAAACAGTGTACCCATTCCTCTGAATTTCTGTTACCTGTAACCATTTTTTCTGCATGACTGCCCTTCCTTTCCTTTTATTACCAATAAATGCTGTTGTTTGTGGCATGCTATTAACTTTTTTAATACCCTATTTTAAAAATTCATGTAATTTTAATAAAATATCCCAATTGATCATGCAAAGAAAATCATCTCTTAAGAGGTACAGTATATACTGGTGCAAACTGTAACTTTCTGACATCTTCCAGTATACACTGCTGGGCAGCAATTTCTGTTCAAAAAATAATGTTTCCTTTGTTAGATGAATTCTCACTTAGTGATGCTGACAAGAAATATATTATATTATATATATAATTATATATATTATAGCAGAAATACACACAATGGTGACATTGTGATGTGCAATTGACTATTTTAGGCCGAAGCTGGAGTGGTTTACATATTCTTATGATAACAATATTGTTTCCTTGCTCTTCATTTAGTTTAGAGTTGGTTTGGGGTGACTTCCTTTAACCCCCCTCACTCACATAATAAATGAACACATTTATTTTCACTGCTAACAATTTCAGCCACTGTATAATTTCTACTGAATATACTGGAAGTTCAGCAATTCCTACAGTTTCTCACAGTCTCAGCAAGAGATGTTTGATATTCTAGACTCTCCTCTTTTTGCCTTCTTTTGCACCTATCTGGTGAAAGGAAGCACAAAACCTGTTGATATTTGTGTCAAGGCTGAAGTCTGTATTTCAGCTTCCTCAAAAAGAAATTAGAGGCAATGAAACTTTTTGATCTCAGAACTGTGATTCAAGCCACCTAATAAATTGCTCCCCAACAAATGCTTTTTCTCCACCACCTCTATGTCAGGCAAATGGCAGAAATCCTCCTCCTACCATAAAAATACCCCAGTATCTCTTTTTAAAAGGGAAGAAAGTATGGGCAGATGAAAGAAAGCAGAACTGTTTTATATCAGAGGAGCATTTGTGCCTCAAAAAGGAGCTGTAGCCAATGACTCAGAACATCCTCAAGGTCCTTCTGACCCACCTCAGTGGCACAAAAGCATTCTGATACCAGTTTCCTTCTCTGTTTTGTTCTTCTGATTAAAATTTGAGCACTTGCACTTTTACAAAACAGTTCCTTTTTGTTCTTAACCATTCAGAAAACTAATTTCTCTTGCTCGTGGATTTTCCCCTAGTATGAGCAAAGTGAAATTCACTCCAACTAACCAGTTTTGAAATTGAAACACCACTTAAGCATTATTCCTAAATTTTTTGGAAAGAAAAAAATGAAAGAGAGGGAAAAAAAAGGCAACAAGATTTTTATCTTTGCTTTAAGAAAAATAGGTGATGCATGAAATTGAAACTAGCTTTGCTGGATGAGGTGATGGGTAGAGATGAAGCATTCCTTTGTTTTCTGAGGGGTGCAGCAGGCAGATCAGTGAGACTGACCTTTTGGCCTCCTAGGCTGCTGGTAAAGGTGCCCTGCCAATATCTTCTTTTCCTGCATAGAGATTTCTCTGTCTCACACTNATTAGAGGAAACTCTGGAGATTCCTCCCTAATCAACCCAGCTAAATCCTTTCAGGGGTCATTCTTTGAATCTTGTTTTCTGTTGTCATTGGCAGATTTTTCCAAAACAGTCCAAGGAAAATCACAGACCTTGTGATTTCCTGAAAGGCATTTTCAGAAGCTCAGGAAGAAAGATTCTCAACAGGCTGTGCAGGAGCCTTGTTGCAAAATCTAGCTATAGACTTTCAGTGTGGTCCCATATGTCCTAGGGTGACAAGGTAACACATTGTTACCTTGAAAAACTAAAAAAAAAATCTCACAACCTGCTGGACATTTTCTGAATTTTAGGTCCAAAATAATGTCTTTCAATTGAAAAAAAGAAAAAAAAAGAAAGAATGTAAGAAATAAGCTCAAATGACTAACACTAAAAATCTCTCCTACTTTTGTGCTCCTTCTGAGCCATGAGAACCTTCTTAGTGGTACTCATTGCATTCATGCAATAATGAAAACATGGACTAAATCAGCAGTGTCAGAATTGATTCTGAACCTCAGCTGTGTATAAGACAAAAAATTCATGTATTCTGCTTTGATTGTGGGGGGTTTTAGATCAATTCTTTGACATTTTCCTGTGCAACCTGAAAGAGAGTCCAGAGCATCTCATATTTGTGTGCATTCACAGCCTCTTGCAGTCAGAAGGGCAGCTGTCTGATGGTTTCATCTACTGTCAGTTTAGAGACCAGTTTAGGCTGGACAGTAGGAAAAAAAGTCTTCACAGAAAGAGTGATTGGGCATTGGAATGGGCTGCCCAGGGAGGTGGTGGAGTCACCTTTCCTGGATGTGTTAAAAACAAACTGGATGTGGCACTCAGTGCCCTGGGTTTAGCTGAAAAGGTGGTGTTGGGTCATAGGTTATAGGCCTTCAGTGTGGTCCCATATGTCCTAGGGTGACAAGGTAACACATTGTTACCTTGAAAAACTAAAAAAAAAATCTCACAACCTGCTGGACATTTTCTGAATTTTAGGTCCAAAATAATTTCTTTCAATTGAAAAAAAAAAAAAAAAAGAAAAGAAAGAATGTAAGAAATAAGCTTAAATGACTAACACTAAAAACCTCTCCTACTTTTGTGCTCCTTCTGAGCCATGAGAACCTGCTTAGTGGTACTCATTGCATTCATGCAATAATGAAAACATGGACTAAATCAGCAGTGTCAGAATTGATTCTGAACCTCAGCTGTGTATAAGACAAAAAATTCATGTATTCTGCTTTGATTGTGGGGGGTTTTAGATCAATTCTTTGACATTTTCCTGTGCAACCTGAAAGAGAGTCCAGAGCACCTCATATTTGTGTGCATTCACAGCCTCTTGCAGTCAGAAGGGCAGCAGTCTGATGGTTTCATCTACTGTCAGTTTAGAGACCAGTTTAGGCTGGACATTAGGAAAAAAATTCTTCACAGAAAGAGTGATTGGGCATTGGAATGGGCTGCCCAGGGAGGTGGTGGAGTCACCTTTCCTGGATGTGTTAAAAACAAACTGGATGTGGCACTCAGTGCCCTGGGTTTAGCTGAAAAGGTGGTGTTGGGTCATAGGTTGTACCTGATGATCTCAGAGGTGTTTTCCAGCCTTGTTAATTCTGTGATTCTGTGATACAGGGTCTGAGATGTGCCTGAAACTCAGTAATGTGCCATGGGCATATTACCCAGGCCCCCTGGATTTGCAGTAAGGGTGGATAGCCTTGCAGGATGGATAGCCTAGACTAGCCCTCAATCCCTGTGCTGAGCTCCATGAGTCATTCCCTGTGGATCTTTCCATCAGCCTCGAGGGAGCTCACAAGATGCCCAAAATCTCTGGAAAGACACAGCAGTACCCCTCACAAACAGCTGATCAAAAATCAGTGATGGTGTTAAAATGAAGTTAGTTCTGGCTGACCTAAGCCACAATGGATTTTCCATTAATTGAAATTTTTTACAATAAATAGTAAAACATAGAGATCCTCTGCCTAATACTGAGTGGTATTTCTATTTACATCACTCAGAGGTGTGACCAGCTTAGGGCTGAGAGCAGTGTTGGTGATCTTGCTCAGCTTCAGTCACTAACTGACATGGTTATACTGCTTCCAGAACTGTCTTTGCAAGATTTTCCTCATTTTCTCCTGCCTGAAGGCCAGCTTTCCCCAAGGCAGAGCCCTGACCTGCACTGCCCTTGGGGGTACAGCTTGTCTGAAGTGGAAGTCCCCCTAGGCCCCCACAGTGCCTGTCCATGGGGCTTAAATCAGAACTCAACCCTGAAGTTGCTCTTTTCAGTTGTCTGGGAGGAGAAAATTTTTTTTCTTAGAGAAGTTCACTTTATTTGTCAATACACTCGTATTTCCTTAATAAAGGCATTTTATGTACCAAGAGAAGGTTAGTTCTCCCTCCTCTTTTCATTTAAGGGCTAATTCATACGCAAGCTAATTTGTTCTGGCTATTATCACAATTTATTTCCGTTGCTACGGGGCAGCCAATAACTTTAATAAAGGAGGTTCCAGTTACCCAATCTTCCCAGTTAATAAACTGCATTGAAATACACAGAATGAATTGTCTCCCACATGCTACAAATACACAAAATTACCATGCTGTGGTGTTATCACCACCACACAGGTACAATTAAATGTGTGTTATGCATGGAGCTGCACAGAACACCACCAGTAATGTCAAATGCAATTAAAAAGAAACTATTGTGTGTCTCCATCTGAAAAATCAGCCTGTTTGTATGTACTTTACACAGGATTACTCACTGGATAGGGCAATATTGAATCACTTGATGCTTGGGATTCATGGGAGAGAGCTAAGCAAACAAAGGAGCACAGCCTGCCACAGAGGTGGTTAATAGTGAAGAGCTAAGGCCTTCCACCTTGGAAGAAAGCATGAGATATTTATTTCCTGCATCACTGGAACACTATTTGTTCATTAATGTTGACCTTATTGAGCATAGGCACTGTTCAGAGGGTTGCAGGTTTTGTTCAGCCATGTGCACTATCCCTCTCCTACAGAAGTGACAGTTTTATACAAGTCCCCTGCTCTCTTTAATAGATCATCTTTCCATCTCGTTATGCTCTAGTTCTTCTCCCTTTATCTCTAAATCTCAAAGTCTTGACCTTCTTTTTATACCCCTGTCAGTGTGAAGACACCCTAGACCCAGGCAATCACTACATTAAAACTGTTCCCATCTTCCCCTAACTCCGGTCTTGGAAATAAAATCATCTCTTAAGACCCATGACTATATTAAATAAATAAGAGTTTAGTGTTCTATTCACTTTTACTTGGTGGTTTCTTTTGCTAACAATGCAAAACTGCAATATCCTTGGACCAAATTCTGTGGTGACTGAAAGCTGAACAAAGTTCTGCTAAGTTTCTCTAAGTTGCACTAATCATCCTTATTCCCATGTGTGCGGACTTAGCAAGCCAGGACAGCATTAGGGAGGGACTCTCTCAATTACAGACATTTTAAAACAGAAAAGGAGACACTTTTTGATGGTGGCTTGATAATTTAATGCCTTATTTCACTATCTACTTAATTGAGGATACTTGTGGGAAAACATTTTTATTTTCTCTGAAGGTAACAGGATAAGCAGAGGAACCTTGTTAGGGCTCTGGGTGCTGTTCACACCACTGCAGGTTATCACACCTCAGCATGACACTGACCTAATTGCAGTGTGTTGTGGGAGTCCAGGAACACATGTTACCCCATATTTTTTCTTATTAGTCCTGCTTTTTTCTACCTCTTTTCAATTATTTCACTTAGGCTCTCAAATAAAGACCTCACTTCCAAGAAGGGATTAAAAGCATTTCTGGAAAATGCTGCATTTCATGTTGGTCCTGGTGCCAGGCTTTGCCAAAGAGGAGCATGAAGTGCAATATTTCTAAGGCCATGTCCTTGGATAGAACAAATCTGACCAGCTCCACTGAGACCACAGGAGCTACAACACCTCACCCCTATCAGTGTCAAGCTTGTGTTTTTATTCCTTCATTACAATGCACAAAACAATTGAAACGATGGCCTAAATAACAGCTATTCCATTAAATAATTCAGAATTTGTTCCTTTAAGGGAGTGTTTGAGTGCTGTCTCTCTCAGAACTGCTGAGGTCTACAGTTCTGGCTTCCTGGGGAGCATTGCTGGAGCTGGAACAACCCTTACTGGATGTAAGGTTGGTAGTAATCTTCTTGTGTTGGAGCTGTCAACCAAAATTCAGACTCAGAGCACATCAGCTCATCCCAGGCCCTGCATGTTCCCTGTGTAGCTGTTGTAGCTTTTGGAAAGCAATGCCCTCTGTGAAGTGAATGATCTCTGGAGGGCAAATGCAGGATGGGGAGGAACCTGGGGGCTTGATGTGGCACAGCTCATGCCAACATTGCTTAAAATGTCATAACTACTGTGGAGTTGCAGTGCCATCGAGTGCAGTGCATGCTGTAATACTGGGGGGAGCAATTGCAGCATGCCTAATTGCTGCCTTCCTTTCCCCTTGCCTTTCTCCCTGGCCCAAGTTCATGTGCATATATTATCCTGTGGGTGAAAGCTAATATAATATGAATTAAAGAAAATTGCACTACTCCCTAACGTCCAAATCACACAGATTGATTTGCATTTACTTGTAACTGAAAACACATGGCTAGTCACAGTTTAAGGAAAATAAAGAGGATTACAGCAACCTCAGACCATGACTGAAAGGAGTTACTGAGCCCTTGGATTGTATCATTTAGCTTCACAGTGGAGCAGATACCTAATCTCACATACAACAGGCCATCTATAATCAAAGAGTTTGCTGCTCCCTGGCTGTCCTGGAACAATCACTTAAGCATTTGTCTTGACAGATACCCAAGGATCGTTTGGCAAGGGGAAAGTAGCACCAAAGGAAAAACTCGGGTAGGAAAACCTTTAGGAGACTGATTGAAATTGCAGGTGACGAGGGGATTGATGGCAGTGGCAATTAGGCAGCCCCAGGGAAGTAGATAACTGCTAGAGATACAAAAACTTGGTTCTGCATGTGATGCCACAGTCGTCCCCTGATCGACAGAGTGACCTGCTCCTCTCTGTCAGGTGGCAGAGTGATTTCCAGCAGGGCTATGGGTTTGATCCTCATTGTAATTCAGGAAAGGCCAGCACAGAATATTTTCACTGTTCTTATATCCTGATGAGATTGTTCTGCCATGACACAGTCAGTACAGTGCCTGAGAAAATTACTTTGTGAAACGCTGGGCTTCAAACCATTACCTGAACTAAAATCCTTAGGCTGAATTTAAAGCCTGATGTGATGCAGCTGCTTGTCTTCCTCTCCTCTCCTCTCCTCTCCTCTCCTCTCCTCTCCTCTCCTCTGTTTTGTTTTATTTTACTATAATTTTATATATTTTTTAGAAATTCTTTCATATTGAGGATTGTTTGTTTTCCATAGTTTTGAGATCATCAAATTGATGGATAACTCTCAGTAATGAATCCCATGGCTGCACTATTGAAATTATCTCAACCACCAAAATGTCTGTTTAATCTACATCAGAGTGCCTGTACTCCTTTTGTGCCCAGATAAATCAGCTAAGCATAACAAAGTACCTCCAACCCTCATTTCCAACAATCTGAAAAGCTGTTGGCGAGTCTGAGTGTAGTTCTACAGCTGGCAGCTGTCTGGCAGTGTTTCTGATGAAAAATAAAAGCTGGAAGGGGGGGCATGGGAAGAAACTTCTCTCTAAAAGAAAAGAGTGATTTTATTAAAATTTGAATGCTGGAGGTTTTTATAATTGTTTTGTTATAATTTCTAGTGCCAGTAAGTTAATATTCTCACTGAAGGAAATAACGATGCGTTTAGGAAAAAAGCATATCTGTTTTCTTCTTCCTTAATTATCTTTTCTTTTTGAGTGGCTGATATCTATTGAGGCATCTAGAACCCCAAAGACACGAGCAAACTTCCCGTCTTTCAGAAGTGATGCCCAAACAGAAGAAACAGTGTGAAAGCAGTGTCAGCCCTGGTGCCCACACTCATTCTTGCACGAGGTCGTGCTCTGATCCAGGGGCAGTCCATGTCTGGAATCAAATTCCCAGCTGTGACTTTAGGGGAGGACAGCCCAGCCTCCTAGGGAACATCCCCCCCATGACGCTGAGCTGAAGCTAAGGGTGAGTTCTTTGTGCCCTGCAGTGATGGTGGCGGCATTTGGGGTTCAAGCTCACCCAAAACTGTGTAATTGGACTTGGCCCAAGTAGAAGTGGGACCCTGCAAGCACCAGCTGAGCAGGTTGTCCCAGCCCTGCAGATCTGACAGGGCCATTTCATGGGGCTCATATCTATCCTCATCCCCCAGCTGCCTCCTCAATGTGTCACTTGTGCATAAATTGGAGAGAGGTTTGTAACACAAAACAAATGACCTTTTAATCCTTCCAGGGGACAGAATGGAACTAATAACAATATCTTAAACTGGTTTCCATCAGAAAGTTGTCTGGATCTATGTTTCTGGATTCCATTACTAATCTCAAAGAAGAAAAAAAAGTAAAAATCCAAACAATGTTTTTTCTGCCTTTTATTCCTTGAGACAATGATCCCATTGTAGTTGTCAGTCATTAAACAAATCTCTCTGTGCAGAATATAAAGGAACCACAAATACCGACATCCCGAAATGAAGAGATTCATTAATCACAAACACAATGAATAATTATTTTTAAAAGAGGAAGCACAAAAAGCCTCAGGACTCAGAGCTTGCACGGTGGGATGTAGCAGCTGGGAGTATTGCAAACCTACCAGTGGTGCCTGCCCCACTCAGAACAATCTTTCCCAGAATATGTCCTGTTGGGCTTTCTGTTTGTTCCAATATACTGTTTGTTTGTTTGCCGTTTAGAGCAGTCCAACTGGCTGTATTACTCAGTAGGATGCTAATAAAATTTAATAGCAAACCTTAAAAAATGTTTATTTAAATGTACCATAGAAATGTTTCGTTAAAGAAAAAAATATTCCCTTCCATATCCGTATGGTTTCTGTTTGAAGTGCTTTTGGACTGGACTCAAGGCATTTGGGAGTTTGCCAGGAAGGGGTGTAAACAAGGGAGGCGTGGAACTTTTATTCTCAGAGAATGATGGCAGATCCAAAGTGCAGCCCTGCCAGGATGTTTGTGCTTTAAATTCAAATCAGATACACACAAAAAAAAAACGAAACAAAAAGCCACTACTTTCACTCAAGAAAGAAATATGCTGGGATCACCTGGTTGAAGAATTTAGATAAAAAAGGATGCATTAATTTCTGTGGTTCTTCTGCCTGCCAGAACAAGTTTTTCTGGAATATTATTTGCTATCTGTAAGTATCTTATAATTAGGAAGATATTATTTTATAGAGCAAAAAAGAGTTCTGATTTATGCTACCACTTTTATAGGTATTTACAATGAACCTATATTTCACAAAGTCCATTTTTCTTCAAGAAGATGTGTGTTACTGTCAAGAAATGGGGCTGGAAGGTCCCATTTGAGATTGTTCAGCCTGTTTCTGTACCCCCAAAACAGGATCAAATAACTTCTTTTGTTTACCTTGTTCATGGAAACCTCAAACGGTGGAAATCCCACCATGTTTCATGGAAATCTCCCAACTATTTATCATCTACAGCTTTTCCCTGATGTTTAGCCCTACATCTCCTTTCCTGCAAGTTAGACAATAACCCATTAATCTTTGTCCAAGCCATAAAGTACAAGGAGAACAATTCCTTCTGTCATTGCAGCAACTTTTCACACCCTTGGGGGTCTGTTACCTTCTTTCTTTCCCTAGCTGAAGCTACCCAGTTCTTCTAAAAGGGATTGATTTTCTAGGCTGTTGAATGTTTTTGTGCTCTGCATTTGATGCCCTTTCATTGGCCCACCTCTTTTTCTAACACACTGCCAAGGATATCAGGTGAGAAGCTCTGTCTCTGCGTGGCCTCATGGAAGGATTAATTCACAGCACTTTTATGTGCAGCTCCCCTGTTTACACAGCCCACTCCAATATTTATTTTTTGCAGTCGTGTGACAATGTTGACTCAAGCTCAGTCTGTGAACCTTGGTAACCTCCAGATCCTGTTTCACAGGGCTTATGCCCAGCAGACGTTTTGCATCCGGTGTTTGTACAGTTCATTATCTCCACTTAGAAGCGTCCACTCTTCTCTGTTTTCATTGAACCATGTCCAGTTTTTCTCAGCTCATTTCACCCATTTGTCAAGCAGATTTTAAATTCTAATTCAGTCCCTCAAAATGATTGCAGTTCCTCTGTGCTTGATATTCACCCATTAAGGACCTGCCACCATGCCTCAAATTAGGGGGTAATCTTCCTAACCAGTAAACCACTTAACAAAGCGTATGTCCAAGAGCTAAAAGACAACTGTCACATGCCCTGGAAAGCTGAGAAGAAGGTCAGCTTCAATCATGGCTCACTCAGGTTCTCGACAAGCCCAGTATCTCATTATCCAGATGGCTTTGGGCATAGAGAAAAGGGCAGCATGGCCCAGACCCAGGGCTGTCAACATTTTATCTAGCATTAAGGAATTTTGTTACCCAGAAACCATCATATCATCACAATGAGGTGCTGGTCACCCCACAAAGACACAGAGTGGAAGCTGCAAACTGTGTTAATGAGCCATTTGGTGCACAAGCATTAGTTGGCAACTGCCATGCATATATGTGAATGTAATCTGGCATGAACATGCACTCAAAGATGCTGTTAAAGTCAAGTATGCCTGTATACGTTACATATTTTACATTTCTATTTATTAGAGATGTACATGTTTTACACTGTAGAAAGAAAAAGTAAAATCCCTGTTTATTTGACTTGCTCTTATACTGTTCAGCTATAACTGCTGCAAAGGAATCCATGGTATAAAGTACTCTCCTCACTCCAGCCAAATACATATTGTATCTCCCTCTAGTGGCTTAACCTACATGTCCATCCTCCAACAATAAGTCTATGTATTGCACTAATTCCATTTGTCATGGACCAGAACATAATTCAGTCAGGAGAGGAGATGAGCTCATTTATGAACATATCTTTATTTTTGAGATATCTCCTGTTTCTGTGTTCCTGCTTAAAGTCTGCTTGAATTCTGTACCAAATTCTGGTACAGAAAATCAAGATATACACAAGGAGGAAAATGTGGATTTCCAATTTAAAATTACTTTGGTGGTAAGCTAGCAGAAACAATGAGACAGAGGCCAAAATTCAAGTCTGTCAGGCAGCTCTGTAGTAAATATCTTAATTTTTCTTCAAAAGAGTGGAAACAGCTCAGAAATAAAAAAATATCTTGGGCACCAGACGTGTGCTGGGAAGCTTCACATCGTTAGAACCAGAACAGCCTCTCTGTTGTATACACTCCATTTATAGTCACCATAGTTTGGAGTGGCGGCTAATGTTCAGATAAGTGTCTAAATCACTTGTCTAAATCACTCCCACTCAAGATACTTGTTTTCAGACTTGCAGGTAAGTCATCACCTAGCTAATCAGCTATAAAATGAGGCAGTGATAGCTCTTAGTAGTATTTCCCTTCTCTTCCAATCATTGAAAAGTGCCATATGCCTCTGAGCACACACAACCATCCCAGCTGAAAGCCAACAACTTAACTACCCTCCGTGTTCATTAGAAATTCCATGCCTCTCTCCAGCCCTGTGTCCTTCCTCCAGAAGACACATAAAAACAAGGTCTTGGGCACTTGTGTTAATTAACATTCCCCCAGACCTTTCTGCAAAAATGGAGATAATAATCCTGGTGTGCTGGCCAACTTCCAGTGTGCAAATTGCATTCGGCTTACTTCAAATTCCCCTGGCAGCTGGAGGTGGCTGAGGTATTTGGATGTACCCTGTCCTTTGCTGTGCTGTGCACACAGAATGAGCCAGGCTGGGAGCTGGGCTGCAGGGGGATGGGAGAAAGCTCCCCCTTTGGATAAGGGAACAGCTAAAGGTATGGACAAAGATGAACACAAATGCAAGGAGCTTATCCACAGCTCATATATAAAGAAAAGAGTTTATTTACTTTCCACTGACTAGTTTCTGGCAATAAATTAACAAGTTTTCCCATTTTTCTCCCTTTTTTTTTCATTACACAGCTGCTCTTATAAATCTCTAGCTATAAATCTGAGAGAGGAGTCCGTAACAAAGCCATAATTAAGTCTTAAAATTTAGGTGTCATTTTATTAGTTTCTGGGTCTGTATTCACATTCTCCATGGTCCTGGACAATGATCTTTTNTGACCTTTTTCTTCTTCCAAAGTCTTATGTACAGCTAGTTGAAAACCCAATGTACTTATTAAAACCTTTTTTTTTTTTTAAATAAAGGTAAATTACTTGCTGTTAAGACTTTTTGGCTTTGGTATCAATACAAATTCTGCTTCTGATATACAGTTTGGGCCCTGAAAATGCAATAAAAGGCTTGTCACAGAAAACTTATTTATCCTCAAGTAAGAAACACTGGATCAAAATTTTGCCAAATACTTATTTTAGTGTAGCTTTTCCTAGTCTGCTTCTACTCCACCATAAATTTGTATTTCTACTGAGGTTGAAGAGAGAATTTGTAGACTCTGGATCAACTGTGATATTGGTTGAGCACTGGCACTGGTTGCCCAAGGATATTGTGGGGTCTCCATGCCTGGAGATATTAACAAACCATCTGAACACAATCCTTGGCAGCCTGCTCTAGGTAGCCCAGCTTAAACAGGGAAGCTGGACCATCAGATGATCTGCAGAGATCCCTTTCAACCTCAACCATTCAGCGATTCTGAGAATTTTCACTCATTTCACTCTGTTGAAGCTTAGAGACCAGCAGCAAGATCCAAATGTAAGGCTGGCAAAGAGCTGTCAGGAGACAGCTTCAGGTTTCACTGTTGACAACCTGATCCTTGTGTAAATTCAAAAGAGAAAACTGAATGTGGGCCAGCATCTATGAGTCCTATCAAATGTTTATCCAGCTCAGACTAGTGTGATGATGCTGATGCTTTAGTGAGAGATAATAGGGAAGTGAATGTAAGATCTTCTTCCCTCTTCTGTCTGAAGATTCCCTGGTTTGCAGGACACCAATCCAGCTGAGAGGAAATAACAGCAGCACAGGGAACAGCAGAGTATAAGGATGATCACATTTCCATGTAGTTCAACATGAAATGACTCTGCAAGAAATCAGACTGAATATTTCATATTTAACCCTGAGCTATTTTGAAGCCTGGGTCTCTGTCAAAATCGTGCAGTCCTTTTGCTTCAAGGCAACACTTGATCCAAATCTAAACTATTCTGATAGGATTTTTTAGATGAAGAAGTGAAGTTATTGGGTTCTAAAGGACAAAAAAGATATTTCTCACTGAGATCCCTGAGATTTCCTCACTTGATGGGTATTCCTTTCATTAGAATCTTATCTTACATCTTTTTCTCAGAAGCTGGAAGGACAGGACAGGACAGGACACCACCTATCATGGTTTTGGTTTGTTCATTAGGCCATCAATGAAGGCTAGGACTGCTGTCCTTGAAGTTTTAGATCACTGCTTATTTCAAACTCAAATGGAGTTGTCAATCCCTGGTATTAGCTTTTCAAACAAACTAAGTGATATTTATGATAGTCTTGTGTATTTATCTTCAAGATGACTTTATTTGTCCTAGGTTGTGGATCCCTGCTTGATCTTAGATTATTATGATTTGTTTGTTTTATCTGCTTCTCAAAGATTTATATTCTCGAACTCCTCCAGTGGCACTAACAAAGGTTTGATAACCCAAGTGATAAACCAGTTCTGCTTTTAAGTTTCTTATAAAACTTCATTACAAGTGAAATTAATCACTGTAGATTTTAATGTGAAGAGAGGACAGAGGCTGTTATTTGATGGACTGTGTTCAAAAAGCTGGGTAAGCTTTCTATCACTCTATATGATAATAAAAAAATTACGGTGTAAGACCAAGGTCACATCATTAACACATGAACAATAGCACAGTGTGCTCATGATGCACTGACAAAGGACGCTGGTTCAGCTTTATGGCTCATACTGCAACCTTCCTCCACTTCACATGCACTCCTGATACATTTGCAGTTCAGCTCCTGCCTGAAAATAGACAATATTTTAGGAATAAATGGTTATATTTAGTTCCAGTTTACTCAAGAAAAACCTGACTTATACTCCTACATGAATGTCCTGGATCTGTGTTTGTACATGTGTGTGATTTCCTCAGAGTACCTAACTGGGTTTGGATATGCAGTTTATAAATACATAGGGGATGAAATGATGAAATTACAGTAGGAAATTATCTCAAATTCTGCCAAGAGGCAACTTGCTTTTTGCAATTTTTGAGGTTTTGAGTTGTCTTGTTATGGTAATGCTAAATTGAGACTACACTAAAAACAACCATTATTTCACCCACTAAATAACTTAATTATCAAATAGATGATGCAGTGTAACAAGCACAATGAACAAGAAGTGTGCTGTCCCTTTCAACACTGTCACTAGAGACAGAATCTAAGCAGCTGGAATAACTGTAGCTGTGTGACTGCACCACTTTGCAACAGCAAAGCCTGACCACTTAATGCTGTGGAAATGCAGTGGGAATCAGCAATTAGAGGCAAATAAAATTTTGTTCAGGTGATTTGATGCAACACACATAGTGTATTTCATCTCTTCCAGTAAAATGAGAACAGATTTGAAGGTTTTAGTCATAAAACAGGAATTTAAGTGATAAATATATTCCAACGTGAGCAGCACCAAAGCAAGTCTACACAGCTGCTTTGCAGAGTAATTTCATGCAGCCGTGGGGAATGTGATTTTTCTTTTTCCCTGAACCTGAAGAAGGGGATGACTGATTTAAGTGCTTCATGTGATTAAGTAGACAAGGTGGCCATTTTTATGCATTTATGCAGAAGCAATAAAAATGTGTGGTCATGCACCAAATCCTAGGGTCAAAACTGCAGTTACTACTTAGGCAAAACTCCCATTGACATCTGTGGTTTTTATTGAATGTGGGCAGTGAGCCTTCTTTCAGGCTCTTAGCCTGTCCTCTCACGTTCTTAAATAAGACCATCAGGTGGCTAAGAGGGGGAGGAAAAAAAGAAAAGTGATTCATGTAGTCATTTGAATGCCTAAAAATCGTGGCTGCTCCTTTTTGCATCCCCAAGCCCATGAGGATTCACAGAGGGCATCAGGGCAGTCAGACCCATGAGCTGTAGGCTTGCAGGAAGATCTCTGTCAAGACAAACCACACTGCTGGGGCTTCATGGCATTCTGTGGAGTTTTGGGTCTGTTTACATTTTTGACCCCATTTGGGGTTTAAACCAGCAAGTAGCTCAGCACAGTGTGAAGTGGTAAAGGCTGAAGCTTCAGGTGAGCAATGCTAAAAGACAAGGAAGTGCCCTGGTGTGTGCCTGCTCACTGGCTCTGTCATGGCTGATGCTTGAACATCAGCCTGTTGTGTTCTGTTTCATGATGACATTAAGCTGGATTGGCTCTATCTGTTAACATTTTTTGATATGTGAAATAATTTACTCACATTTCAACTCATTCTCACAAGGGTCACGACTTTCATAAGGACTTTCTCAGTCCCCCCACCAGAGAGAGCAGGGAGATGGAAATGTACTCTGAGCCAAATGTAGCCTCTCCTCCATGGAACCTGGCTCTTCTAACCAACTCTTTGGAGTCCAAAGAAGCCTCACACCAAAATGCTGCACCATGCTCTAAGCCTGTCAATGCTTTCACTGCCTGATTTCTGACTCAAATAGTAAAATTGAAACACGACTGAGCTGCTTGACATTTACAAAAAGGTGCTTGTTAAAAACAGTTCCTCCCAACTTAATTAACACTAAAACCCTTTAGGTGTTCCTCCAAGTACATATTAAAACAGCTGTCCTTTTCCCTGAAATGGAAGTAAACTAGAAGTGAGCTTCAATAAAACCAATGGACCATGACTTCTCCCAAGCACAACTGCAATGAAACGTTACTGCTGCAATATCCAGCTAAATAAAGAGTGGTGAGCTGGCTGGGCCAGCTGCAGTGGCAGATGCAGACAGGATCATGGGCTTTAAACAATGCTATCACTGAATAAACACAGACAAGGAGATAACATTTCTACACCTCCCCAGTTTCCATGAAATTAGTTTTTGTTATTCTAAATCCAAAAAGCTGATAATCCTCCCAGTGTAAAATGAACGTCGGTAATTGTTCCATACATGGTATCATAAACTGCCATTAGTCATTGGACAGGAATATTTGGAATTATGTGTCTGTAAATTGTGTTGCATATTTGAGGAGACTTGATGCTTTGCTAGTGAGACTGATCAGCCACTGGCTTATATATCACTCTGTGTGCCACACTTTCCTTCGTGAGAAAGTTAATGTATGACCTGAAGGCCACATCCAAACTGGAATCTTTCCTTATGGAAATACCCCAGTAAATTCTTAAGAACTGACTAAAGGAGTAAGTTAAAAAATACAATACAAGTATGGGCTTTCTGTGTTAGATGTGGTCAAAAAGGTAAAACATACATCATTTAAAATATACTGAGATTTTGAAATTAAACACCATCCCAAACTGAGGTCGAAGTTTAAAAATTTCTCCAATTTGGTTATTGCATATCATGTTATCTGGAAGTATCAAAAAAAAGAATTTTTTTAAAATGGCAACAATATCCATTAAGATGTTTTGAAATCGCTGTATTCGTGTGAAATGTTTAAATATTACCAGCATTATCCAAAGGGAAAAAAGGAATATTTAGTGTTGTTAGTCACTTAAGAAGGTAAATGCAACAGTAAAATGCTAATAAGTACCAAAATTTATTTTGCTTCTCAATCTTAGTGTCGAAATATATAATGGTCCAAGCTCAGAATCTTGTAGTAGCCTACAGGCGCACTGGTGTTCATGGACTGAGTTTAGATGCATATTTGATCCTTGCAGCATTTGTTTTCTTTTATCCTCCCTAAAACTGAACTTTTCGCCCCTTTAAAATTGGCTTGGCCAGATAAGAATCTGTGTGGTTATAGGATGTAATAATGTATTTAATAATGATGGGAATGATTTGCTCGTATTAAATAACAGCATTTTACCCAACAAGAAGTTCCACTGAAGTCAAAAGGCCACTTGACACTTGGGTAATAAAGTGCTCCCATGCCATAAAGGAGATTACTCAGTTCTATTCCTATGTGTTTTATTGGCCAGCGTTTGAACAGATTAAGTACTACTATTGTGGAAGATAAATCATCACAAACTCACCATGTCGTCTCAGCTCATTTTTATAGTATTTGCAGGGAAGGAGCTTTAAGCTCAGATAAATATTGAAGATGACACTTTCACTGAAAATAACCAGCCACTGGGAAATAAATGAAATGTGCATAGATATTGCTTTTAAAGATAAAACTTGGTTCCCAGGTTTTTAAGGGCACACTGACAATAAACCATCAAAATAAAACTTGGTTTATCTTGCAGGAATACCCATGGCAGAGTGCTGTGAAAATTTGTGTGTGCCCACAGGGCTTTCAAGCTTCTCCAGAAGCCAGTGGTCCAGCTCCACAAAAACCAAGAGCAGGAGGATGCTGCAAGTGTAAGAAAAGCTGCCTCATTCTCCCTGTTGCTGTTCCATACCCCTCCTTTTCTCCCTCTGTGTTTGCAACAAAGAAACTTTATCAGTCTGTAATATCCTCATCATTTTTCTGGGAGAATGGCAAAAGTTCTGGGAAGCATTAATACCTTTTAATAGGAATGAATAGGAGAAAGCAATGAAGAGGCAGAAGATATCCCATCATTTAAGATAACTATCCCATAGCAGTCAGTTTGGGAGAACAGGCACTGACACTTGAAGGGTAAATATATTTTATTATCCTTTGGGCCAGACACAGCAGTTTATCTTCTAAGAACAACTCAAGGGAACATTTCCTTCCCTCCCTAGCATCCTATTACAGTATTTTAAGAGGAGGGGGTGATTGTTTACCATTGCTTATAACATGTCACCAAACAATTAAGCCTCCTTCAACTAACATGATGGATTGGTAATGAATTTGCTCAGCAAGGTAATTCATGCATAAAAGCTCACCAGATATCAGTTACCTGTTTCACAAGAACCAGGGCAATAAAAAGGGTCCAGACTCTTGTTAATTTAGAGACACATATTTTTTATTTAAGCAGATTTTATTAGAAGAATTTAGAGACACAAAAGCAAAGTACAGTCAGACTTCTCATAGAAGCATAGGATGGTTTGAAACTACTAAAGTCCATTTAGTCCATTAGTACCTGCTTTATGAATCCTCTTATTTCCTTGATCTTATAACAAAATTATAATTCTCAAAAGAAACATCACAGTTTTTCACAATGGAAATGAATACATGACCTCACAAATTCTTTCTTGTAGGCTGTAAAACAAGTGACATTTCCTTAACTTCAGCTTTCCTGAAGAGATATCAGAGGTGTCAAGAGCAGTGATTAAGAACTACACAAATAGAATAAACAGTTAAATCATTTTCATTCAGTATTTGCTAATCCACCATTTGCAGGGAAAGGTGATCAGGTACTGAAGAGCTTAGCTTAAGCAAGAGACAGCTTCAGTTCTTGGCTCTTTCTCCCTGATTGCAACCTTGCAGCTTATCTGAATACTTTTTGGGTTGAGTTGGGTTTTTTCCCTTAATCAAAAAACAGAATTAGTTACAAAGAAAAATAACACCCATCAATTTATGTTAAACAACCCTAGCAGTATTTCAGCATCCAACACTAAAAGTGTTTCTTTCCCTGTACTTCTAATACTGCCTGTTTCTAGTAAAGAAGAAGTATTACTAGTAATTTATTTCCATAAATATATTTATATAAAAATATGTAAATATAAAAATATGAATATTTATGTATATATAAAAATATATATAATGTAGAAATATATATGTAAATATTATATATATATATATGTTAAGTTCAGACAGTTTGGTGTTGGTTTCACGTGTGCATTCCCTGAGAGGGCAGAGGTGGATTTTTACCCACAGCTGTGCACACACATATCCTCACAGCTCAGAGCAGGGTGAGAGGATAATCTGCCTCTGATACACACTGGTAGGACCATGTTGATTTGCTGGGAACTCCTGAACAGATTTGCTAACGAGAGTTTCGTAAATCACAGGTTATCCTGCTTCTTCCAAATTACATCAAGGAATCATGCAGAGTTGCTGGTTTGAGAGCTGGCCCCATCCTGTTATACTCCCTACACTGCTGATAAAACCTGAAAACGTTTGCTCTCTGGTTACACCATAATCATGTTGGGGTTTTTTCTCATTTTTCAATTTTCATAATTATTTTTAGTGATTTATCAGAGCTGCAATTTTTTCTGCTTTGTCTTTATGCACAGGTTGACTGTTTGTTCCTCCCAAGGACATTTCCCTTGCTGTCAGACAATGACTGGATCAAATAAGGGGGGTTTAGACCCCTTTGCTTGTTTTCAATTTGTGAACAGACTGAAAATGGAAACAAAACGTATTATTGATGCCTTTCTTTCCTCCATTACAGCAGCTTTCAGGCAAGCCAAATGAAGTATTTTTTAACACTTTACATAATTATCTTTGAGCTTAATGAAATTATGGAAATTTGTTAAAGAGCTGCCTGTCTCTGGCTGCTGTAGCTCACAGGGAAGTGGGGAGTAGCCACAAACAAAGAGAACCCATGAAAAGATGCTGTATTAGGCACCTCTGTGTTGGGAGCAATTTTCAAAAGGCACTCAGGCTGTATGTTGCAAGTCTTTAAGAAGGATCTGTAAGCATTTAATAGGTCATTTGTGCGCCATCTGAGCAGAATTTGAAAAAGTCTCGGTGTCCTTTGAATGTGTATTTTTGGAATATCAAACCCATTGCTGATGCAGTTTCCATGTGACTTAAGCTGCGAGCCAGAAAGGCATTTTGCAAAGATGTGGATGTGTGCAAGTATTCATCCATCTATGCCTTGTGTTGGGGTGAAAATACCATAGAAAGCCAGAAGCACAGTTCTTTGACTTATGGGATGGATATTATATATTGCAGGATCATTATTGTTAAACTGAATCTAACAGCTGGAAAATTTGGACTCAGTATGCCCAAACCTGCCCTTTGCCTCCCAGCAGGGATAAACCCCAAAAACATCCTGTTGCACAAGTGAGAACTGCTGAAAACTCCTTTCCATCTTCACTTCCTTCACCCTGTGCCCTCTCAGCTGTGCTACATGGGCATATGTGAGTAGCACAGCAGAATGTAACAGAAAGTGAATTTATTTCTATCTGATTCTCCTGAGACAATATCAGTAATCCTTCTCTTTCATGTTTATTTTACTGATTGTGTATTTCTTTATATTGAAGTTGTCATTGTCTGCTCAGAGAAGTATGGAAGAGCTCATGTCTCATAAAATAAGTAAAATTATGGCTGTGTTTTCCTTCTGCTGTCCCTCCCTAATGGGACTGTTGCCATTTTGAATAATGAACCTCTTCTTTAATTCCTCCTTCTTTTCTGCAACCACAGAAGAAGAAGCTTGACTATAAATCATTCAGAACAATAAATAACTTTTTTTGTCTGTTATGCCTGATCTTTATGTCTATGCACCTCTCAGGAACAATAAAATCTAGATTAACGCTTTAGCCAGGTCCATTTTTTTGTTTTAGTTTGAAAAACTATGGAAAGAAGGGTTATTGAAGAGGTAGCCAAATACTTTTAGAGGAGGGTCAAGGCAGCAGGCTCCTCCAGTCCAATAATTCTACTAAACATGACCAGAAGTCATTCAAAAGTCAAACAATCAGACAACACTTCTGAGACATATTTTTGCAATTCAGTATGATCAATGGACATTATCACAGAGAAAATACCTACCCTAAAAAAAAAAATGAGCAAATAAGCACACAAAATATGGAAACCTGATTACCATGAAGGCAAAGCGTTATGGCCGTGCTTCAAATCATCTGTGAAAAGCTGCTTGAGGGGAAAAAAAGAAGAGTAAATATTTATAAAAGACCATTCATCTACTCCTAGCAACATTCATCTATTTCAAATTTTCAGTCTTTGCAAAAAATTAATCGCTGATTTCTGTCTTAGACCAGCAGCAAGTTTCTGTTGGAAAGGATATGAAATCTTGATTTTCAGGATCTGTCTGGATATGAAATCCTGATTTTCAAGAACTCAGGAAGCAGCCTTAAAAAAAAAAAAGAGAGAGAGAGAGAGAAGGCATAAGTTTGCTGTTTTGAGTGAGCTCTCATTCCTGAGATCTTTCTTTTACAAATTCTGTGTCTGATTGGCTTTAACTTTGAGAGATTCAGCCAGTGTGTGATCATTATTAAGCTATTCTGTGCAAAATACAGAATGTTTTTGACATTTTCCCTCAGCTGCTGCGACATCTGCTAAAACATGCAATGAGTTTTGACAATCATGCATTCCAATATTTACCCACTTGTCCACATAACTGTTTAAGTGTCTTTATGCTCTGCTCACTCTGTCTCCAGGCATGTTTGTTAAGCGGGACATACTGCTGTGCAGATGCAATATTCTATCATCTGCAGAACATATTAAAGACGGAAGGTTTAAACCATAGGTTAATGAATAGCTGTAAACTCTGAGAGTCAAACCAAGAGCTCAGAAGGAAACCTTTGGCCCCCTGGCTGAGTTCATGTCTAAAGGGAAATGAAGACCAAGGAGCCTTAAGACTGCACTCAAAGTCCTAGTTAAAGGGCATTGCTGTTGTTTGCACATAAAACCATCCAATGGTAGCTGCTATTTTCCTCAGATTTTAAGCATTTAATTTAGAAATTTGCTAGTTAGGAAAGAAGCTCCTTTTTTTTTGGTCACTACTCTGCTCACATTAAGCATCCTTTAATTTTAAGCAGTCACTAAGTGCACAGAGGATTCACTGGGTCTTGTTCCAGGCACAAATATTAAGAAATGCTTGAAAACTTCATCAGTACAGGAAGAGGTTATTTATCTTATCAACATACTTTATCAAACATACTTAGTTGGTTATTCCAAGTAATAAGACCTAACACTTTCAATAAATATGTTCATTTTCCTGGATCTAAGATCCAGTAAATATTATTCAGTCATATTTCTGACTTTTTTTATCTTCGTTTGCTCATTTGCTGGAAAAAATAATTGTGTATGTGGATTAAATTTCTAAGAGCATTTTTATACTGACACATGAACTGAAATGGAAAAGGTGAGGGGTGAATAGAGCAATTATAATGTGGATAAGAGAGAGGCCAATGAGGAAGAGAGAGAGACAGTGAAAGAGAGGAAAAAAAGAGAGAGGTGGATATTTTTTTTCTGAGGCAGGAGCTACTGTAATGGAAAGAGTTTGCGAGTGACATTTCTGAAAGAAAGATTTTGGGACAAATTTGACTTGATATTTTCTTTGAAACGTCACAGAATTACAACTGAATCTGGTATTTGCTGGTATTAAGTTGACTCTTAATACCAGATAGAAGATTTGTATGATCTTCAGAACACACCCTGTGTATCAGGGATTATGACAAATTGCAAAAATAGAGAGGCAAATGCCCGTGTTGAAGCCCAATTAGAAGAATTTCTACAGCAAGCTGGGAACTCCTTATCTAGAAACTGCAGAAATGGTACAAAAATTTGGATAAATCAAGAGTGTAACAGAAGGGCAGATGGATAAGAAGGAACAGTATTGCAGAGTTGCTAGAAATAGGAACTGTTGGGCACCAAATACTACTCCTTGTCTGAAACAGAAGCAGTAAACAAGAAGCAAGAAGTCTATGTCAGCACTATTAAAAATAAGTAGAAATACAAATGTCTGAGATGACAAGAATCTCTTGAACCCGCTCTGTCATCAGACCAATTAAGACCTGGAACTACACCCATCTATTATCCCTCTCAGACACATCAGTCATTAATAACCATACAGACCTTCAATATAGTGCAGCTGTGAAGAAATAAATTCAGTACATTTACTATGTCCCAGGAAGAGTATTTAAAGACTGTAGATTGCTGTTATTTTACAAAGAAATATTCAGATTTCATCTGGAATAAAATTTATGACTGGGGGGTCAAGAAAGAAATTTAATCTGAATTATGTGGTTAGAGGAATTGCTAAAATGGTATGATGAAGTCCATCCTAGGGAAAAACATGGTTAGTGTACCAAAATAAAGGCTGAGAAGGAGCTAGAATTTTTCACTGTAAAAATATTAGAAAAGTAAATGATAAGAGAGGAAGGAAGTGATTTAAGGCTAAGGAGTGTTTGCACAAAACGTCAGGAAATTGAAAGAAGTGTCTTAAATGTAACAGTCTCAAAACTTACAATTCTTCATCTATCCAAGAAAGCAGATTCCTCAACAGCTGTGTGATAGGATGAGTAACCCTGGAACCCTGATGTGCTGCCTGAGCTTTAGAATGAGATTCAAAGATGCAATGTCTGAAAGTTCAGAAGATGGACCCAGTGATCCAAATACATTTTTACAGTTATGCTGCCAAATTTTGGTCCACCACAATTTGGACAGCAAAACTTATCAAGTCTGCTCATGTTTACAGGGCACAGGGCAGGGGTTGTGGGTATGAATCTAATGAAACAAAGGTATTTAAGCCATCAAACCTACAGTACCACTATTGAATGCTTGCACAAACAGGAAATGGGTTTTGTGTCAGCTACATATGCAAATGTGGCCCATAAAAGATTCACCTGGCAGTGGCAAAAAAGTTAGGTGTATCTTTTGAAAAGTCACCTTAAAACTGTAAATTTACTGAGTAAATTATTCAGTGTGGATTCTTCATGCAATTCTTCTTGTGGTATGTGAGAAGAATGAATTTAACTATTTTGAAACCATATACGTGCTCCTTTTTTAGTCAGTGAAATTCCAGTGATAATAGAATTTATTCATGAAATTTACACTTCAGTGGTGTAAGAACAAGTTACCAAAATCATAAATGCAAAACCATGGAATATGTTGGAGCAAGCAGTGGCCTGTAATTCAACTGAAGGTTTTGTTTACATGTTAGGCCACCACAAACTCAGTAGCATGGGGTAGAATTTGGACAAGGCCACACTGTTGGTATTTTTCAGAATGGCTGGTGAAATCACTGCCCTTGGGACTCCTCTTTAAAAGGCTGGCCCATAGATGAGTGAAAAAGATGGAAAAGCACTGTCTAATTCCCATGGGCTTTGAACAGGGCCTTTAATATTATATAGAGGTTGAAGCACTTTTAATTCAATTTCAGAAATGGTGTTCACTTCCGTAGCAAGCTGGAGATGCAGGAGTTGGTCTTATTTAATATTTGAAGAAAAAAAACCCCAACATCTGACAGCCCCAAGCAGGCTTCAGAGATTATGAAACAAAAGGTAGCTTGCATTCTGACTTTGAGCAGACGACTGGCCATGGGTCTTCTTGTTTGACTCAGTCCTTTAGAAAGATATGATTATATTTTTTTTGCAGTGACAGAGTCAAGAACAAACCATGTAAGCTGTTACAGTGAATAATTCACTCTCTCATCATATCCCTTACTTGAAGTTTATCTAGTATCTACCCAGTTTACAAGAGCATACCTAACATTTCAGTAATCCCCAGTGACTCTTTGCACCCAGACTGGTACTACTCTGTCCCTCCTGCCATAGCCTCTCCTGTTGTCACATGGTAAGGTATTATAATCATGGAGCCATTTTTAAAGACCCTTTCCCACTGTTGAAGCAGAACCTTCATTCTTCAGGGCTGAATGTCTGGTTTTCTTGTCTGTATCAAAGCCCATAGTTTTTTTGCTGCAATCCACTTATCCCGCTATCCAGATCATTCCCTGTCAGCAATTTGTCTTCTTTTTTATTCATCATGTTCCAATTGTATGTGTCACCTCAAAATTCTATCAGCAAGGATTTTAAGTTCTCTTTCAGATCACCAGCAATGTTCCAGAGTTTAGGAAGATGAATAGCTCTCAGCAGTTTCTCCCCAGAAAATCATATTCTTCATATATGCCAGTTATATCCATTTGAGGTGTGTCAGGTGGGTTTTAACAATCCTTTTGACTTATCAAATAACATACAAGAATAGAAATCCTTGCAGTCTCAGTCCCCAACACACAACTGTGCCCTGATGCACCCACTTTGTAATTACCACAAAACGTGTTTGGCTGTGTTACTGGGGGATCTATAGCAAACCTATGGTCCTTAAAACATCTAGATTATATCAACAATGTGACCTTTGTCAACCAAGTTTATAGAGTAATAACCTTTTGGTCAGTTTGACAAGATTCCTTTCCAGCTGATGCAGCCTTGTTATTTTAGCCTCCCTTCTTTCTAAGTTGATTGGAACCAATACTAGCTAGCCATTGTTTTGTTTGGGAAAAATGTCTGGGTCATATCACCTATTTTATTTAAAATAATAGACTAGCATGAGTTTCCCTTCTGCCTTCTGGATCTTCTCAATCAACAATATAAGAGGCTCTTCAGACAACTCTGCTAAGGCTTTTGCTTGAGAGTAATCCAGATGCAGCATTCAACTATATTTTAATCTAATGTCTTTTATATTAATTAATAGAAAAGTCTTTCCTTCTCATTGAATAAAATTATCCTTTTTCTTATCTCTATCTAGTGAAGTAGCAGCAGCATCATTAGTATTTCCTTTGCTCTTTTGTTCTTATTAGCCTGTTATTATTAGTCTGAATTCTTCAGGCTAACATTGTTCATTTCCTGTTTTTATAAGCTGTTTTTTTAATCAATTTTCTACAATCCCCAGTTTCTAATTTCTGTTATTTCTAGTATACCCTCAACATTTTCATCTGTTGTAAAAATATTTTTATTATGATATATATATTTGTTGTGCAACCAATAGACTGCTTTGATTTTTTTAGTAGAAAGCCTGCACAGTGCTGTGAATTACACAAACATATTGAAAACAGTTTCCACTTAAAATAGTAGCTTTCTCAGATGTTTTTGCAGGTCCTCTGCTCAGGGTGCCTTCTGTTCTGTTCCCCACTGTCTTGCCTCCATCCTCCAGTGCTGGGTGAGCAATTGTCCCACCAGGGCATGTGCCCTGTGCAGCATCACCAGACAGAAGAGGCAGAGGATCACTGGGAACAGAGAGGGGAGAGGCTGAAAGAGATGTGAAGGCAGCCCTTGAACTGGAAAAGGAGGACAGTGGGAGACCAGGGGCGTGATGAGCTGACCAGCTAATACTTCTAAGCCATAAGCCTGCAGTAGTTTCTCCATTACGTGGCCCTGCCCCAGGCAATTCTTTCTGGTCCTATGCCTCCTCTGTTCCCTGTAGGAAATGTCCCCCAAATGTCCCCAAACACAATCACTTCTGATTTGGCATGTCGCTTATGGCACCATATGAAAGGACAGAGGTTCTCCCCAGGTATTGCCTCACTATTGGGAATTGTTCAAAGCCAATCACAGAGCTAAACACAGCTTAAATTCATGTGACTTGAAGCTTAAGGAAACATTAATACAAATCTCTGCAAAAACCAGCCACCATGATTTGTGTGTGAGCTTTCCCAGCTGCTTGTAAGAGAACAAGTTTTATGAGCAGCTTGGTTTTCCTTTGTGCAGGAGGAGGCTTCTCTCCCCTTCTCTACCTCCAGATTGCCTCGGCAAAGAGAGACAGTGAGTGTCTCTCTGGGGAAGGAGAGACCTGTGGGCACAAGGGCGGTGCAGATATGATATCAGATGTGTTCTAACACAGCTGGCAGAATGCTATAAAACAGGACTTTTAGTGTTTGAGGGATTTGCATGGATTCCAGATGTTCACTATATGATCAATCTTGCTATGTACACAAGCAGAGTGTCCCCATGCACGTGTAAAACAAAGCCTGCCTAACCGAGGGAGTGAATAAGGGCACATTTGCTTTCCTGGAAGTCTTTGTTTGCTTTTCCTTTCAGATCTCATGTGTCAGGTCATCTATGGTTTCTGTCAGCCTCATGAGATTAATACAGGACCTTATGGCTGTTACGATGATGTAATACCTTGATTTCACTGAAATTGCAGAATCTGTATGAGAGAAAATGGATTTTAAATTACAACAACCTCAAGTAACCTGTCTGAGCCTTTAGAGATGGACACAGCATTTGAAGGCACAAAACAGCCTTTGAACTGAAGATTGGGAAGGAGTCTTCCCTACAGGCAGGTCATGCTGAAATTGTTTCTAAGGCCTTTCTTGTCACATCCTCAAATGAAACTGCTGCTGGCCAGGGTCAGGGACATCACTGCAAGAGCTGGATCCCTGGCTTGAAATGGTGCAGCAATGCCTGGGTTCCTGTCAGTCACTATGAGTTTACTCCATTATAAATGGAATTGGGATCAGGCCCTTCATATTTCACAGAAAGCAATGGTTCCACTTTTCCAAAAAGCATCATCATTTTAGTCTTAAAAAAGTCTAGTGCCTGCACGTAGCCCCAACAAAAGCTGTGCATGAGGACTACTCTGTGCAGACTAAACCTTTTATTTTCATTCTCCACAACATATTACACCTTAAAGCTACTTATGATAGAAAAGTGACTAATAAATTAAACAGAAACTGGGAGATGGAAAGTACTGGGATTGAAGCAATGCACAAACTCTAAATCCTGGGTGGAAGGTTTCAGGAAGCCAAAGCTGGCAGATTTGATTTGCTTTGTCTCACTGGCTGTGAAGATGGAACAGAGGGGAAGAGGGCACTGGGTTTGTTGCTCATCCCCTGGGAGTTATTGCACTTGAAACTGAAAGACTTTCTAGACAAATATTCCAGCTTTTGAAGACAGCGCTCAAAATGATCTCCATTGGCTCCAGCCATGGTCACATTTTGAAATCACACTCTTGTCTCATTGCATTACAATCAATATTATCATCAAAGACTGGAAGTGGGTGGGCTCTGTTTGGGACTGTGGTCTACTGAGGAGCGCAAAAAGGGGCAAGCTTTCACCTACTTTTTAACCTTGATGTGGAGATGGACACAGTGTGGGGAGCAGTTCTGGAACCTGACAGCTCCTCTGCTGTGAGGCCACTGGTGCTCACCAGGTGTCCCCAGGGTGGCCGGGGCATTGGCAGAGGCTGCAGTAGTGTTGGGTTGGGAATGCAATGTCCAGGCTGGAATAAATCCCACAAGCCTTGGATTCCTCACATATCCTCACACATATCCTCACTGGTGTGCAGCCCCACACCTGCACAGCTCAGCTGCTCCTGGTGCCCTGGGCACAGGACTATGCACATGCCACAGGTGTGCCATGCCTCTACTGTTGGCCAGGTGCTGTAGAGGTGAACTCAATTTCTTCTTCCCTGAAGGGTCAGAAAAACAAAAAGCAACCAACTGAACTAAAGAACCAGGAATTAGGATTCTTGTACTTATTTATGATTTCATCATGTCTTGGGTTAACTTGCTGAACTAGCGTGATTCAAATTACTCACCAATAAAATGCAAATAACTGTTCCTCACAGGAGTGTAATGAGATTCCACTCACCCTTCTCTATTGCTTTGCAATCCTCACATTAAGGCATTTATTTCTGTGCAGGTGTTTTCTGGGTGGTTATTATCTGAATGAGATGGAAGTAAGATTTGTTTTGTTTAACGTTCACTGTCACACTATTTGAAAATCTCAGTCTGGTTTTACCAACCGGCTATTTTTCCTCTTCATGCAAGGAGAACATCCTGAATACCAAATAATCCGTGAAGTGTGTTTAAGCACAGCATTACTGGAACAAGATTGCTGCATCATTTGTGAACTTTCCCATGGGGAAACAAAAAGGCAAAGCTGCAATAAATCTCCAGGTAAATCTTGCTATAGTGGAGATCAGTCAGAGGCATCCTTCATTCAGAGGCAACTAATTTATTCCTAAACCAAATAGAAAATATTGCCATCAGTGTCAGGGTTTTCCAGAGGTTGAGAAAATTGCTATAGTCGAATGAAAGAATATTTTTAACACTCTAATGACAAAATAAAATTGCATTTGTGCTTTTCTTGGCTGCAAGGGAAACAGTAAGAAAGTAAGAGACCCCACAGCTTGTCTACAAGGGCAACATATTCTTTATTTTAAGAGGATGTATGTGTTTCTATGCAGTGACAAGGAGGAGAGTCCTATGGAGAAAAACTCATAGGGCGATACCTAGATGGTCTGTCCTCTCTGTTGGTGCTTGAATAGAGGGGTTAGCAATGAGAAAAGGGTTGAGTGGTTATATTGCATTATGCCCTCAAGGAGGAAGGTCTTTATTTAATGAGGTTTTGTGGATTTTTTTTTTACCACCATAACATAGGTATTCCTGAATGACTCACTTACTTCTTACCAGCTTAAAAGCTGAAAACTCATGAGCCAAAAAGCTGTGATTTTCAAATGAAAACAAAATAGGGTGCACTGCTGTTCTTTGGACTTTGTGAAGAGCTTGCTCTGCTACACTTTCTACCAGCTGTGGTTGCAAAGAGAACAGGGTTCAGGTCATCTGTTTGTGGATGTATTACAGATGGCTGCATCACAGCTGGTCTCCAATTCAGCCAAGGAGGGTAGCAAGTGACTCAGCTCACCCCAAAGAAGGCACTGAATTTCACTATAGGAACTGTATCTAAACTGTCTGGAATATATCAGGAAAAAGTTCTTCCCTGTGAGAGTGGTGTGGCCCTGGCACAGGTTGCCCAGAGAAGCTGTGGCTGCCCCACTCCTGTGAGTGTTTAAGGCCAAGCTGGATATGGCTCTGAGCAACCTGTTCTGGTGGAAGGTGTCCCTGCCCATGGCAGGGGTTTGGAGCTNCTCAGGGCCAGGCTGGTTGTGGCTCTGAGCAACCTGTGCTGGTGGAAGGTGTCCCTGCCCATGGCAGGGGTTTGGAGCTCGATGATCTTTAAGGGCCCTTCCAACCCAAACCATTCTGTGATTTGGTGATATTGACCAAGACTTATTTGGCAACAATGAGAGCTCAGGATGATGCTCTGAAGTCAGACACCTTCATTGCAGTGACTTAGATTTCAGCAAGATGGATTGCATAAAACCCAAACAAATCCAGTGTGTCCAAGGTCGGGTCTGCAATCCCCACATTGGGCTCAGATCAGGTCTCCATGTGTCCCCCTACCCTGCTTAGGCCCTTTGTGGCATTGTAAAGAACACTTCTCGTGCTGTGGGACAACAAATTTCAGCAGCTGCTTCAATGTATGCAGCTTAATGCCAGAGGAAAAAGTACCATCTACTCTGGTGTTGGGAAAACACCCAAACCAGCACGTTATGAATATTTCTGGGGTGGAGGAGGGGGCGGGGAAGATGAAGTAAGAAGACTTTAGATGGGGTTTTAGATAATGCTTATTATATTTTCTTGCAAAGGTCCACATTTTCTGTGGGGTTTTGTGGAGAAATCTTCTGGTTTGAATCCCTTTTAGCTGGGGGAGTGTGGTGGGGGGGTAGGGGTGGGAAGGGAATTAAAGAAACAGAATTGCACCTGAACCAGAAAATCTAGTTCCTTCCCTCCATTAGCTCCCTTGTCTTCTCCTCCTTTAAGAAACAGGCACGCTAAAGCCTCCAATTGTCAAAATTATGTTCTGTCAGATTGTCTTACAATTTAATTATTATAAAAGAACCCATTTGGATATAAGTTACAACAGTCTATATCCAGTATGGCTTCTCCAATGTCAATGACATTGCAATAGTATAAGACTGCAGTGAGCTCAAAATGAGCCCTGAAGCCTTCATTATTCTCTGGGGGAAAAAAAAAAAAAAAAAAAATTCTACTCATTTGTCTCATTCCCAATTTCAATGAAACCCTTAGTAATATCTCTCAATTCCAGTTTTAAGTATTGATAGTAACCTGCTGTGTGACACATATAATAACCAGCATTGCCTATTGTACCACATGAATCTGTTTCCAGTAAATAGGAATGAGGTAATCTTTGAAAGTGTATATACAGTTGTGCTAGAGGGCATTTTGTGGTTAATGGCTGTAGTCTTGGATTCAAATCCAAAGAAATTCTACTCCATCCTGATTCCTTGGTAATTTGCCTATATCATAAGACATCAATGTCTTATGATGCACACAATGAGGACAGCCCAGAACGCAGGTGATTTATGGAAATGGTGACTTGGGCAACTATCCAAATTTATTCTTGTCTAGGGTTTGCTCTTGCCTTCCACTGCTGTAACACTGAGGCACTTGGGTTGTTCCCCTGCTCTTCTGATTATACTTTCATGAGAGAGGCAGCTGTGTGGGAGGTTTGGATGCAAAGAGCAGGGAGATCAAGCCCTAACTTGGTGTGGAGCTGTTAAAAATGCTTAGGGCCATATTCAGATCAGCTGTTGAGAGTTGCAACTCCATTTGTGTAATTTAGGGACGTACTTAAAAGTAGAAAATATCTTCTCTTTGGACTGCCTTTTTAACCCAATGTTTTGATTTTAAACAGCATTTTGAAGAACTGTAAGTGAATCCACATCCAGAATTACATTGCCAGAAGCAACTCTCAGAAATGTCAGTAAAGATAACTTTGAATCTGACATATTGTTAAGTTTGGATCACTCCCTTGTCAGTGAGACTGAACTTCTTTGTAAAGCATCATTAGCTCATGTCTCCTCTAGGCAGAAGCATTGAGAATTTTATATTTAAAAAAAGAGAGAAAACACTAGTGATGACTAGGAACATCTGTAGAATGAAGCAGCCTTCTGTATTTATAGTCTGGTACACTAACTCCCATAGTACCATGCATGATCCTTTAGAGACCTTTGCCCTCCTCAGATGAGGTCAGTACTGAAGACAACAAGCAGAAATTTCTGTATTTTGGCATATCAGTTCTGAATCCCTTCTGTTGCATTGATCAGACCTCTGCCTATCAAAGAGAAGGTGGGAAAAAGTGCTGTGTAACCTCTGCAAAAATGCAAACAGCATCATTAGGCTAGACAAGCAGATGCACAGAGCTGTCACCTCTCCAAATTTGTGAAAATGAGAAAGAAAAGAAGAGGCACAGCCAAGCAAACAAACAAACAAAAATAGAGAAGTAAATAAAAATGAAAACATGCCTCTACCTCTCTGCTTTCAACATTTTTAAATTGGAAAAATTCTTCAACTCCAAATCCATCAGTTTGTATCCTGAAATTACTGCCAGCCATATCTGTTCAAGCAGATATTCTAAATGGATAAGCATAAAGACTCTGATGCTTTTGGTAATAATTGTGACTGGAAGGGGAATATCATTATCTGTTGATTTATATTTACCATTCCTTGTCCAGGTGCTTTCCTCCTCTGTTAAGTATACCGAAGATTATATGCAAAATTGCACAACTTAATGGGCTGAAGAAGTTTGATGGCAAAACTTAAATTGTCACTGTTTTTCCAGGGTTCCTCCTGCGAGTGATCTGTTGATGTTCACACATGTCTGTTCTAAGAAACCAACTGCAGAAGTTCTACTCTTAGCACATTCCTTGGTAGCAAGGGCAGTTTTACAACTTTAGGAAAGTTAAAGAAAGAAAAATGCTGTTGTTAATATTTTTATATGGAAATGGAAGCCTAGAAGTTTGTATTTCTCTTTGTTTGATTCAACCAAACAATTGGAGTACTAATGGCCTTGATTGAGGGCTATTCAAACTCACAGTCAACAGTTCAGAGCACATCCAGATCCCAATAAAGTCACTTCAAAGACTTAAATCAGAATCACAGGGTGCTGGAACTGTAAGTATCTAGACCAATGTTATCTGGTCAGAAAATTTGAGAGATTACCACAAATCTCCTTCAATTCATGACTTGCACGCTTGTAACCTGCCCACAAGGTAAAATATAGCATGAATTTCTTCCAATCATTTGTAAAGGACCTGCAGGAGACACTGCCCAGATGATGCAGCAGATCTCATCACACATCTGCAGTTCAGTCACTTTTACTGGTGTGTTGAAATCTCAGATCTTCTTTAGCTGCTATTTTCAACCCGTTTATTTTCTTTGGGTTGCCCAGTGGCAGGATGGAGCTTCATTTTCAGTCCTATGCCTTAATAATCAGGACTGGTCGCTGATTTTTGTCCAGCTAAAGCACAAAAATAAAGCTGCATAGGAAGTCTAAGTAGGCTGTAGTTAAATTCAGGGCTGCATTGTAGAGGAAATGGGACAGGTGGACACAATCACTGAGTGGTTCAGGCTCCTGGAATCAATGACAAGTACTAACAGAAAAGAAATTAAAGGCGGGGTCCAAAAGGGATCCAAAAATAGACACATTATCTCATGTGTCTCTGTGTTTCTGGTGCTGTGTCAGTGAGCAGTGATGTGTTGCATCAGATTGCCACATCCCAGGTACTGGATGTCATATCAAATAAGTGAAATACTGCCTAGCAAACACCAGACTTAATATGATTCATCACCCTGAATAATCAGTGTGTTGAAACCCTCTGTAATCTGTGCTTAGAAATATGCAGTGGCATTTTTTTTCCCTCTAATCTATAGCTGTAGAATGGAAACCATAAGGTCAGATGTGAAATATGTTGGAGATAAGCCAGCTGGTGAATGGGGGGAAAAATGGGTTTTAAAACAAATAAACTCACAGAGATTGTTCACTCCTTAGGCATAAAATTTAAGTATCTTTCCAGGTGGAAGGATAAAATGACATGTCAGCTGTGTCAGTGAAGTGGAGGGAAATGATAAGTCCCTCTTCTCCCCAAACATCTCACGTGTGCCTCAGTTTTCCCCAAATGGACATAATGTTTTAATGTACCACGAGGAGACAAGGAAACTAAATATGTTAGTGAATGTGAAGCACCTGAATCCTGTGTCAAAGAATGCACAGAAAAATGAGCAGACATTCAGGTGAAAGACTGGACGTGTCTGTCTTAGAGCCTTTCTTACTGAAATGCAGATTATGAAACGAACAAACAAATTAACAAAAAACCCCATAAATTGACATTGAGTTGGTGTGTTTTCTGCCATGCTTAAGAAGTCAGTCAGACAGTCTTTGTCTTTTCAAACCGGGCCCAAACTTGCTGAGTTTGGGTGTTTAAATTCGAGCCAAGACGTTTCCCCTTCCTGAGGCTGTAATGTGAAATGTGAAATTCTGTGTTAAGGAGAAACCATTCTTTTCCCAAGGAGAAAATCAATCGGGTGTTATAGAGCCTACACTGCTCAGTGTTTGCCAAGAAACCTCTTCAGTAGTGTTAGAATTACAAATGGAGGTTACCAAGTATTTATTTGCATTACAATGTTGTTTGAATCTAAGACTGGGACACGGTTTTCGGGCTAGAAAGGATGCAGAGACATCTTTATTTCTTGACTCTTGTTTCAATGAGCTGATAGAATGTGCTTTTACAATGGTCCCACAACATGTCCTGATACCCATAATCATTACTACCTTTTCACTATTAGCATGGATTAATAATTCATTAATGAATGGTATTAATTTCTTAATGATTCGCTGTACTTAAATCCTGCACATTTTAAAATTAGGAGAAAAGGCCAAGCTTAATGAAGGGTTTGGAATCAGTTGGTGTAAAGCTAAATTAAATTGTGTGCAACCATGATTTGAAGTCAGAATGAAAGGGAAGAAAACCAGAAAATATTTCCTGATTCTCGCAGCATATCGAATCATGAATGATCAAGGTTTGCTAGTATATTTTAATTAAGAGTAATTTCAAAGAACACGAGTCCTGAAAGGGGATCTCAGCTATCTCCTAGCATTTACTATGCATGAGGAAAACACTGCATCCTTCAGCCCATGCTGAAGAGATGTACAATATCACATCTGGCAGTCTTTCCCCATGAAAAGGACACTCCCAGCCACCTCAGCATGGACTGCAGAAAAGGGCAGGTCCAGAGGAGGGAATTGCCCTTCAACACTGATCACAAAGTGCCCTTTGACTGGTTTTTTTCACAGGTGTAGGGACAGGCCAGTGTTTTGGTACACATGAGAGCACAAGACAGAAGCAAGGACCCCTCTGCTCAGGGATGAGTGTCACAGATGTCTCTGCTGTGACTGAGACCTTTTGGTCCAGATATGTGACCTCAGGTGAGGTTTGTTACTGGCAGCTACCCTGCAGTCCCCGGGGACACAAGTGCTGTGTGAAGGTGACAAGCCATTCCCTCCAGTGGCAGCAGGGCACAGAGTCACAAAAAACGCCACAGGTTTTGGTCTGCTCTCACTGACTCTACTTGTAAGCTGCAGAATAACAACTTGAGTCCATCTAGAAACCACAGCTGGGTTTCAAACAGTGTCATTAAACAAACAACAGCACATCAAATCTGTTCTCCAAAAACTCCTTCCTTGTGCTGGGTTAGCACACAAGGGAGACACAGCAAACATATTAATGATTTTGGGCAGCATGGTGCTCTTACAGTAATTGCTTTTAGTGTTATCGTGGAGACTTTGAAATTACTGCAGCAGATGTATTTTGTGGTGCACCCTGGTACAGTAGTGCTTCCATTTATTATTTATCTCTATTTGGCTCTCTTTCACATTTTTTTGTGCGTTTTAATGTCTGTTTTATCTTGGTTTCAGAGGGCCTGTTCCTGATTTTGGAAGGCACTAGATTGCTAATTTGACCTCAGGCCAGGTGATCCCTTAGTATTAGCCTTATAAATAGAAGTAGAATCAAAAAATCATAAAATAATTTTGTTTGGATGGGACCTCTGTTGGTTTTCTGATCCAATGTTCTGCTCAAAATACATCCAAATTTGGAGCCAGATTCCACTGTCATGGTAAATCAGGCTGCTTAGGGCTTTTCTCTGACAATTTTCTTTAGGATATTTAATTGTGGACATTTCACATCCTCTCTGGGTTACTGTTCCAGTGGTTAGTCAAACTTCTTTACATAAAAAAAAAAAAATTAGAAAAATAATCCTAGTATTTAATCATTGTTGCCCTTGTAACAAAATACTAATACTGCATGGTGTTCCTCAGCTGTGCTCTGCTGAGAAAGGTCAGCTGCAAATTTTCCATAACCTCCTGTCAGGGAATTAAAAACAGAAATAAGAAACCCTCTCAACCCTCTCTTCCTAAGGCTGAGCAAACCTGGTTCATATCCCCTCTCCTAACATAACCTGTGCATTGTTATTTTAATGGCCTTGCTCTGGGCTCACCCAAACACCTCAATGCCTGTTTTGTACCTGTGGCCTCAAACTAGGGATGTGTTTGGTAAGCATCACCCTGGGAACCCTGAACTCCCAATTTTTCCCATCAAAGTAGGTTCTGGCCAAGTCCGGAGTGAAGTTGGAACTCAGAATTACAGGTACAAAATGAGAGGCTTTAGTAGCTGAGCAGGTGCAAAAGAATCTGTGTTAGAAACCAGCATGACTTCTCTGGGTTTTCCTTCCTGAAACCAAAAGTCTCAGCACTGTGTGTGCTCCAGAATGCAATTTAGACTGTAGAAATTGGAGCTACTCTCCATTTGAGCAGAGAAGGAAAGGATCAGGTAAGTACCAGCTCACAGTGATTATTTGTCTTCTTCTCCAGTGTTGACTGTTCAGAACTGTTTTAGCTTTCATAAACCTATAGCCAGTTTGACACATTCTAATGGTTTTCTTGTCCCCATAATCAGTGTGGGCACATACAAGCAGAGCTGTCTCCAAAAGCCAGAGTCACCTTCATGCAGCAGTCACATTTGGAATGCAGCATGCAAAATGCAGTTACACAAACACAGTTGTGCAGGATCCTGGGAGGGACAGGGCATCCAGAGGAGCTGAGAACCACCAGGAGCTTTAGTCCCCATCCTCCTCTAGACCACAGAGATTCCAAATGCCCTCAGCAGCCCACGGAGCATCCTGAGGCTGGGCAGTCTCAAGAAAAACTAAAACACCAATCTTCAACAGATAGATATAAGTGGCTGAATGATGAAAGACTCAATAGCAAGACCAGAAGACCAATTAACATTGGGATACACTGGGCAGGCTGCTGGAGTTCTTCTCGTTTAGTTTTGGTTGAAAGAAGTTTAGTTTGCATGCCCCAACATCCCTCCAGTGTGAACTGAATACATCAAGTGGGGAAGATGGGCCTGCTCACTTCAGAAGTGCTCTTCTGATCTGAGCTGCAGTGCTCATGCAGAAGCACTAAAGTCTATTTCCATTTCACCTCCAGTCCAAGGATATTAAACAGAGTAGATGTATCTTCCTGTTCTGTTAGGAATGGATATATTTATTTGACAGCAAGTAGCATGGAAATGAAGAAAGTGTGCTTTGGGGCCTCATCAAATTTTTCTAATCGGATTTTAGCATTTGATTTAAATCATGTTTTGCAGTAAGCAAGATGATGTAAAAGATGTCCAAATCTATTCCTTCCATTGTACAAATCCCTTTGCCTTTGGGATCAAGTGTAAAATGTGCCTTACCAATTTCACTTGCAATTGGGGTCAACATCTGGGGTCTGTATATTGGCACAGTACATATTAAACATCACTACTCTTCACAAAGTGGTTTTTCCAAGCATAAAATGTTATTATTCTATGATTCCATGATTTGTCTAAATTGCCCACTATTCATAAAGATGATGATCTCTAAATATTGCTAGGAGGTTGAATCGTGCTCCTGTTGTTGGAATTTATTGAGTATGACTCTAGTTTCCTCGGTGTGAAACACTGTAATAAAACCATAAAGCAATGCATCAGAGCTGTGATATAAAGGACACACTTTTTATGATCAGATACTGCACCTGTTATATAGAATATCTGTTCAGAATAGATGTGACAGACTCCAGAGACAGTGAATCACTGAGATCTGCACTTCTCCCAGTCTCTCTGCTGGATGATCAGATACACCTGTATACACTTGTAAAATATCTCTGACATCAACTCACTTCTCCTCAGGGACAGGGAGAAAAAAAAGAGTGAGGACAAATGTCAGGGAACTGCAGTTATCACTAAGGAAGTAGCAAGCCAGGGAAAAATTTGCTCTTCTTTTCTTTCCAGAAATGGAGGAGTACATTTGCCACCAACAATTTGTGATTCTCCCAAATGTTTTCATTCAACGAGACACAAAATAACATCCGTGAATAACCCTCATTGAGCCATCAGGAGTTCACTGTGTTTGGCTGTTTCAGCTGCTTTGTGCAGCTCATGGGTCATGTGCTGCCATTGTGCACCCTCAACTCCACAGTTTTCCCACTGCAAATCTCACCACCAGCAGTGCATATGTTGAGTTTCAGGTTGCCTCCAGTTGACCTAAGGGATTATTGAATACACTGTAAATCCCTTCCACAGAGGTCAGTCCTACCTGGAAATGAACAGAAACCCCTGGGCTTTGGCTGTGAGGGTCCCTGGTAGCTGACATGGGGTTTGTGACAGTCCCTGTGTACCTGGCAGCTCTAGGGTACCTGTGCTACCTGTCCCACATCACCTGACAGGGTAACCCCAAGTGGTGACCTTAATACCAACCTGCACTGATGCTGTTTCTCTGGGTGGATGCTGTGTTTGAGAGCCAGACAGAATTAAGTCTAGAATTCATATAAGAAAGAGAATGATTGTATTTCACAAAGTAATAAAAGCAATAATGCAAAGATGTTAAACTAGGAACAAGGTCCAAGTGAAAACCTGCCATTGAGCAGAGATTGTTTGGGCTTACCTGTTGGCCCGTTTCCTCTATTTTAATAGTTTTTTATTGCTATTGTGGAAGCTGTTGAATATATTGCACTGGTTTTTTCTGTCACTGGTTTCTGTGGTAGCTGTCACAGGAACGGCAAGTGTTTTTGCTCCTTGGGGTGATATTCATCCTTCTGTCTGTCTCTTAATGTACTAATGAAGCTCCATTCATACTGTAGCTTGCAGTCTTTGCTGTAGTTTCCCTTACAACATCCCTAGGAGGTAACCAAGTACTGGAAGTGCTTTCCCCATTTTATCGCACCAGTGAGACAGGAAAGAAATACAGGAACGCTGAGGTTTTGCAGCACACAAGCATCTATTGCTCATTTAGAAAAAAAATAAAACCTCTGCAGAATCTTCCATGATTCATGCAGTGTAGGAGGCAGAGGTGAACCCTAACATGCCACCCTCAGCCTCCAAAGTGGGGCTTCTCATGGCAGCTCCACAACACTTCCTCTCCAGACAGAGGGGAGTCCAGTGATACCAGTGGTTTTTCATTTCAGCTAGGCACGTCATCCAAAACAAACCTGTAACACAAGGAATTCCTCCTACAGGGTTCAGTTACATATCACTTTCTTTTCCAAATAAATCAACATGGATTTTTTTAGACAGGATTGCCTTCTCTAGCTAAAACATGATCATGAAGAAAATAACTGCAATGAAGAAAGAAGTCTAGGAAAAAATGTGCAAAATCCCTACAGAAGTATTCAACAGCATTCAGCTCTCATGGCAACCTAACTAGGTTCATCCTGTTTTGCAAAACGATATGGATTTAATGTTCAGGCACTCCATACCTGTCTGGCTTAGAAATATTTCCTTAGATTATTTATCCATGTATATATCTTTAGATAAAAAATATATACTTGGCTAAAAAAAAAAAAGGAAAATAAAAGGGTCAGTAAAAAATATTCTACATGCCTACTTCAGCAGCAGAACATGTGAGGCTTTAAAAAATAAAGCTTCCTGTGGAAGAATCATTTTTCTCTCAAGTAGGGAAGTAATTTTGGTAGACTGAAACATTCCTTTTATCAGCACAAAGCTCTTTGTTTCAGTTCAAATTGTGTTGTGCGGCACTAATGATGACATCATGAAAAGAGACAGCAGGAAGATAATAAAACAGATGAAGTGCAGGAATCCTGCATTTCAGTTTTGCAGATTTTTTGTGTTGGTTTAGGTTTTGTTTTGATCAAGGCATGAACAAATACTGGAGTGAAAGCATTTTCCACTTCATAGTAAACCCTTATTTACAACAGTCTTGATTTACAGCAGCCTTGACTTACAGCATTAGGAAAGAAGGGGTTTATCCTTCTTTGACAATTGTCTTATCATTTAAGTTTGCCTCTGAGGATGTAATTTTTAAATAAATTTAAGTGAACCCAGAGCAGGATTATATATTACATAAAATTCTTCCCAGGGTAGAGTTTCCAGTTTACATCATTCTCAAGGAGCAGTTTTAAACTTCTTTCTTCTCTAGAATTGCTTCTGGATGTGTGGACTCCAGTCACACAGGTTGTCATTTTTACTCACCTCTCCTAGTGACTGTCAGCTTATAACTGCACTGGTTCTCTACATCTACAGGTAAGAAAGAAAGTCCTCTGTTCTCCCACCCATTGGGATGACTTGGCAGCTTGGTGGAGGTATTGCCAGTGCTCCAGTTGCATGCCAGCTCATCCAGGTAGGAGTGACCAGTCAATAAAACCTTTCAGAGCTACAGGCACTGCACAATTCCCCTGGGATAGTTCTGGGTTTGTGGGTAGATGGTGCCATTGCTGTGTACATCTGTCTCATCTCTGTGTTCTGTTGTACCAGGGTGGTAATAACGTTTGAAGGTAACAGTCAAAACCTCTTTCCAATTCAAATTTGGGAGCTAGCCTGAGTAAATGCTCAGGAAGTTTGTGAACTCTTGAATTTTTAACCCAGTTAAGGTGGTTCGTTTTGTCTACATTCCTTCAACTACTTCCTTCCCCAATTCCTTGTATTTATAATAAAGAAACAGCACAGAGCAATTGTTTTCCCAGGGGCTTTGTACTCTAAACAGGTAACAAGGAATAAAGAAATTATTTTCCACTGATTCCTAAGGGAACACTGATCTTTGTATTTAGTGACTTTACCAAATTAATAAAGGGGCAGGGGAAGGGCAGGAGGAAGCTACTTTTGTAAGACAAATTGAACAGATCTAACTTTGTACCTTAATTCCCATATCAATTATTCTTGAACACTTAAGCAATTACTTTACAGTAGCACAGAACACCAAAACAGTGCATATTAATTGTGTATTAGATCATAACCAAAGAAAATGAACATTAGGTGCTTGCTGTGCACTTGGGTTGTTGCCTGTAGTTAAGGCTGCCTGACAAATTCCAATAAAAGATCTTTTTTTCAGCTTTCAGAGGAAACAAGTTCAGGATGCAATTTCTCTTGCCAGAAGTGCCCTTAGGCTGATTTTTCTCTTTTTTTTTTTT
>VXBB01010378.1:44423-76352 GCA_013399915.1 Illadopsis cleaveri
TTTTTTTTTTTTTTTTTTTTTTTTGAGAAAGTTTTGGCTAAAAATAGTTATTATGTTTCTGTGAACAAAGGGGAAGGGAAAACATACTTTAATTTTGCCTCCAAGTTAAAAAGAAAAATTACATCTGGCAAACTGCTATACCACAACAAGTGAGAATAGAGACTTGAAAATTAGGCTGGCTCCTCCACTGCCAAAAGCACACCTTTTATTTACCTGGTGACCATTGATTTTTTTTTAACTCTGTCAATATGTGCTCATAAAAGACTTGTTTGAATTTGGAAGCTGAAATATTTGAAGAGTCCATCTGCCCTGAGCTTAGCCCCCTCTTTAATCTGCCAGACAAATGCCCATGCAGTTTCACAGAGTAACTGAGTGCTGTTATCTTGGCTGTGATGACTGAGTAGAATTTCCCTGCAATTTGTTTCAGCTCACAGCTGGGTACTACTGAGGGAGAAAGCTTAGAAATTCTGAGAAAAGAGATCTCTGTTCTTTACTGTTGGTGATGCCTGTGCTGTACAGAAGAAGAAGGAAACTTCAAGCACAAATAGGGAAGTAGGGATGTTTGTGCAGGAAATTTATGAGAAAGAAAAAAAATGAGGAAAAAGAAAAGCTGGTACATGGTTAGGACAGAAATTCAGTCCTGTGTAAAAGTGATATGGCTTTTCCTGATGTGTTCATGTGTTATGCACAACAGGACAGAGGAGGATCCCAAAGGCATGTTCTATCCAAATACTTGACTGCAATGTTAACACTTGTTCAGTCAATTGCTTGGCTTCATCCTTCTTCAACACAAAAATAAATAAAGAATCTTCAAACAAAAATTCAGATGCTGACTATGTCTAAGAAAATCTTCTTGTATGTTTCGTTCTGAGTACTGAATAGAGAGAAATAGATTCTCAGGAGCAACTATTTACAGCACTATCTGGGGTGTTATTTCCAGCAGAAATGTAAATTCCTAAATTTAACTTTCCTTTTAGCTAACTCATTGCTTGTTCTTGCTGGACCAGTTGAATGGATGGCTCTTCTGAGATACTCAGTGGTTCCATGGTAAGTTACACTAGAGACACTAACCAATTTAAAAGAGCTGTCTGAAATAACAATAATTCGTAAAATCTCAGTGGCTGTAGTGCAGGATCAGGTGCAGCCCAAAGTGGTAAGAAACTGGATAAAATTTCAAATTGTGATTCGGTGGAGATAATAAACTACAAGGGAAAATCCAGAGTTACCTGAACCTCTTCAGCAGTTTTGTTATTAGTCCATGGGGATGTTACTGCAGCTGGTGGATTTTTCTGTCCCCAGAACTTGGCCACATTCTTTTCCTTTTGCTCTGTTTAAAATCCCAGACATCGAATCTGCCCTTCTCCTAAAGCGATGATGTACAACTGCATTTTCTCCTTCTCAAGCCACCATAACATCTTTCCTTGAAAGCAATGCTCACTGAAAGCACTCTGACTTGTCTTGCAGGTGGATGATTTTTTTTTTGCTATTATTTGACCTGCTCTGCAGATGTGGAGTGAAATTCATTATGGATGTTGACATTTTCCCTTCCAGTTCCATATTCACAAATAAACATTTCATTACACAGTCAGTATGAAATACATTGTAAAAGGTGATTTTATGTGATCAGATGCAGCTCACTCATGTTGGAGGGTAAAGCAGGCTGATGATGGAAATGTGTGTCTGTTGTGTTGAGGTAACACCATATTGGAGCTGAACAGACTGCCATCTGATTAATAGGCCCTCCCACCCAGAGCTGCTAAGATAAAATAGATGGCAGATTTTTGTTATTTTGGGCACAGACTTCTGCATATGACATGGGTATGTCAGCCAGCACAGCTCACACACACTGTTTACATTACTTGATCCACACTACCTCTCTAGGTTTCCAAAGCTAATTGTTTTTCCTTTACCAATGCAACAATTCCTAGAGGAAACATTTTATTAACTAGATTTCAGTCCCTTCTTGTTATTTATCACGTGCCTAAATTGGCAGCTTTTGCTATGTACTCTCAGAAGAGGGCACATCCCAGTTTGTCCCATCCTCATATTCGAAACTCCATGAGCCCATTCCACAGAGCACAACACCTAGTGGAATAACAGGATTTTTTTTTCTCTTGTTCCTTTGCCCAGAGTTTTAAGATTCATGTCTCTACTTCCAAACACCCATTTTAACCATTTACTGCAGACATATATACACAACTGTGTGAAATCTCCACAAAATTGTCTGGCAAAATCCAGCTAGGCAGTTCCCTGGATTACATGGCTGTGTTGTAGCCAGCTGCTCCAGGCTAGATGTACATCCAAAGGGCACTGCTTTAAATTTCAAAGCCCTCACACAGCTTTCCCTGAAACTGCTTTATGCAGTCAACCAGTTACAGACCCAGGAAATTCTGTCAGCTGCTACTCACTGTAAATCCTCCTCTCAGCATCCTTTCTGCTTTTTGCTACTTCTAGACAACATGATACTCATCCATCCTAACTTAAGGAAACCTAACTGAAAAACTAGCCTGAATGTACCCTTATCTCTTATGCCTCTGTCAGTTTGTGTGCATCATGAAGGACAGAAAACACCAGTGATGCTGAGCAGGAACAACAATGGATCAATCCTTTGATTGATCACTAGTTATTCTCCTATAAAGATAGACCAGAATCCTGATGTCACCTTTCCACCTTGGCCTTTGTAGGTTAGACATTGGAGACTGGTCACTTGCTGTGATTCCCAGGAAACCAAGAATCAGCAGGACTATGTGCCACATAACACTCTCTTCTTACATTAACAGGGAAATTAAAATACATGATGGTTAAATGGATGTTAGGTCTTTGATTTGTGTGGATGTGGCTTGGGTTTATCTTTCCTTAAGGTCACCACAAGAAATGCAGATCATTTGCAATTATAACAGCTTGTCATATCAACCATTTTTAAGAAAATGGCCCATTGCTCTAATTTATGAAGCAGATTTCAAGGTGTATCATCTGCTGCTGCCTCCTCTGTCCTCCTCCATGTTGTGCACTGTAATTTTGGGAGGATCACAGGGCTGTGGGAGCCAATCTCTTGAGTGTTTATTGTGTGTAGTTTATATTTTTATTCTCTTGACTCCAACCCAAGAACAACTGGAAAGGATATGTGCAGTTACTTGGATCTTCAGCAACATGGAACTTGTACCTCAAGTATTCCATGGTGTTTGTTGATCTGGTCACTGCTGTTGTGAAGTACCCTTGATTTTCACCCACTGGTGAAACTTGGTTTTTCTCCGTTTGCTCAGATTATCCATTTTTGAGAACAAGAAATTTCTGCTTTTTGAGAGCATATTTGTCATTTTGAGGCTGGAGCACCATGGGAACTGCGATGAGCTTTCAGTAATGACAACACCTTTCCTTTTCCTTACCTCCAGTTCCAGTCATATTATGCCATGCCTTGCTCTGGGTAGGGAATCCAGGAGTGTGATGGATCATTCTATCTCTGAGGTGAGCAAGCCTCTGTGGTGCATCACCTCCAAAGAGGGGAAAAAATGCCAAATACTATCAATCCCGGGCCTGGGATCCTTCTTCTCAAGGACAAAAAGCTGTTGCATACATGGATGATAGATTTTTCCAGAGCTGCCTTTCAGCTGCTGTCATTCAAGGAGATGAGGGTGGTCTAATACATATGTGACCTCTGGTGCAGGGAATGAATTCTGTATTTGCAGCTTTCATGGCTCATCTGAACCCTCCAGCTAAGATCTTAGCTCAAAAGTAAGGTCTGGTTTCATAGTCCCATCTACTGACTCATCCACATGCCTAATTCTATGGTTCATCTCAGGTATGTTTAGTCTTTTGTGCCTAGTTTTCATCTTTCACAGTTGTTCAATGTGTTAAAAACTTCTTGATGTGAAACCCACATCACTCCTTGGCTTTCATTTCCAGACCACAGAGCCTGCAACCAGACCCTGCAGCCTGAGATTGTTGCTTGTTGTAACTCAGGATTTACCTAAAAGGTGTCGAGTCCTCAAATGCCAGGAGTGTGATGTTATTCCTGCCACATTCCTGTTCAGTCTCCAGCTGCACAACTGAGAAAAGCAGAAGACACTCTGGCAATGTTTTTACTCTGATGTGCCAAACAAGCCTTAGCCCATCTGACACGGAATTACCACAGGGATGGGCACAAGACTCTCTCCCAGTCATGAGTGACATCTGCTTGCCAGCATCTCTCACTTGTTCAGGGCCTGTGGGCAGGGAATCAGGGTAGGACAGCTTCCCTCAGTGCTGTCTGGAATCCTTCTTTTACAAGCCATGGAATTATCAGTCTTGAACAGTGAGGATCCAGTTAGCAGGACCTTTTTCTCTTTTATGTTTTCAATAACTTTCTTGGCCAATTTTGTCTCAAAGGACTTATCTCCATGGGTCTTTCTATTAAGTTTAACTTGGCCAGAAAAAGTATAATGGTTTTTCACCTTTCTAAAAGGATTTAACAGACCTTTAGGGTATAAGGGATTTTGCTTATATATACATACATATATACAGAATGTATATACATACACATACCTCTTCTGTATTTTACAGGATTATTGCCTTTAACTAATTTGTTTCAAAAAATTATTGGATTCATAGGAATATTCTCCTTACTGCCCATTTCTTCATGCAGTGGCAGTCCAGGTTCCACTTTGTCATGGTTCCTTGTTCTTGCTGATGGTGGAAAAGGCTTCCCATAGGATAACTGAGATATCAAAAGTATAGATAACCATGAGTTTTCTGTCTGGCTATTCTGGTGCCCATTCATAGAGAACATTCATTTTTCTGAGCCTTCTATTTTGTGTTCCTCTGGCCCGCTGTCTTGCACTCCTTAGTGTCACCCTCTTTCTAATGAGTCAGTTATATTTTGGCATCTTTTGCTATGCAAAAACATGCAAACAAGCTTATACTGAGAAGATTAGGTATGGCTGACATCCAAAAGAGATCAGAACATTTCAAGTCATGGCATAACACTGTAAGCCCTGCACAAACATGAGATTTGAGCATTTTGAATTGCACAAAACAAGATCTGGTCAGATAAACAAAGACAGAAAAAGTGAAAGACAGGCAGAGACCTAGGTGGCAATGTTTCCTTCTATAGAGGGAATTTTAAACAAGAGCATTTGACTAATGTTTCCAGAGATGAGACTGGTTGAATGCCAAAACATAGTTTTCATAACCTTTAAACCTGAACTATGTAATTGTCGTATGAATCAAAAGAAAAAAACAGTGACAGGTATGAACAAAGAAAATCTGTCAATCATGTGGAAAGGGGAAAGATTTATGCTGCAAGTAAGACAGCAAAAAGAGTTGGGGAAGTTAGAATTAAGAAAAAAAAATAGTAATGTTGAAATTAAACTATTTCCCCAGGTTGAAAAGAAATTTCAGTTATAATTAAAAAGCCTACATGCATGTGACCTGCTGTCATCTAGAAACAATTATAATCCTGCAGTGGCTGAGAAAACAGATGCAGTCCCTCTGAATAGCTAAATTAAACTCAGTTTTTTCTCCCCCTTTGATAAGGCATCCCAAAGTGAGCCGGAGTACACAGTTATTACACACTAATTAGTGAGACAAGGCACAGCCTCCCTTTACCAACCAAGCAGCCACTCAGCTGCAGCCCATCTGCCCCCTCCCAGCTTTGCAGTGCTTCAGCAGAGCCATGCAGTGGTGCAGCAGCAGCCACGGTGGTCTAAAGGGTCAAATTCCATAGGGAGAAGTAGTGTCTTTATATATCTTTATATAGCTGAAAAATTGAGCCAACTTCAGGCTCTTTAATCTTTCCCAAAGGCTTGCCTAACACCTTGTCCTTTTTCCCAGCTATATGCCTGTTACTTTAATAAAAGATTTGGTCTATCCCCACAGCCTTAACATCAGAGACAGGACAGTCTGAGACCATTCACTCTTTGCTTAATCCACGGGCTAAAAGCAATTATTCTACAGTTTTAGGAACTGATATGACAGGAGGAAAAGAGCCAAACTGCCACTCCACAGGCACTGGATTTCAAATGTAAATGTCTTGCTGAGCTCTGGCAATATTAAAATAGCCTCTTGGCTGTCAGAGGCTGCCCATAGGACTATCGTTCTCCAGCACAGAGTGAAAGTGAAACGAGATAACCCTGTGATGGGAACTGGGGCCTGAAGTCATTTCTCTTACACCATAAAGCTGCTGAAAAGATTAGTAATTGGAAACTGCTCTTAGAAGGTTCTTAATAGGATTCACCTCTCTAACCAGTGTGGTAGCTGGTAGGGTTACCTCTGAGGTCATTAATTAGTCTCTACTTTAAATGAGCCTCTTTCTGTGTAACTTCATCCTTCTAAACTTTGTAACTCCAGTGTAGTCTCCATTTCAGGCATATGGTTTTCCCTCAATGAGGCTGTTAACATGGTAATTCCCCCCTTGCCAACAGCAATCAAGAAGTAATAAAACAATTTGGAATCTTTATTCATGCATTAGATTTTCCTATCCAATAGATATATTTACATCTTAAATGTTGATTATTGAAAAGCTGATGATTTTAGCACTATGTCAAATTTAGTAAAGAACACGGTGCGTTTACTTCTAAGGCTCATCTCTGCTTTTCTTTTTTTCCAGAGGCTTAGAAAGACAGAGTCTCTTAATGAACCTTTGTTAATATGCACATTTATATGATCTGATTGGCCCCTGCAGCAGCTTAGGAAAATCTGTGAAAAGGCAGCTGACAGAGTTACCAAAAACCCCTGCTAATTGGAATTATTAATTGTTTATAGGTTCATTTACCACAAAGAGAAGAAATAAAAAGCAGTGATGGAAAACCCCTCAATTTTTCAGGCAAGACAGTCTGTAGCAAAATGGGAGTAAGAACATGTCCCTGTTGAATGGCATATGCTCAAGTTCTAATTATGTGGGGTTGTTTTTTTTTTTTTTAGATATCAATCCTACAGGTAAGGTCAAAGTCTGTAACTCGGAGATCTGATGCTCTCTGCTCCAGGAGCCCTTTCTGCCACAGGTAGCAGAGCACCTGCAGAGGGTGCAGCCCAGTTAGACACAACAGGCACATGACTGGTCCCACGGGTGTTGTTAGTTTTGCTAGACCTGCCCTTAAGTGCTTTTCTGGCTTGGCTGAGGGTCCTTGGAAAGGAGCAGGCACAGACTCAGGGCCAGCAGTGCAGCTGGAACTGCACCCTGGGCTGCAAGCCTCCTTCATTAAATTGCCCTTCCCTCCACTGTCAGCCCTTGCTGCTCAGAGCACAGGATGATGAATTTCTAAATGAAAAAAAGAAAAGGTAATGAAGAAATATACAGAAGAATTGTAAAAATTCTTGTGGAGGAGGGGACTTTGGTTCCAGCTGGGCTTGATCCAGAGGATAGACAGGAGACGCTCTGAGCTGCCACACTGGGATGAGATTCAGGACTGAGAGGAAGCCTCTGCCCCCTGGAAGGGCTGCCTGAGGGAAGGATTGAGGGGTTTGTATTGCTTTTGAACTGGGGGACCCAAACTTGAGTTTGCTAAGGGCAATTTGCCAAGAGCCCGAGGGCTGCCCCTAATCTGTATAGGCATTTGCATAAGTGGTTTTTGTTATGATTTCTAAGGGTTGGGATTTGTTTCCAACTCTTGGAAGTGCTCTTGGTTATGTTGGCATGGTTTTATGTGGCAAACACTCTCAGTATAGCTCATACATCTGACTCTGAGAGGAAAAAAACTGTGCACAAGCACCAACACTTCTCACCCACTGTCTTGTGGCAGCCTGCTCTGGTTCAGCTCTCCTCAGGGAGAAAAGCCTTTGTGAACCCAAAAGTGGGATCTTCTAGGCCTCTAGCACTCATTATCAGGGGGGATTTCTACTTAACCACATGCTAGAAATACAGTGTAGCAGAGAGGGACCAGTCTGAAAGATTCCTGAGTGTGTGGAAGAGAATTTCCTTACACAGCTGGTGAGGAGTCACGGAAGGTGCCTCCTTAGACCCGTTTGTGGACACAGAAGGAATTGTGGCTGATGTGATGGTTGGAAGCCACCTCTGGCTTCCAAAGATCATGAAATGATATTTTTTTGTTCTTGGAGAAGCAAGGATGGAGGTTGGCAGAAACAGCCTGAGATGAGAGCTTTGGCTTCAACTCAGGAAAAAAATTGACAGTTTAAGACCTTTGGAGGAAGGAGAAAGCAACACAAGCACAAGGATGTTGTGAGGCTGTGCAGGAAGAAAGTTAATCCCTTAAATCCAACTTGAACTTAATCTGGTTACTGTCATAAAAGACAATAAAAATGTTTCTACAAATACATTCACAGCAAAAGAAAGACTAATGAGAATCTTCATCCTTTACAAATGTAGGGGGAAACATAGTAAAAACATAAAAAAGGATAAGGAAGAGGCTGAGGTATTTATTAATGCCTTCTTTGCCCCAGTCTTTAATGGCAAGACCAGAGATGTTCCCCAGTGCTCAGTACTGGGGCCAGTCCTCATCAATAACTTCATCAGTGATCTCGATGAAGGAATCAAATATACCCTCAGTCAGCTGGAATGTGATGCAGCACAGCCTGGAGTGGTACACTCTGATCTCTAAATTTATGGTAAAACTTGTGGGACTGAGGAGATGTTCAGATACCATGGCCAGGGAAGAGGTCACAGCCTGACAGAGTTCAAGAGGAGTTTGGAAAATACCCTAGGGCACATGGTGTGAACCTTGGGAATGGTGTTGTGCAGGACCAGGGGTTGGACTCGATGATCCTTGAAGGGCCCTTCCAATTCAGCTTGTTCAGTGTTTTTGTGATTTCAGATATTTTGGCTGTTTCTATGCCTGCACTCTTTTAGTTCCTCTGTGCCTTAAAGGAAGAAGAATACTTCTCAGTATTTCCATGCTCCTTAGAAATGTCCCAGCATATAAATCAGCTGTTCTGACTGTTTGCTGGAGATAGGATTTGTCTATTTCCCTTTATTTGTTTTATCTTCCAGAAGAGATGATTAGAAACTGCTTGTTGATTGAATGTTTAGCTGAACAGCTTTCTCCTCACTATGTAATACAGGGAGCAGTTCAGGAAAATTGCCTCATGAACTTTAAATACTGGGCAAAATATGATGTTATGTCTGCTGGATTCATTTGAGTGCGATAAGCACACTGTAGGAAGTCCCATATCACTGAGATCTACCCAGGCTGTGCTGAAGTCAAAATAACCCTTCATTTCTAGTTACTTGCAGCAACTGGGCATTTGCAGGCCCTGCAAGGTAATGGCAGTGTGATTGGGTGGGGAGGAATGAGGGCTGAGGAGAGTCCTTACATTTCATCATCAGTTCTGCCATGGATTTCTTCTATGTATTTGAAAAAACTCCTGTAATCCTTGAAAATTATCACCTTCATAACATGCCTGACCATAAACCACCCATCCTCCCTCAGGTCCCTACAGCTTCTGGTAGGGGGTATAAAAGACTTTCTGCATGGCAAGGACCCTTTCCTGCAAAGGATGAGTGAGGCAAAAGGACATTTTTGGGTGAGGTGGTAGGTGGTGGAGAGCTTGGCAGAGATGGGAACGAGGGGAAATGTGACCTGGCAAACTTCAGTGACAAACCACATCCTTGCCTCTCAAGTAATACTGGAAATTCTCCCTCCCTTTAAGTTGCAGCCCAAAGCCACTGTGGTTTTACTTGTGTGTGGCCAGAGGAAGAGGTTTGAACAAAGCAAGGCTTCAGTGCACAAACCATAAAAACTCAGTAGCCACCCAAATAAAAAGTGGAAATGAACAAATGAAAGAAAATCCACCACTGTGTATATTTCAATGTCATGTTTAAGGCCCTTTCATAACTTGAAGAAAAGCAGGAGGATGAGTAACGGCGAGTAAACACTTGAGGCTGGTCCCACTAAGACCTTTTGTTTGTTTAGGAAATTAATTTCAAGGTCATCCTCCCTCCACTGCTTTTCCACAGCAGTATGTCCAGGTTGCAAGCTGCCCCAGCTCTGACACGCAGCAGCCCTGTGGATTTCCTGACCTTGCCTGAGGAGAAGCTGGTCCTGCAGAAAGCAGGGAGTGTGGAGCACAGTTGTCTGAGGAAGCTCCTCTGCCCCAGAGCATTGCCTGGTGCTTACCAGACCTCCAGCAGCAGATCACCTCTCTGCTGAGCAGCCCTGCACGTTGTGGGTCAAGAGTTTGTGCCTTTCTGATGCTTGTGCCTGTGGAGGCTGTGAGTGTTACACACTCAAATCATGACTGAATTCCAGGCTCAAAGCTCTGCTGAAGTGCCATCACCAAACAGTGCCAGTCAAAATTGTGGGGTTTATGCTGGAGGTGGTCATCCAGCTGGGAGCAGGTCTGAACGTCCTGCCTTCATTTTGAGTTGGACAATCTTAGAGATAGTTTCAATGCAGGCTTGGGTTCAGCTATTCTTATTTTAAACCATAACCTTTTCATCTTTCCCAAATGGGATACTTTGGTTGTTGTGGTTCTTTGACTCAAAACAAATAGAACAAAAATACTGCATTACACACAGCCCCAGGGGAAGGCACTGAGACCCTCCTCCTCATTCTGCAGACCCCCCAGAAACTCTTCAGTCTGACAATGCTCCCTGGGTATATTCAAGGCCAGAAATATTAGAAATTAAATCTCTCTCCTTTCATCAGCAATCCCATAGAAATGCACAGCTAAAACTACTTTGGCTGCAGTTTCAGGAAGTCTGGGATGCAGACTCGGTCTAAAGAAGGATTCAACATCTGGCATGAGAACATACAGATGAGGAAATGCATCTTGGACACATGTAGCTCCACTCTTCTAAAAGGCTATTTTATAACTGTCTTGGAATGAAAGTGCTGGACAACCCAGAGATGGTCACCAGCAGCTCTAGAGTTCATAAAACTCGTGTTCCTATACACACATAGGCAGTCTTTTTCTGTCCTCTCTGCTGACACAAAACTGGTGTGCATGAAGCAAGGCATTGCAAATAGACAAAAATTACACCACAGCTGATTAGTCTGAAAATCTGGAACTAACATAATTTTGGATTATTTTGTCAGTGAACGTCTTTTGGGGGGGTTGTAGTTTTGGGGGTTTTTTTCAGTTGATTGCACTTCTCTAAAGACCAGATTCAGATGGGCCTGAGAGGTCTTTGTGAGCTTCCATCATTCTGGGCTTTTTAACCCTTAGAAATCTGCTTTTATCACATTGTTGTTGTCTTAGGTGCTCCTCTCAGAGGAGTTATTCCATCTGAAAGGGAGGGGTCCCAGCCCTTCTCTCAGCCCAGACTCACACAGCTGTGGTGCAGGTGGAATGGTGTTGTCTGGTGGTTGGAAGGGAAGGTACAGTTATTTCAGGTGAATTCCATAAAACCATTCTCAGCAACAAGCCTTCCTGTGCAAGCCAGACATACATTCAGCTTTAAAACTACGAGCAGCTATCACCAGTCTGCAGCTTCTCCAGCCCTAAGGAGGTTTAAGAACCCATCTTGGTTAATTCAAGACAGAGGCTGATAAGGACGGGAACTCACTTTATTTAGCCTGTTGTTTTCACAGAGTGCAATGATGCCTGTGACTCCTGAAAACTTGCCATTCCTTGTTGTTTAGTTCCTTAAAATAACTATTACCTCATGCGCTTACCTGCCAGATCCCTTCCTTATCTGGTATAGGGTCTCTTTTGCTCTTCACCTCCCTCTCTCTGAACTGGGAGCTGCCTGCCAGTCTTTCTCACTGATAAAAACATCCTTATCTTTACTGGCATACCTTGTTTTCCTAGACAAACTGGGGCCTACATCCCTATAGATAAGTCCATCTCTTGTTTACTGCTTCCTATATATTCCTTTCCTACAAGTGGTCTGGTCATCCTAGCTGGCTCTCCTGTGTCTACCTGGCTTTTGGCAGTGTTGAGCAGGGTTTAGCCTCAACAGCACACATACTATCGGGCTTTAAATCCTATCAAGGTTAATATTCCTTCTACAACCACAATATGCCATTAAGCACACAATTACAGGTTGTTTTCTTTGCTAATTAGCAATGCAACACCACGATCTGTGTGTAAATCAGCAACAGATTTATTAGCCACCCACCTTGCCTTAGATTGTAATGACTCTGATCTCATTGTTGGAAGCCCAAAAGAATAAATCACAGATGTCTTGCAGGTTGTGACTTCAGTTTTTCACTGCATTTAGAGGGTGAAACAGATTTATGAATACTTCAGCAACACAGATTAAAAGCTGGAATTCATTGGCAGTAAGTGCTGCTCTGTTGTATAAGGCTGTAATGATCATCAGTATTGATTAGGGAGCTGCACATGATCTGTATTCTTTCCCCTATGTTTTAGCAAAAATGTACAGTATATCTCTATAAATATACTATGATATCTTCCTCATGTTATTAATAATGCATTAGATTCTGAGAATGAACATTTACTGCATTTTGCTAGGTAAGTGGCTGCAGATTTTAAGTTTCTCAATTTGAGAGCAGGGGTGATTGACTTCTGGAAGAAACAACATATGGTTTATTACAGTAAAGCATATCACTGTTGGTTGTTGTTGGGAGGAATTTTCAACCCCTTTAAATTATATGATAGAGGAGCTGCTTTGAATCGCTCACCCTGTTTAAAGAGAAACTGATGTCTGACTTATTATCCGTCATCTCCACATACAGTGTTAATCAAAAAGTCCACCAGTGAAAAAAGCTTGTCCCTGCTCTTGAACTGCTTTAATATACCCATTATTTTCTCTAATGTAGTAAAAACATTTTACAGTCCCCATGATCTCAGATTCAAGTAAACAGCCCTTCAAAAATAATAATTGCCTCATCAAAAGTTTAAGTTGTTACCCAGTAAAGAATCCAGTGAAGTGAATGAAAAGTGACAGTGAAGGCCTTCACGATCAGACCTCAGTGTGAGTGACAGACTGCCTGGTGGGCTGGGAACATCAGTCCCTCCAAGCGCAACAAGAGATGCTTCAGGATCTCCTGCAAGAATGAGGCAGTGGAATGGCTCTACCTTTCCTCTATCTGAGTGATTTGAGTTCAGCACTGCTTCAGCAAACACAAGCAGCAGTGACTGCAATCCTGTCACACTGTCCCAACATGGCTTTTAAGGGATCTCTGCATTTACATTGTGCTTCCAACTCTGCATGGATCTTGCTGCCCTCTCAGTCCCAGCCTTAGAGTGTAGACATTTATGGTGGCTGATAGACTGGTAAAGAAAATTACCTTATAGCTGGCAATGTTTTCAAATATTTTTGATCACAAAGAGACCCCTCAGGAGGAAGTTGTGTTTGCTTTGAAGTGGATTATTCAGCACCATAATTCTTTTCCTTCACCATCTCTGAACAAGAAAAGGATAGGAATTATGGTGCAGTATGCTGAACACATCTGAAAAGTCTTCTCACACTCAGAGAGAAAAAGTCCATCATCACAATCCTAAATGATTAAATGGTATTCTTCCCAAGTGGATATGTGAGATTTTAACTACCCAAGAGATGGACACCCTAATCCCAGTAAAAAGGAAAGGAAGTAGAGTGAGAAGACTCATGATTGTTAATAGTGCTTGTGTGGGCAATCATTCAGCTTTCATTGCTAGAGGTGAATCAACCCTGTGAAGTCATCTTTTGTTGCTAAAAGTGTAACCTTTTCATAGTATTGTCACCATCGATGTGTTTGTGACATTTACATAGTGGTTATACCCCATACTCCTTTTCTGTTTAATATTCTCTCCTCTTGTCACAATGTCACTCAGAGTCTGGAAGGGTGGTGAGGTGAGCAGTCACATGCTCACCCACGGTATTGGGGTGATGAGAACAGTCTGGCAGTATTTTGTATAACATTGAAATCCTGGCTGATGCTCCCACTGACAGGGGGAAAATCAGCTGTGGGCTTGGACCCCAGTTCTGCAAATTTTTGTCACACATGCAGAGAACAGGGCTGGCAAAACTCACCCAGTGAATCCCTCTGCCTCAAGGCAGGGATAATTGCATCTCAGTCATTCCTGGTAGTTGTTTGTCTCATCTACCCTTAAAGACATCCAGTGCTGGAGACTACACAATCTTGTCAGACAATCTGTTGTGTGCCTCACAGTCCTTGCCACTGAAAACATTATATTATCTACTAGACATTTCACAGGGGGTGGTTTCTTCCAGTCTTTATCTTTCATTCAGGACATGGGTCAGGGTTGAGAAGTTCATCCCAAAATGTTCATTCCCAAATATTATGTGTGCTCTGCATGCTGTTCTGCTGCACCTTGGTGAAGGTGAACATACACTGCTCATTCTGTGAACTCTCACCCACATCACAGGAAGAGTAACAGAGCCTCTGGTCTCTTCCAAACATTGCACAAAGGAGCCTTAACTAGGAAATTTAGCAGGCTAGGATTACTTCTACAGTGTCCCTTGCTAATCATGGCAAACCAAGCTCCTCTGCACTCCTCTCTGTCAGGCACCATATTCCTTTTCCTCAGGATGGCAGTTCCACCTCCTCACAAGGCTGGAGTTGCTCCACTGTTTTCTTCCTGCTCTGCACAAACCTTTCCTGCCAAGAGTATGCCTTTGACCTCCCATAGTTCTACAGTTCTCCCATGAGAAGCTACCTGAGAGGTCTGCTGACTGTGTTTTAAGGTTTTGGCTGCAGGAAACACGTGGTGTTGCATGGTGCCCCTAATTCTCTCCTGAACTAAGGCTGATTCAGTCTTAGATTCATTGAGGCTGATGCACAAATAGAGGGGTGAGCCATGCTGGGGTATGTGGGCACAACTGAGGGGATGGAGAGGATGACATGCTAAGAGCAGGTCCCCTGCTCAGTATGCAAAATGCTGCAAGCCATGCACAAACATTAAATCATATCAGCAGCTGTGGACAGTTCAGTCTCTTTATACTCAGCCTGGTGAGGAACACCAGCTTTTCTTGCTGTAAGACATTGTTCCACATTTGTAAGTCAGTGACTGTTTGACCCTTCAGTTGTCAGAAGACAGGAAAATAGCCTTGGAAGCTTGACAAGACATAAATACCTTCCTCTTTGTCCAGAATTACTAGGATTATACACAGGGTTGCGCAGGAAGGATTATCACATGAATGGGTCTGAATTTTGCTGGCTCCATGTGCAATTCTGTCATTTCTCTTCCTGGAATAGTGCTGAAATTCTTACAAAAGTGTCAGCAGTTTAGAGGTCATAATAAGCAACTGAAAGGTAAAAATCATTTAAAGCCTGCTTCAAAATGCCATGGATGTCATATGACTCCAAAAATCCTCTTCTATTTTCATTTCCCAGCTGAGGGGAGGGGGTATTAAATTATGTAAATCAATCACAAATTGCTTAACCTTTCCATGAGTGCACTGTAACTGGGGAGGGTGAAATAAGCCCATTATCAGCAACAGAGCAGCAAGCCCTTTTGGGGAGCTCCAGTTGATTCTGTTTACCCCCTCCAGTGCTGCTGTGGAAATTGCTGTTTGTGAACTTTGCCTCGCTCAGTTCAGGTCTCCTCATCCCAGGGCTAGAGCTGCGCAAAACCTCCAAAGTGCTTCAAAGACAGCAATGTGGAAAGCACCATATTCCCAGCATTCTGTCACTGCACCCTCATGGCTGTGCATTAGTAATAACTGATGACAGCCAATAAAATCAAATAAGTACATGTGCAAATGGTAATGGAGGAAAATAAAACTAAATAATGCCTTAGCAGGCCCTGATTACCTTGATCTTGGCTTGCTGTCACACTAGTCTGTCCTCATTGGGGAAAAGACATGAAGTTCTACAATCTCTTCAGCAGGAAAGGTATGCATGAAGGGGTTTTCATAGGTAATTATTTACAAATTCCCTGCAACCATGCCGCCTCTGTTGTTTTTATTAACCTAATAAAATATATTATCTGGAGAAAAGCTTGGTGCATATAGCAGTTAAATTTATATGTGTTATTCTAGTATGGCAAATATTTTGTTATAGTTTGCTAGCAATTATTCAGAATAACACAAACAGCTTGGTATGATTGTAGCCTTGTGAATTGACATTTGAAATATTTATAAGTACAGCCATCCTGCCATATGGGCCCTCTTTGGAGTTATCAGTCACCGCATCCTGCCGCCTCTGCAGCTTCACATGCTAACGCTGCCTGCTTCTGCAGCTGGAAGGAGCAGAGCTCGGGGCAGCAGGACACTCTCCATGCTTCAGGCACAGCTGTCACCCCTGGCAGAGGGGATGGAGGCTGATGGAGCACATCTCTTGCTGAAGCAAATTCTGCAGACACCCGCATAACGCTCGACTGCCATTTAATGCCACGCGGTGGATACGGAATAATGGATCCCTCTGGAAGAGAGTTTTAAATGCAAAACTCCCTACCACTGATTGTTCACTTTGGAATGGTGTTATTACAGACTGGGGAAACAGAGGGCATCTCTCCTTGGCCTACTGATTTGTGAGGTCTCTCCTCATCATGTAAAATGCATGTGATGGCCTGGCTAGCAAAAGAAGGATGTGTCACGTTTTTTTCCCCTAAAATGAGCCTTTCCTCTCTCACATCCAATAGCTCATGAACAAATATCTGGCATTTGTTCATGAACAAATGTTCATAAAACAAATTTGTTCATAAAACAAAACCCTTTCAACAGAGACTCACATCTGTACAAAACCCTCACTGGTCTCAGTGAAATTCCGCTCAAAGGAATGATGACAGGGTACATCCCGAGCACAACCAGGCACTAAAACATGTGTGCTGCGTTCTTTCTTTGACCAATTAGTCACATGTACGAAATCTTCTGCATCAAAGAATGAGGTGGAAATTCCTCCTGGTTAATTCTTTAAAGTCTTGGTTTCAGTCCTGGGGATTTCAATCAAGTGCAAGGATCGTAGGGGAGAAAGTAAAAAAAAACAAGACAAAAGAAGGAAGAGCGAAGAGGAAAGAAAAAAACTATTTTCTACATACATAAAGGCTCTTGCTGTTTTAAAATGTTGCTAACTTAGCTGAGAGTGATATTTGGTGACTAGTGCATTTTGTGTGTGTAGAAAGCGAATCCCAGAGGATTCTCAGGCTTGGTGTATCTACAAAAGAGACAAAATAGGTAGGAAAGTAAATTTTTTGCTAGCTCTGGGGAATTGCTGCAGCCAAGCTGGGCAAACAGCACAGAGAATTAAGCTCCCAAAAGTCTATTTTCTTCTCTGAGTGCAAAGGACTTTACCAAGAAACTAGCAACTTCATGTCCCCTTTGTCTGCATGGTGTTCAAAATAGCCCAGAAGAAAAAGAATCAGTGAAAGAGACAACTTCCTAAATGAGACAGTGAAAGCAGATGAAAAGTGCTTCTCTGATAACAAATACTCCTCAAGGTGAGAGACATAATGAAAGCCTGATCAAAATGTCTTCAGCCAGAGGGAGGAGACTTACCAGGAGCCAGATCTTCTGTCCTTCTCTTTGCTGGTCACCTTACACTCAGTGTTCAAAACAGTCTTGGTGAAAAGCCTCCAAAAATTGTCCAAAAAGGATCCCATTGGACCACAAAGGCCAGGAATATTTGCTTTTCAGAGTTTATCTTGAGACGAATAATTCAGAAAAGCTTCTGTTGCTATCTGTGGTTTTGGCCTTTGCCCATATTGTGTTAGATGCTTTTACAATTTCTCCATTTCTAATTAAACACATGCCAAACTGAGGGCAGTGAAGGAAAGCAGAGAGGATCTTGTCTTCAGGGAAGCTCTCCAGTCTCTCTGGGTGAGCTACAAATTGGAAAGGCCCTGAGCATGTCTCCTGAAATAGAGGAGACAAATGAGAAATATGGGCTTTGTTCAGAATAAAAAGCAGATGAGGCTCAAAGGCACTAAGGCACAAAAGGATTAGGACACAGCACAGCCTTTCATTTGTCATGTTCAGCTCAGCTGGGACCCAAACAACACCTTCGATGCCTCCTGCTCTTCGTCTTAAAGGAGAATCCAGAGACTCCCCCCAATTCATACATAAAATGATGTTGACAGAGAGCCATGTTTGGAGACATTGTGGCTTTTTGTTCCAGATAATTAATCCCCTTGTACAGGCTGACTGTCACCAGAGAAAGGATAAATTGGGCCACAGTGCATCTTCCAGGCAAAAGGATCGACTACCAGGATAGGAAGCTAGAGGGTTAAGGATAGAAGGCAGTATGTGACAGGGGAAACAGGTAAAATGGTGTTGGGTCTGGCTAAGTTTCATCTGTAAATGGCTCTGGCATACTGCTGTAAGTCACAGAGGCTTGTTTGAGTTGAGAACCCCTTTTAAAATTCCCCCATGCTTTCCTAAATGAGTGCACATGTCAGCCAGCCAGCAGCACCAGGGCTCTGCAAACACCAGGGGAACTCCTAGATGGCTCAGACCCTAAGACTGCTTATTCTACCCAGATCTTGGACAATAAAGACTTCTGGTGCTCATTTCACTGGCCAGCCAGTGTGTTCTGTTCTGGTTACACAACAGACTGTACAAAGCCTCTTAGTAAAGGAGCATCCCAGGAGGTAATTTTTATAGAAGTGAATCAATCAACAACCTCTAGAAAGATTTTAACCTAGTATAAACCAGCCTTTGCCCTGATGGCAAAAAAGCAATTCCTTCCATTTTGATTTGCTGTGGATTGATCCCTCAGTCAGATATATTTTCATATCATTTAACATGCACAGGAGTTTACAAAGCCTATATTTATTGATTGCTCCCCAGACTGTTTAGACAGAAATGTCTTGATTTTCACCTTGGTTCTCTGCTGCAGGACAGGAGCACTCCCAAAGAAGCAGGTGAAATTCCAGTGGTGTAAAAGTGGTGGAAGCCAAAGCAGAATTGAGAATCAAGAAGTCTCATTGATCATTGCTCACAGTGATCTTTCAGCTACTCTTATCAAATATTAACAATAATGACTTATTTATATAGCACCAACTGAGAGCTAGGTGCAAGAGGATAGGCATAAGTCCCAGAGAACTAACAAACTAAATAATAAATATATATCAATCTAAAATAATAAATAATAAATCCCATATACCAGAGTCACTTCATTTATTTTTTTTCTTCAGAGCTGTTTGCCCTCACTTTCTCTGATCAGCAGGAGGGCTTGGTTAAAAAGATCAGATAAGAAATTAATCTCTTTGATGTTTACAAAGGCAATAGGGCTTTCACACCTTTCTAAGTGCAATCCAGCTGCAGCTAAAGAATTCTGAAGCTTGTGGAAGTGCTAATTAAAGCCAGTAATAACAAGATTCACCTTCAACCCTGCTCTGAAACGCCCAGTGTTTTTTGCCAGGAGGAGTGTTGTATCTCCAGGGCACTACTTTTGAGGAGCTCTCTTGTTTCAGGGATCTGCAATGTAGCAACCATACCGGCTAGAAAGAGAAGAAGCCAAGTTGTTTAAATCAATCCTTGTCATAGGATCCCACTGTTTATCGATATCCTGAAGGTGAAAGGTTAATGCTTTACTCAGGAAACCACTCATCCTCCAAAATACTATTATTGTTTATCTTGCTGAAATCTATTTTTATATTTCCCAAGACATTTTTATTTAATTTCTGTTCCAGCTTGTCTTAGCTGTTTTCATAATATCACTGTACAGACTTAATCCTTTTCCAATCCGATACTGCAAGTTGTGATGGAAAATGCCAAGTGTCTGGTATTTTTTGAAATAGAAAGATTAGCAGAAAGAAAAATTATTAACTTGAGACTACTTGTTTTATCCCAACATGAGTTATCCGGAGCTCCAATCAAGCAATGGAGTTGAAAGTAACAGCTCAACTAGAATAAACATTTGTCCCCAGGAATAATATGTCTTGTCACATTAGTAGCTTGGAACGTGTTCTCATTTATCCAGCCATTTTCTAGCCAGGGCAATTATAAATGGTCAGTTTGAAATGAGGGCTGTTTCCATTGATTTTATTCTCAACTTTTTTTTTAAGTCTTTGTACCTTCTGGTTAATAAAAGAGCATGGAAGTGAAAGGTACATAAATCTGCAGCACACACAAATAGCATGTCATGTGAACAGCTTGGCCTGTGAAATTCAATGTGGAGGAACTTCAGGTGAAATATTAACTACCTAGACTGTAAATAACTACTAACATGCATGACAATACCAGTAACTGGATGGGTAGCTTTAGAACAGGAAGGTGTCTGTGATGCAGATCCAGAAGTAATTGTCATGTTCTCCTTTTCTCAGTGTCATGATCTTCCTCTCCTCAGGGCTGGCTAATGGAAATAGTGAATAAATTCCTGGTCTGGTGTAGGTTGGCAAATACTACATACCTACACTCATTAACCTGGAATTAAAATAATATTGTGAAAGGAATCAGAGAACTTGAAGAATATGCTTTCTTTGTTAGAATTGACATAAATCATGTGCTGTTAAAACTATCATGTGCTGCAACTATCACCACTGAGAAGTTATGGAGAGATTTTTTTTGTATGACCATTTTTATAACATTGTCAAAGGTGAAAAAAATTGCTTCATTTTTCAGTGCCTACTGATTTCCCATGTATTAAAGTGGAGTCTGCAAATGTCATTCTAATCAACTGGGAAAGCTCTTCCTAAATAGAACTGTTCATTCAACATGATAAAGTTCCTTGCATCCTGAGTGGTGTTTCTTCCCCACAATTTAGACCAAACCCAGGACCTACTACTTGACCTTGTCTGTCAGCTCTGTCATCCCATCAGGACAGCCAAGAGTGGCTTTACCACAACAAGGTACAATTCCACATTCAGTCCCAGAGTCCTGCCAGACCTCCTGGGAAAGCCTACCATGCATTTTGCCTGGACAGAGCTATCCGGGAAAATCTTCCTCAGAGGTGGCCCTGCTGGCTCTTTCCCTCTGGGAATCACAAGCTCCTCAGTACTTGGAGACTTCTAATGAGTGCAGAGGGGTTAAGCAGTTTGCTCTGTAATATTCTGGGCAGCAGTGTCTGGCTCAGAAATAGAAGCTGCTATTTTGATCTTCCCCTTAGAAAATAAACCTTTTGCATTTTATAGGATGCTCAGGATTGGACAAATTCTTATCAATTTCAGTAAAGCAAAAATTTGTAATTGCTGATAAATCTCTTGACTTAGTCTCCAAAACATGGAGAAACAGCCAGAAACTCACAGCTCAGACCTCTTTTCATTTGGCACTTTCTTCTTCCTTAATCTGCCCACTCATATTCTTTCCTCCTCCCCTTGCTGGGAAAGCCACCTTCTGCATGCAGGGATGCAGTACTCACCTTCCTGCACACAGTAAATCCTCACAAAGCAGCCTGCAATATATTAGCCTTCCAACAGTTACAGCAGGACAGGATGCCTTCAGTTTGGGTGCAAAATTGTGGAAAAGGAAGAAAAATAAATCAAATTCTATTTGTCAAAGGGCAAAATTTTGCCTTCAAGTCACTGGCCCTGAACTGAAGATTTATGGAGGGCAGGAATGAAGTGATATAGTCCTTGAACCACATCCTGTTGGCCCCCAGGGCCCCAAAGGTGAGGGCCATTTTCTGGCCCTCCAAGTTTTTCATTGGATGGCTTTGTTGATAGGCTTAAGCATCCCACAGAACCCATGCAGGCAGTGGTTGCTTGGACAACTGCAGGCAAGTGCAGTCTTTTATGAGTTGTTCATTAATTTCCACCACTGAGAGCTGACCATTAGTTCTCCTTTCCTGCAATGTTAGCAATTAAACTTTGCCATTCCTATTTGCATCTTCCCAGTGGTTCTCAGGCACTTCCCACTGAGAGTTATTCTGTTGTGTGAGGCAAATCTCTGCTGTTGTAATTGCAAACCTCGGACATGAGTCCCATCCAAAGCAGACCTGGGAAAAAAACCTGTTAAAATGAGAGATATTTTCCAAGCTGGCAAGCTGAAAATCCTCCTGCTGCTCCTGCTTGCTCCCAGAGATTGTCCCATGTATTTCTCAGTTCATCCAAAGCTCTTGCACCTCTTCCTCCTGCTCATCCTCACATCTGGATGCGTGCACACATGGCTCCAGGTGCCTTCCTGAGTGACCAGAGAGCTGAGTGTCAATAAGGCCAGGTTTAGCACATGCTGCTGGACACCCTCCTGGCAGACACAGCCCTGCCAGAACCCACAGACATCCTATAAAAGAGGGTAAAAGTTTGACCTTGTTTGAGCTCAATTCTAGAGAGCTTGCTCCTTTTGATTCTCATTTAGTGGCATTTCATTGGCAGAAGGGAAATGCCTGCATCGTTGATCATTATTGGACACAAGCTTTTCTCTCTGTCCTCAGTGAGGCTTTAATCTGCAAAGCACTCGTAGCATAGACAAGGAGGCAGAGACCTTCAGCTACATGCTTTGTCTGTGTTTTGGGAGTTTCTCATTTAAGCCTTTCCTTATAAAAAATCCCAATCATTTTCCACTCCCTCCCTCCATCCACGCTACTGATCTTTCTCATTTGCTCCTAAACCTCTCACTTGCATCAAAACTTCTCAGCATTTCCTTTTGAGAAAGCAGAACATTTTCATTTCCAAATGGTAGCTTCAAATGCTGGTTTCCAAATGTTGGATTATTTCAAGAAGGCAAACATGTGCACACATTCTCTCATTAAAGAACTAAAAAGGTAACGATCAACTCCTAAATGCCACGCACAGTTGCTATACCAATTCAAGCACAGCATGTAATACAAGGGGCTGTGGTAGGCTATAACATTATAAATGACACCCCATTGGTGATGGAGACAAATCAGATTATGTGTGAGTAGGTTATTGATTGTGCTTAGATTTCTTAATCTCTTAAATCAATGAAAGGATAGTAAATAACAGAGACAATGTGTGCTTGGACAGCAAAGCATCTTTTAATACTTAGGTTTTAATGAGCATTTTTTAATAGTCAGTAATATCCTAAATGGAAAGATGCTTAGCCAGCTCAAAGTATAGGTTACTATTTATTACCAAGGTGCCTCAGCCTAGATTCTCTCTCTGTTTATACTAGACATCAATTCTGATTTACCTCTTGTTGAGTTAATGAAAACATGTTATGCAGTTTTATTAAAGAAAATAAAGTCCTCAATTGACTGCCTCTGAAACAGTACAACAAATTCTGAGGAGATTAGCATAAGGATTAAACATACAGATTTTGTTGCAGGAGTTGTTTTCATGAATACATTCTTAATTGATTGTAGCAAAACAAATACACACTTTAGTAATGCATGCTGAGTCTCCAATTCAGCATTATTTTAATTAAGTCTTTTGAATGATGAATTTCAGTACAGCAGATGTTCTTGAGTATTCAGGTATATAAATACAACCAGTGTCAGCATCTGATAAGCCTACAATTTGAGAGTTTAAGCACATATGAAACTCGGCCAATTGTCGAGAGCTGAAAATGGAAGGAATTTGCTAAACCACTGCTTGCACCTGTTTTGAATTATGATGTTGTTTCCTCCACACTAACCTCGGGGGAAAGAAGGAAAGAGTCTTGTGTGCAGTGCCAGAACATGGGGAAGGAGATGTGTTCACTTCCCATTTTAGTTTCTCATTAACCAGCTTTAGCAGCTGATCTTTGGTAAGAGGGAGTTCGAGTATATTTTAAGTACTGAGTATTTTATTCAGCAGATCTCTCTGCATAGTTACAGAATTGAAGGTAAATAAAAAGATGCCAAACCCTGTGATGAAGTGATTTTCAGGTTAAAATTATGTCTCCTCACAAATAAATATATCTTCTGTATGCTAGGCAGCCATTTATCTTTCAAATAAAATCTGCTTTGACAGGGTGTCCAATGAACTTTAAAATGTTTGATATCACCTTAAGCTTTAAATGAGACAATAAACATTACTGGTCATCAAAGTTTTTGGGGTGTGTCCTCATTAAATTTTCATATAAGCTTTTATTCAGTGGATACACTTCTGTGCATGGAGTTCTTGAGCCTTAGCTCCAGGCTGTTCAGAGTCATCACCCTTTTGCTGTGGCAAACATGTTGATAAATGGACTTGGCTTTCTTTGGTAACTTGGCATTTTTATTGCTCTCTGTCTTTAAAGACATATAGGCAGAAAACCTCTCCCTGTTTGGAGCATGTCCAGGCTTCCATGGAAAAACAGCAGAGTCTCTCAGCTGTATGTGAGAGACTGAGGAAATGCAAAGGTGAAAAAGGAAACCCAGAAGATGCAAAGGTCTCCTATGGAATAATATCTGCTTTCAGAGAGCACTTCTCTATCCAGAGAACTTTTGGGCTCTGACATGTGCAAGTAAAGATGATTTCGAATCACCAGCCCATGCAGACACTTGTGGGGCAGAAATATTTCTTAGAGCAGAGTCAAATAAGAGTCTGAAAAAATATGAGAGGGAAAATCAGGGAGGATGCTGTATCTGAGTCACTGTAGGAAGGCAGGATGTCAGACTGGAGTTGTGACTGGAGTTAAGGCTAAATTGGATGTAATTGTTCATAGGTGTTTGGTCTGACGCCTAAAGTGTGACACCAGGAGCTGCCAACCTAGGATAAGGGTCATGAGGAAGAAAATCACCTCAGCTGTTACCAGCACTGCCACATTCAAGACCTTGCGTTGCCCAGACAAATTCCTGTGAGCCAAACATTGCCCATGAGATATCACAAAGACCTAGTGTGAATTCTGAATACTGAGCCTATTGCCTGCCGTTCTGCCCCTTTCTCTGTCTCCTTCAGTACCAGAGCCCCAGGCTTACATTTAGGGAAACCTGATGGTGTATTTGATCAAAAGCAACAGCTCTTCACAGCTACTTTTCCATGATCCAGAATCCACATTGGCAAGGATTGAGACAAATGACTTGGTGCAGCTTGGTGAGAAGTTTTCCCAGCCTGGGCTCTGCTCAGGGCTCACATCTGGCTCAGACCAAGACAGGGAGACCATGGTTGCCTTTTCCAGTGCACCAAAGCCATGAAATCAAACCAACCCTACAGCTCCCTCAGAGGCACAGATTAATACAGACCTTCAATATTTCACTAGAAACACTTCAATGTCTTATTTTATATTGATGTCCTTCTTCAGGATAAATTTCAGTACAAGTTCTGTGTGTGTCTGAAAATCTTCCTTTTCAATATTCACATTCACACCTTTCTATCTCCTTTTGCCCCTTCCATTCTCTTCCTGAGCTTTGCTGCCTCAGGAAGCCAAAGACACCCATTCATCACAGCTTGTTTGACACGAAGGCAATTCACAGCCTCTCAGCTCCTGGCATGTGGACAAATGTGTTGGAGTAATACCTAACATTTAAATAATGATTCACCATTGAATATTATGAGAAATTGGCTGACAATTTTAAGGTAATGCCCTTCCAAAGACATACAGTGTTAATTCTTTACTACCATATAACTGTACATTCACTTGGAGAATCTTAAATAAAGTTTACACTTTGCAATTAATTTAGTGAAATTCCGAGTTAAATTACTTGCTATAAAAATATTAAACATATTACAACTGTCTGTACACGGCCTTCTAAAGGAAAGGGAAGTTTAATTATTTTAGAAGAGAAATATAAACAGTGTCAAGATTTAACCGCTGCTCAATTTAATGTAACTTCTGCCTAATTTTACAAATCATTATTTATACAGTTAACATACATAAAAAATTAATAAATGACCTCCATAAGATCGCTTTTGGTATAGTTAGCAGTGTAGGCAATTATTACAGTAATGTGGCAAAAAACCACAAGGGAAATCTGTAGTTGCTTCCCAAACACAGAAATCATGTAAAGAGGAAGAGAAAGAGAGGAAAAAATGTATAAAAAGAAACTTCATTGAGCAAAGCTTAGCCATGAAGTCAATTTTGCATCTCTCCTCCAAAGAGTGAGGAGAAAACTTGAAAGCAAAGCTTTGAGACAATGTGGGATGTGCAAGCAGAGAGACAGCAAGGTGAAGATTTCCTTCCTTCCATCACCAGCATCAGCTCCAGGATGGAATGAGGGCAGGAATCTGCTCCCAGCCCGACTGCTGCACTTATGGTAGTGAAGTCTCCTGGGCACTGAGAGTTCTAGCCAAAGCCCAGCCCAAGCATTAGTACTACAAAGTGTCTTATAATGGGTGGTGGCATGGGAGAAAGCACCAGAGACCAGCAAATTTTCTTTCTGCCTGTGAAGTTTCCATCAGGAGCCATCTGGCATCCCGAGAGAAGTGCAGGCAGTGCACAGGAAGGACTGGGACACAGATGCAGAAACTATTGCTCTCTATTACCATATCCCAGTGGTTTCAATGTGGTCCATGGGCTGTTCCTAAGGGCAAAAGAAAGACAATTCAGAGAAGCAAGGCTACTGGTAGCAGACTTCCACATATTTTGAGTATTGTTTCCCTTTACTGCAGGGATCCAGAAATTGAGCATTCAAAGGTAAAGAAAGTCTTTATTAGAGAAATAAGTCTTACAAGAGGGCTTCAAAGGCAGCTTGCCTGTATCCAGAGGCTGCATAGGATGGACTGTAAAGGTTTTACCAGGCCACTGATAGGCCAGATATATCCAAACAGTATGGAGGTAAGCTGAGCCCTCCTGAAGTTAGTGCAAGGTCCAGCAAGAACATGTCCCTCGAGCTCTGTTCTAAAATGCATATTAGATTTTCAAATAGAGTGAATTTTCAAGTATTTTTTCCAATTAAAACCTTGGCCTCTGATGCTATCTTCCCTTTCTTCCTTCCTGCTGACTTGTACTCTTCCTCACCGTGCTGATTTACGTCTGGAAGTGTGAGCTGCAATACTGGGAGGCACTCACTGAACAGTAATTACTTAATTCCTTTCCAGAAAGAAAGGAAGAAGGCAAACAGGACTGAAAGCAGGTAACATTTCTAATGTTTCATTGCAGCAGCACACTCAAGTGATTGGACCCCATCCTTATTCCCAACAAGAAATAGAGAAAAAGAAGGGGATAAACCTGTTGTACCTCCTTCTGAAGCATGATGTAAAATAAAAACTATCAGGAAAGGGTATTGAGCTACCACAGGGGCTGCTTCAATACCACATTGCTTCAAAGATGCTTGTTTGTCAGAGCCCTAGATGGTACTTCTCTGTGTTCGCAGGATGAACCTCAGCCAATAAAACAACTGTGCAGCACTCTTTTTCTCCTTTATTAAAAGGCTTCTGGCAGATAATAGAAAATTATCCCTTCAGATACTGCAGATGGGTTTTACTGCACTAGACAATATAATAAAAGCCAGTAATTCTTCCATAAAATTATTGAGGGTATTTTATAAATAGTCTTTTGGAAGGTCAGCAGGCTGAGTCCCCAAAACATCTCTCAGCAATGATATATGCAGATTCACCTCCAAATCATTTTCAAAAGAGAAAAAACTCTGCACATCCTTTAATATAGAAAAGATCCAAACTCTTTCCTCAGGGGAAAAAAAAAAATCAAGGCTGTTCTTTGGCCTCTACTCTGCAGGTCTCTGCTATGTTGATTATTTTGTTGGCTGAATGATCTGAACAGAGCTGCTGAGTTGTCTCAGGAGCCAGAGCACTGGAGAGGGCTGGGGACAGGGAAAAGAAGGAGTGGGCAAATAGGGAGTTTGAAGTCTCATCTTGAATCAATAAATGCTTCACCATTGGTTTTCATGGAGGCCAAGAGTGTCAGAAGAAGAATTCAAGAAAGTTTTAAGTCCAGGAGTTTTGCAGTTCCATATGAAGAAAAACAAATCATGAAAGTCCCTGATTTCCCTGCTTTCTCTCCTTTCCCTGATATTAAGTTCCCAGACTCACTCACTTGTATTGCTCTTCACTTTTTCTTCATTACTGAAGGCAGAGGAGAAAATCAAGTCACACTTGTAATTGTGGATTAGTGAGATTCATCAGGGCTTTGCTTTACTTTACCAGGAATTCAGGCACATGCTAGGCTGTGCCAATTAAGATCCAGCCATTCTTCTTAATGGCACCTGGCAATGAAATACCAGGATATGATACCTTCACTTCCATGTGTCCACATGAGAAAGAACATTTCCTTTAAGAAAACTACCGTGCAAATCCTAAATCATCAACAGAAGGAATTTATGTACCAAAAAGCCTCTTAGCCCAGAAAACCATGTGGTTGCTCTCTCTATGCAAGCTTATATTTGAGTTTAGAGCTATGCACCATGATTGAGTGAATTGCCTGGTCTCTGGGAAGACCAATATCCTTTCATATCCTAAGTTCAAGAGGATATTTAAGCAATGTAGTTTGTCAGTGCTTTGTATCACTCTATACAATAAGCCAGCTTAACATAATATTTTCTCTCCTGCCTCTCACACTTCCCAGCACTACAAAGTCTGACACAAAGCCCTGGAAGCAGCATGTTTGTGAAACTTGGAATCCAGCTCAGCTCTGCATTATGCAATTAATCTCTCATGTCTCAAATAGCTCAAAGCAGAACCACAGATCCTCTTAACCCCTAAGCCTTGGCGTGTTTCAAATCCAGATCTTGACCAGTGTGCCAAGACTGTGAGTCGGATGAATCACGTATGAGGCACACTCTGAGAAACCTAATGGGTGTTGTTAAGGTTATTAGGAGTCCTTCAAATCTTTTGAGAGCCAGAGACCATCTGGGTTCATGATATTGAATAAATCCTGCCAAAAAGGTGCCAGCTGGACATTCGTGCTTTGGACTGTTACTGTAATGATATTTTGTAACTGAGCATCTTATTCTTTTATTAGCTCCAATAGTGATTTTTTTTTTTGTGCTATTCCACATTGCATTGAGTTTCCATGGTGAGGTTTCAGTTGTGAAGAGGCTGCAAGGATGGCTTCTGTGAGAAACTGCTGGAAGCTTCTCCCAAATCCAACGGAGCCAATTCCTGCCAGCTGCAACATGGACCCACTGCTGGCCCAGGCCAAGCCCATCAGTGAGGGTGGTAGTGCCACCCAGATCATATATTTAAGAAGGGGGGGAGAAGCTGCACAAAAGCAACAGAGGTTGGAGAGAAGAGTGAATAAAAAACAGCCCTGCGGACCCCAAGGTCAGTGCAGAAGGAGAAGGTGCTCCAGGCACAGAGGTTCCCCTGCAGCCCCTGGTGCAGACCATGCTGAGGCAGCACACAGAGGTCCAGGGTGGAGCAGATATCCACCTGCAGGGCCTGAAGGACTCAATTCTGGAGCAGGTGAAGGCCCACAGAAGTCTGTGATCTTGTGGAAGCCTGCACTGGAGCAGGCTCCTGACAGGACCTGTGGCCCCACGGACAGAGGATCCCACTCTGGAGCAGATTTGTTGTCAGGGTTTGTCACCCTGCAGGGATCCCCACTGGAGCAGAACCCTGTTCCTGAAGGACTGCACCTTGTGCAAAGGAACCTTCATAAGGAATTCCCTCTTCTTGGGAAGAAGTCACATGGGAGAAGTTCATGGAGGACCTTGTCCAGTGGGAGGGACTCATATTGGAGCAGGGGAGGAGTGTGAGGAGATCTCCCCTGTCAAGCAAGTAGTAACAGAGACAAGGTGTGATGAAATGACCACAGCCCCCTTCCCCATCCCCTGGGAGAGAGGAGGTAGAGAAATAAGGAGTAAAGTTTAGCCTGGGCACGAAGGGATGGGTGGGGGGAAGTGTTTAAGAATTAGTTCTTATTTCTCACTATCCTACTCTGATTTGATTGGTTATAAATTTATTTTTCCACAAGCTGTGTCTCTTTTGCCCTTGACCTTGTCCTGACCCGTGAGCCTTTCACTGTATTTTTACTCCTCTGCCCAGCTGAGGAGAGGAGTGACAGAGCAGCTTTGGTGGGCACCTGCTGTCCTGCCAGGGCCAACCCACAACATCTATAGTGGAGATAGATATAACTACCAAGTTTTAACATGCCCTCAGAAACAGGATCCTGAAAGCTTCCAACATCATTGCTATAGAAAAAGTATCTGATTTTTAGGATGCAAAAAAAATACAGCAATAACAAATAAACCTTCTCTGGCAAGGTCTGTTCCTCAGCATTTGTCTTAAATGTGTTATCAAACGCTGATAGCAATGCAGTCTCTGTGTCTGGAGGGTATGGGTTACAGTCCCATCTGCTTTGGATGTTCATGCCTTGGCTGTCTGGATGAAAAAGGGATTGAAAGAGTTGACCCCAGTAGACCCTTACACTTCCATGTTCTTTATTACAAAGTTCTCTCTAATCCATGTGTCCTGGAGGAGGCATTTGTTCCAGGGGTGCTCTTCCTAAGGACACAGTTATTTTTTGCCCAATATTTTCCCTAGTTTGATATTGCTTTCCTTTTTTTTTTTCTTCCCCATGAAATCTCCATGTGCGGAAAACCAGATTTTTCTGTTTGATCTAGGTGCTTATACTTGCTCCCTCTGCAGCTGACTTGAAGGCTTTGACTTGTGCAGGCTGCTGATAAATGACCACATAGGCTGGCATTTCTAAGAAGGCAAAAATGTCTGATATATAAAAACCCACAAGAGAGTGCACAGAGTGGGTCTGTGTGTGTATGTGCCTACTGGCGTGGGAATTCAGCTTTGTCTGCACATGTAAGTGCAAGGATTTGCAGACAGAAGGAATGCAGGAGCCTTTGGGGTACAACTGTGTTATTCTCATCTTCTGTTGCTACCAGTCTGGCCAGACCTGAACTCAGGAAAAGGCAATGAAGGTTAAGAGGTGTGAAGCAACCCCTCTCCCATATTAAAATTACTTTGGCCTTAACTTGTCAACGTTGTATAATTTGTATTGCCACATCACCAGCCAAGTCACAAACAGACCTTCCAAGCTATGAGCTCAGCCCACAAATCACACTCATTAAGGCTTCGAATCAGAGTACAAAAAAGGAACTTTTAAACTTCATTTATGCCCGTGTATGAAATCTCTGCAATTCAGTCATTGTTCCAAAAGTTCTCAGGCAGATTACAGATGTTGGCACCTTTGCTATCCTAAATGAATCACTGAGGATTAAATCTTTATTAAGCTTATACATCTTGGCTCTGAAGTAGCAGTGCTGTGTGTAATATCAAGGTCTCAGAAAGGAGCAGCAGTGCTTCACTGGGTCCTGCATGATCCAGGCAGAAAGGGTGATAACAATGCCAATAATGTACTTCAGCAATGGCAAAATAAAGAGGAGTCAAAGGAGTTTTAATCTTTAGGAGAGCACATGGCACTATCTCCGCCAGTCAAAAACATTAAAAATTCAATGTTTTATTAAACAGGTTTCTGCAGGGAAAATGCTGTGCTGCTAATTTGGAATGAAATATTAGCACAGTGCAAGCAAGCTTAGTATAAGTTAACGTTTCCAAATTCTCACTTGCCTAGTAGGAAAGGTTACTTAAAGGATGATAAGTCTAAAGACTGATTAGGTGTGTAATCATGGTGTTATTATGCTAATGACGGATTTGTTTGTTGTCGTGTTATCAACAAAAGATTAAGCAAATTCCTACATGAAAGCTTGAGGTGAAACTGTCGGCTAGAGAAGGGCAGCAAATCTGTGCATTATCATCACTTCTTTGTGGAGTAATTATTGCTGTACGGGATGCTTTTCTCTCAGTTCTCACAGGTGGCAAACCCACAGACTTTACTGAGCAATTTTGTTGGCAGTCGTGCTGCTTCTTGGACTGGCTTGGTTTCTGAAGGCTGCGTATTTCGGTGGAGCATCCACTGATGGGGCAGCCGGGAACATCATCTTTACAATCAGAAAGGCATCTTTGGCTAAAGAAACAGCCAGTGGCTATGTAAACTTTTTCTTAATACTTCAAGCCTGAAAGCTCTCCCAAGTGTGGTCCTCTTGTGCTGGATTTGATTGAGCTGTATGTCTGGGCACATCCTGAATTTATCCTGCCTGAGAGAATCTCTGCTGTGCCATGGGCGTCCTCTCCCTGCCGGCAGCCAGGGCTCAGACCTGAGCCTCCTCAAACAGGGCATGGAAATGAGGCAGGTGGCCAGAGGGTCTTTTGCAATGAATTTTCTCTGCCATATCAGCATGTGGCCGATAACTCAATCGTGTCTGTGCATCAGTATGCACCGGGCCGGGAGGCGGCAGAAATGAGGTTTGCATTCTGATGTAAATGCCCTGCTCAGGCACTGGCTGCAGCGTGTTGCGCTGTGACTTGCAAACACTGATGGCTTGTGCCTGTTCCATCCTGATATGATCCTCTGGGACTCCTCAGGGGGTTTGTATGTTTCCTTTTAGGCTTTGTTTTGTTTTGGTGGGGTTTTTGGGGTAGTTTGGTTTTTTGTTT
>VXBB01010378.1:76375-97704 GCA_013399915.1 Illadopsis cleaveri
TTTTTTTTTTTTTTTTAATTCCTCCTACACCTATTTGTTTGAAACCTTCAACTTTTATTTTATATATTCCTTGCAGGATACTTCCTCTGCAGAGTTCTGGCTAAACACACCTGAGCTGGGTGAGTCTGCAATGACGTAACTTGTTATGGCAGCAATGCGTTTGGGGTCAGGCTTGTTCAGTTACCACTATGGTTGCCCTAACGAACTGAAGTAAGATTTGGACCCTTTGGCTGTATAAACTCTCTCAGATTTTTTGAAAACCGTACAAATTTTTCAAGATCTGAATCTGATCCTCTGGGCTTACAGACGAGGCAGCAAAACAACCTCCCACATGACAGTGTCTGGAGCTGGTCATGGATATTTGAGAGTCATGTCACTGTAATGGAGTTTTCTTTTAGAAATATTTCACCATTTCATTCTGGGAAAACAAAAAAACCCATTTGGCTTAATTTTAATTATTCAATGTAGGCATTTTTTAGAACATTTGAGGTCTTCATAATAAAGTTTATTTCAATTTCAAAGTGTTTTCTATTTTTCTTCACAAAATATCTTGGTCTATAATTTTTTTTTTCCTAGAAAAAGAGACCCTAAAGCACTTGTGAAGCAAATACCAAGTGAAGCAAATACCAAAATTGCAGCTGGTCCCTGACAGAATTCTAGTTCAATACATACCAAAGACCGCATTTGTTTATCATGATATGAAAGAGAAACAGATCTATGTAAAGATCACAAACACTGAAATAATCATGAAGCCAAGCATGCTAACTCAAGGGGACATAAATGTTTCGAACTTTGAGCATGCTATCTAAGGGCTTTGCTGACTAGGCAAACTGAGTAAGTTGATGGATATCTGCAAGCTCTAAATAAAGTAACAACACACTGTAGGATGTAAAGGCATCACTGAGACTCACTGAAACCTGTGAGTTATCACTGCAGCAGTAGTGCCGGCCACAATATGCTTTGTTTTCCCTATCAATAACAGTAATAACTTGAGGGTCTCACAGCTAAAAGAGCACTGTATTGACCAAAAATGGGATTTAGCACAGAGTTATCTACAGTGAGCTTAACTTCCAGTCTTTTTCCAGTTCACATCTGCATTCTTATTATGTGACTCTTTTCAGACCAAGCTGGAAAACATTTTGGGCATAGTTTGAGTAGATTTTGCTGGATTTAATGTAAAATCAGCCATCAGTTTTGCCCCCCATAGGAATACCAGATATGCAGGGGTGAATTCTGGCTGCTAAACTTGGAAGGTGAACAGGGAGATTGCAAGGTTGGCTCTGCCACCAGGGCAAGCCAGTCCCAGACCTCTGGGGAAAACTTGAAGAACAGTGCCAAGTGCAGTGTGGCTTTTAGTCATCATAATTGTATTTATAAAGCTACCAGGCCACCTGCTCAAGTGCTTGAGCTGCTGCTCAGCCGATTAAAACCCAGTAGCCAGGTCATAAAATATGTATTAGAAGAACCAGACAATGTGTTAACTCGTGGCACGGAGAGGGAGCGAGCCTCACCCTTGAGCAAACACAAAACCTATAGATTGCCCCAAAATACGGCATCCTCACTGTCTTAGGCAGGGGATGGGGAATCAAAGGGTGAGTTGGAGGTGCAGGAGAGAGGGACTGGAGCTCTCCGATGGTGCCTGGCAGGAGCTGCCAGCCCCGGGGCGCTGCTGCGGGGCTCTGCGGGATGTTCTGCACCGTGGCCCGACTGGCTGTGAAAGGTCTCCTGACACCCTCTCGCCCCCTCTACAAACAGCATTGCAGGATGGATGTGCTGCTCTGCCGCAGAAATGGTAACATCTGATCTTTCTCCCCAGTCACCATAGTTACCTTTTCATCTGAAGGAAGGAAATTGTGCTGCACGCGTTTTTGTTTGGGGTTTTTTTTGTTGGTTTTTTTTTCTTTGTTTGAGTGTGGTGGTTTGTTTTGGTTTTGTTTTTTTATTATTATTATTATTTTTTGTCTGTGGTTGTTTTGTTTTGTTTTGTCTTTTTTTTTTTTTTTTAAGGAAACTCAATTAAGATGAAGCACTGATTCAGCTCTGAATCAAACACATCTTTCCCGTGCTTCATTAACAGCTTTTCTTTGTATATTTAAGTAACTGAAAACTTTAACAGTTATCCAGCGAAGGATGTGTTTTCAATAGATGCCTTAAGTGCAGGGACAATTTGTTCACCAACCTTTTCCTGAGTAACTAAATGACTATTTTTCTACAAAACAGTATCTTAATATTCCCAGATCTCCTGTAAGGTCAGAGTCAAAAATACCCCTTTGCAGACTGAGCATTGGTCATGCACTGTATTTATTGCAGACATTGGGCCAGTACAGAAAATCTGAAAATAAATTTTAAAAACCCTTAGAACACAAAAAAAACAAGCAAACAAAAATTAAAACATTTAAATTGTTAGGTGTTTTGGGTTTTTTACTTCCTGGGACCACTAATTCTGAAAAAAAAAAAAAAAATAGAATTCTTGGAAGGCATTAGTTCTGCTCCGCTTTTGAAACAGGTGAGGACATTTAAATGGGAAAAGGATATAAAGAGTTAAATATAATTAGGAAAGTTCATTATTCATGGCAATAAATAGGAATCTTCCTGTCCAAAGATAAATACTTAACATCCATGCAAAGGAACGGAACTTAGAGGAACAACAGAGCTTATCACAGAAAACACGAAAAATATGATATGAAAGTAACCCTTATATGGAAGAGGATTGCTCTTGGAAAGGGTGTGTGACTCAGTAAGCCAGTCTCTGGCACTGTCCTATGCCCTTTGCTTTGGCAAACCCAGCAAGAGCCACCAGGAAATTTCTCTTACATCAGGACTCCTCTGGAAGCAGAAGGATGAAACCAGACCCTCTGTCCCCATACCATACCTGTCCTCCTCTGGGATGAGGGAATCAGGGGATGTAAAAGCATCAGATCTGGGCTGGCAACATAATCCCTGGGATCCAGCTGAGCCTGGCATCATTTACAGTGCCCCTGAGGCTTCTCTCATACACGTGACCAACTCCCTCAAAACCTTGTTTGTCACCTTTGTTTCAAGCCTTTCTGCGTGATGCCACTAAACCAGCCCCAGGAAAAGGCATGTTCTCCTGGGGGGTAGGGGGAATGATAAGCATTTTCCATAAGAGAAAATAAAAGGAAAACATTTTAGCTTTCTACTCAGAAGCATTTTGTTCTGTGGTAGCACCCCAGGCTTGCCCAGGAGATCACAAGGAAAGGATCACAAAATTCAGTGCAATAGCAGCAAAGCATTGCTCCAGCTGAGGTGAGCCCTCCTTACACCCTCCAGCCAGGTCTTCCACTTTTCCAAACCAGAGCATTTGGCCCCCATAATGAATACCACACTTAGAAAACAAATGGTGAAGTTTTGATCTGGTTCACAGTAGCTCCAGGTGAGGGAGGATCACATTAAGCACCTTGAATCAGAACAGTTTGTTCCCAAGACCACCTGCTGGAGCCAAAGGAAAAGAGGTGTTGGGCAAATAATTCACCAGCCTGGAGAAATGTGATATTTGGGCATTTATAAGAGTTTCCTGTATACCAGTATAGTGACTTTCCTCCTCTACCTAGTTTGATGGCCTTGTTCCTGAGATATAGATAGATATATATCTCTACATATATCTATATAGATTTATAGATATATATCTGTATAGAGAGATATATAGATATAGATATAGATATAGATATAGATCATATAGATATTGATGTAATAGATGATATAGATATAGATATAGATATAGATATAGATGATATAGATATAGATATAGATATAGATAGATATAGATAGATATAGATGATGTAGATATAGATGATATAGATACAGATACAGATACAGATACAGATACAGATATAGATATACATGTAGATATAGATATAGATGTACACGTAGATATAGATAGATGTAGATAAATATAGATAGATATAGATATGGCATCCTATTTGAAACTCACCAGAATTTGCTTGAAATGCGAATATTTACTCTTTAAAAATCTGCTTGCCTCCTTTTCTAAAATTCACTGTCCTGAAGCAGGACAAGTCTTCCCAGTAGAGGTGATCTGCTCCCGAACTTGGAGCTTTCATGCAAGCATTTATTGTAAACCTGAAACCATTTGATATAAATTACTGCCAGCTCTGAGCTGGTCCATTTGTGGCAGGGACACTGACAGTGCACACCCAGATCATGCACATGGTCATTCTGCCAGACATCTGTGATTTATGGTTCCAGGAATGACCAGCCCCTCTCCCTGTAACTAAATAATGTGCTCCCAGGTCAAGAGTTAGATACCTAACCCTTACACTCAAAATCCTAGGGAATACAAACAAAGGTGGTGCTTCTGCCATATACCATCTTGCTTTTTTGTAACATCATTTTAGGAGGTGAAATTTAAATTCAGGCAGTTTGCCTACCTTTCTGTTAATAATAAGAGGAAAGCAAAACAAAAGAGAAAAATTAACCTTATTTCACCAGAACAGGATAGGAATATGTGGTTTCACACTTCTGGCTTTTTATTTACATGGTTATCTCATGCACTTCATTGTGCAAAGCTGTTTCTAGTATTATGTTGATAACTTCATTTTCATATTAAAGGCCCTTTTTCTCTGACAGGTTACTTTTCCCATGCCAGCTGCAGAACCATCAGTGTATTGGTTAATGGATGAGATATCTGGCCCCTCAAAAGCACAGACTGGTTTGAATCTTGCCCTGGCAGAACAGAAAATAAATCCCAACCCTATAGAAATTCTTCTGAGTCTTTTCCTCTATCACAAATAAAGAACCACTTGAGGAACATTCATGTATATGCACATCTGTTCACTCACATGCTTTATTATGCACAATACAAACAACTGGGGAAAAAAAATCTATTACTCAAGTCGATTTTTTTTCTGTTAAATTGTAGCGGGAATGTATTGCAGCATTTTTATTTGCAGTATGCTAAGCAGAGTACAGAATCACATTGCATATAGAGTTGAATTCAAACCAGAAGTATTTTTCCACTGGATATTATAATCAGAATTACAAAAGTGAAATGGTGGAGCTTCTTGCCCAAAGAAGTTGTGACTCCTTAATCTGTTGAGGCTTTTTGGCCTCCAACCTGTTTGGACCGAGCAGCCTGGTCTGATCTCAGAGCTGACTCTGATTTAAGTGTGATGTAGGATTGGAGTCCTTTCCAATCTGGATTATTCTACAATCCCATGACACGTGATATCTGAAAGGTGTATCAAAGAAGGCACAGGGACTGGATAACAAAGGAGGCAGAGCTGGAAAACAAGCTGTGTAGAAGACTGTTTAAATACTGTTTTAAATAGGAAGGGATTCAATTCATCATGACAACCAGGTGGCACTAATACCCAGTGGTGCCACTTACTGCTTACAGTTGGCTAGGAAGTTGTTTGCAGAAATGTTTTTGTAAGTAAGAGGAAAAAAATTTGGAAAAAAAATCAGTGTGTGATTGTATAAATATTCGAAACTGGAAACACAAATCTTAGCAACAGAGGAACATAAACTTCTAAACTAGAAATGATGATCGCTCGGGGATTATTCAGCTCATTTCCATGGTTATTAAACCTGCTTCTTTATTCTCTGAGATAATTCCATAAAACTATTAGGGTGGTAGACATACATGACGCTGCATCTGCCTTTACCCTAAGCAACTCGCTTGTTTGTTTTTCAACTATAAAAGTGGTAAAGAAACTGTACAAGTATTCCTTAATGTAATTTACTATCCTACCACCATCTGTTACTTTTGGCACTGAATGTGTAGCTGAAAACCCTTTTATAAGAGTGCCCTGAACCAGGAAGCCGATTCAGACCAGAACCAATTAACATTCCCAGCCTCTCCCAAGGCACACGGCAGTAGAAGCACACACGCTGACGGTGCCTGCATTTTACAAGTGTTTATGTTTTGTGAGCATGAATATGTTGAGGAACCTGTTTCTACTATAGCACCCCTGTCCATTCTGCACATCCCTGCCACCAGCAATGAGAGGGCATGTCGGCATGTCGCAGTGAGGGTGGCTGTGACAAGTCTTTAGGGTTCCCTGATTTCAGGGCAGATGCGGCACAGAGAAAGGAGTGGGTGCGATGGAGTCCCCCGAAAGGGAAAATTTACTTTAATGAGAAAATAAAAATGCCCAAAAGCCTTGCAGAGTATGAGGACAAAACTCCAAAATCAAGAAACAAGCGAGGACTGACAATATATAGACTCGGGGGTGGATGGTTCCAGAAACATTACCAAATGTGGAACATAGACAGCCAATAGGGGAACAGAACGTAGATTCATTAACATAATAACTGCAAAGGCCCATGGGAGGATACTTCTAGCTCACCCTAAGTTAAACAAATGCCTCCCAGGGCTTGAAGCAAAGATCTGGCTTGTCAGGGGTGAGATCTGGCTGGCCTTGTGCCCCTGCCAGGCTGATTCCCACAAGGGCAGTGGAGAGGGCTGTGCGGGGAATGCGCAGTTGTTCACTCACGACTGGTCCGAGCAACAGCTCCATGGCAGAGTGTGTCCCTGTGCCCTGCACATATACAGCCCATCGCTGCACCTGAATGTGAGCCAGACCTCGGGTGAACACTAAAGAGTTGGTTTAGGATTCAAGGCTGGTCTCCAGCTGCTGCAAATCAATGTGGCTCTCCTGTTTCTTACAGCTCTGCACCTCAGCAATCCCCTGTTCGGTGATGGGGCCTTGCCAAGTCCTGCTCTGCTCTGTGGAGCACTCAGCAGCCATGCCCAGCTGATGGCACCTGGGATTTCACAAAATCCATGAATCATGCTTTTGGCAAGTACTTCTAATGAAACCTTAAGTGAAAGCAGGTGGAATGGGCAGCCACAAACTCATTCCAGCTCCAGTAGTCTTCTGAGTGGTATATGAATGGAGTTCAGGCTCTGGTGTGGCCCTTTGACAGAGAAAATCAGAAAATCTCCTGCTTTCTTGGAGATTTGTTGGAAATTTCTCCTGTGACATAAAAGTTGGGAAACCTCCCCTGAGGCTGTGGGATGATAGCAGAAATACACAGCCTTCATTATGTCATTCCAAAAAATCTTCTGCTGTAGGTCATGCTCCAGACTCCTCTAGATGAGACCAGGGGCTGACTGAACATATATAGGAGGTCAGTGATAACTTGGTGATTAAGAAAATCAGTGGCACCATTATTTTTTTTTTATCTTCTTGACAGATGTTTTGGGTTGGGTCTTTTTTTCATTTCTACCATACAGCGGCTTATCATCAGTGAAAAAACTTTAGAGTTCTGCCAGTTAAATAATTACATCTGTGAACTAAACTACTTTATGAGAGGTGAATATCTATTATTAGGAAAAGAAGAGAGGAACCAAAGGGAATATTATTGTTGAAAAAAAAATAATAATGTGCAGATCTCCTATTCAACAATCAGCATCAGGGCAGAAAGCCAAGATCTTTTCCATCTGCTGATCTTAAAGGAAAAGAAATATTAAGAACAACAGTGTGATAAGGCTAAAAACACCAGAGGACACAAAAAGTGTTAACAAAGAAAAGCTGTATTCACATGCTTAGGAGAAGGCATTGACAACAGAGGGCAGCCTCAATAGCCCAAATGATTAAATACAGAATTACCTCTGTGAAGTGGATACTGCATAGTGGGCTTTTGGGGAGGGAGGAGGGATGTCAGGTGTGTGAGATATTATGATCTAGGCAAAAATCAATACAAAGCTGATACACAAATACTTGAAAAGCCTTACCCAAGGAGTGGTTACCAATAGTCTGCTGTCAAAATGGAAGATCACACCACAGAAGCTGTCCTCTGTCCAGTGTTATTCAATATTTTTATCAATTACTTGGATCATGAGTTGGAGAGTACACATAAAAAAATTTGAGGATGATACCTTACTGGAAATCTCATGAGAACACAGGATTAGACTTCAAAATAATCACAATAAATTAGATAAATGACCTGAAAGCAGTAAGATAAAATTCAATACACATTCTGTATTTAGAAAGGAAAATTAGGAGATTGTGTCTTATAGCAGTAAGGAATCTGAAGGTTTTAGGTGATCAAAAAATTGAAAATTACCAGCAAACTGGGGATCCTGGAAGAGTAGTAGATGTTAATTTTTACTGAGCACTAGCAGTATCTCATCAACTCAGTCTGTCCTGCATGTAAACAATACCACAGATCAGAAACAAAAATGACAAGCAGATAAAAAAGCATTATCCCTGTGGATAACAATCAGATCTTGAGGGTTTTAACCAAGAAAAGAGAAATATGAGGCCTATAGGGGGATAATGGAAATAAAAGGTATGTAACAGTCTATCATAACAAAAAAACGTTATTCTGGAAAGAGTAGAAATCAGTTGTTTTCTGTATTGGCAAGGGACTGGACAAAGAAAAAGGTGCTACATTTACAAGAATGGAGACTTACGTGAGACATCAGGCAAGCACTTTCTAAAAGGTAGCTAAGGATCTCTGCAAGATAAGGGCAGAACAGGCAGTAGAAGATATTCTCAAAAGTGGTGATTGCTAAAGGAAAGGAAAAGTTATCTGCACGGGGAGGGACGTTACCTGTAGCTATTTTTGCTTCTGTCTATTCCAGCCTAATATAAATGCTGTTATTAGCATTCCACTGTTGGTTTTTGCCCTGCCCATTTAAGAGCAGCATCTCCATGCATTTCAAGGGTTTGTGTTGTTTCATGCTGGTGGAGCATGGAGTGCTCAAGTTTGTGCAGTAAACTGACCAGCTCTGACTGCAGGTGGGCTCCAAGTGCCCCTGTGCTTTTCTCAGCTGCTCACAAAGGTGAGACACTGATTTCTGTAGGGTCTAGTTACCAGGAAACTTGAATGTCAGTATGGATTCGCTGCTCGTGGCACTGCACCATCTCTGCCACTGAAAGCTCTCTCAGTTCTTTGGGATTAATGAGACCCAGACATTTTATCTGACCTCATTATCCACCTATTGTCCACCCAGCAGCCTCCTTTGGTCATTCTTTTATTTGCCTGCATCACTTCTACTGTAATAAATGAGATGCCTTGAATAGGCAACCACCAATTTAGACACAACTGGCTTTTCCAATATGCAAGAGTTTTGTATGTTTATGGGGTGTGGATAAACATTGATAGCCCTCCCATTGTTCAGTTGTTTGGAGGGAGCATTTATCACTGAGATTTATTATCTCATGAATTAAAGAAGTGAATACAGTTTGTCAAATATATTTATCTGTTAAAGGCATCAGAGTCCTTTTACCTGTAGTCCTTTGTGTTGAAAAGCTTCCTGCACCCATTTCTCCTGCTGCAGTCAGGAATCAAATCCTAAGATTGATTCCTATAGTCAGTCACCTGAACATCAAAGAGGTTTGGAAGACAACCTAAATTTGTATAATGTCTTCTGTATCTTAACATTGTTTTATCAATATTTTTATCTTACCCTTAATATTTTGTATGCAACCCTTTAAAATTAGGCTTAGTCCTCAAGAGCAGTGGGAACTGAGACATCAGTGTCTATTTTAATTTAGGCAGTAGCTCTGAAAGTAATGAAGGCATTTACAGCAGAGATCAAGAGTAATGAGAAGGGTCAGAAGGTAGGGAACACACCATGATTACCTTTAGCATGTATGCTCAAACCTGAAAAGTCCTGAATTCCTCCTTATACACTATATAAACTTGGCTCCCACCTCAGATCAGAAAGAGCACAGGGCACCACCCTTTCACTTGGACTTTGCCCTAAATGATCTTATTATCTCCATCAGCCTAATTACAACAGCTCTTTCTCTGAATTTCAAAAGCCCTCTCTCAAAAGAGGGAAGTTACTTTCCTGTAACAGAAATGCTGGGAAAAATGATAGCCCTGTTTGTAATATTTGCAATCTATCCACTCCTTTTCTCCCCAGTGCAAGCATCATAAAGGAATAATATAAGTGTGCACATGCAGAGAACAGAATTGTCATTTCGATATCCAGCCTAGCTATATTTTCAGTTTTTAAGAAAAGAGAAAAATAGGCAATGCTTTAGAGGCCAGTACAAAGATAAAAAGATTGTAATGACTTATTGCTTCAATTAACTTATGACAGCAAACTTTATTATAAATACCCTGTCATTCTTGCGAAGGGGAGAGGAAAAAAAAAAAGAAATTGTCCTCCTCTAAAAAAAAGTAAGAATACTTGCAAAGATACTGTGCAAAGGATGAGTATCAGAGACTGTCATTTTAAAAAAGTTGGATTGTGGTTTTTATCAGATTGACATTGGTGGCAAGACTTCTTCAATTTTGACAATACTCTAATTAGACCAAAGGCAAGGGTTTTGAAAAATGTCACCTGAAGGATTGTTTTGTTTGCTGATTTTCAGAAGTATGGAAACGTTGCTGAAGGCAGCTGCCTTCAAGGCAGATGAAACTCTTGTTTTCCAGGGATGCTGAGCAATACCAACAAAGCTGGGCAGTTTGCAGTCTATAGAGGTACCTACATACAAGATACAAGAGCTGATCAGGTCACTGTGGGTTCAATAGATGGACTATTGAAGGCTACAGATATTCAGGAGTGTTTGATTCAAGTACAACTTAATTCCCTCTTTGAAGAGCTAGGGAAGTTGTTTCTTGTCTGAATAGACTCTTTCAGAAGTGAGATGACTTCAGTCTAAATTCAGGATCCAAGCTCTATAAAAGTCTGATCTGGAAGCAGAAGCCAAGCTTGAAGTATGGGAAGAATCTCACCCAAGTACCTGGAATAACTCTTTTGCTTAAACTTAAGTCTCTTCCAAAACACCTGGAGAAGGAAAGCTTTAATATTCAAGTCCAAGAGGCTGAGCAGCATCCTGAGACCTCCACTCGCCTTGGCCTCACCAGAGCTGCCAAGCCACTTCTTCAAGGTCTCAGCAGCACTTCTTTGGGGCTGAATTCCTGGTTCCTGTGAATATTCTGTTGGTCTCTCCAGACCCTTGGGCTGAGATTGGTACAAGATATGGTTACCTAGCTGGATTTGTGCCTATCATAATTCATATACCAGGCATCATTCCTTTTCCATTCTGTAAGGCACATGACATTGCTGACATGTTATTATGAAATGTGATTCTGAAACTGCAAGATTTTTTTCTTAGAGGATTGCTTACTATATTCCAATTACCATAAAATACACAGTCCCCTTACTAGATTTCCACAGTTGCAAGTTAGTGAATAATTTCAGTTAATGTCCTTCATTTGCTTCAGAATTATTTTATGATCCAGTGGAATGTTTTAACGATATTATGAAGTCCCTGTGACAATCCAAATAGCTCATCACAGAATGGATTAAACAAGACCATGCTCAGTGTCTAAAGAAAGTAATTGTTTAAGGAACGAGTTACTACTCGCAGTGATGAACACTGAAAATTGAAGTGAAGGATGGAGTTACCATGTTATTTTCAGTAGGATTATTCTGGCTTATATCTGTTGAGGAATTTCACCGAAACAACTTAATAAATTAAATCAATGGCATTGCATGAGAATAAAGGGGCAATTATTGCTTTCACTGCAGCTTAGTCCTTTCACACTCTCTTGTGATAAAGCTTGTTTTAGAAGGTTCCAAACTCTGGAGAGAAGAGGAATGTCAGATTCTCACCAGGTGTAAATCAGCGCAGCTCTGCTAAAGTCGACAGAGGCTGCACTCCCTGAAAACCTGACCAGTTATGTCAAGCAAGTCTGATGGTTTTAATATTCCTCTTCTTGAAGTGAGGTTTATGGCCACTTTGTGATATAAAGTATAAATTGAAGTTTTCTCAGCTGCATGCTATGAATCTCATGCAATGACAGTGCTGTCAAGCTGCACTATTGTCTTTTACTGCATACATCAGGCAAGGGACTGCTGTAAGTAATTTGTTTTGGAAGGCTGGCAGCCCTAATGGGGCATGCTTGATAGTGTTCAAAGGCTCTGATTAGGCACAGTACACAGAGATGTTCTTTCAACTTGAATCTCCAAAGAAAAAGACTTAATTTTTAACAAATCACTTTCCTCACAGCTTCATCAATTCAGTTTCTTTGAAATTCAGCAGTAAGATGTATCAAAGGAACAGATTGTTTGCCCAAAGCCTATCAGAAAATGCTTTTTGCCTGAACTGAATATACCCAATCTATTTTCACAACTCATTTAGAAATGATCCTGTAAGGACTATTATTGCTATAATGGTTTGTGAAGCTGGACCCCTAGGAAAGCAGCAAGGTGCCTCTGTGCAGCTGAGATGATATGAGCATGTCCTGGACAGCTCTTCCACAAGGACTGAGGGGGAGAAAGGCTCTGGCTCTCAATGGAGACGAGAGATCCGGCTGCTCCCTGCTGGCTGGGCAAAGTGGTGGAGAGCCTGCTGGAGCTGAGCTGCTTTTCCCTGATGCCATTGACTTTCTGTCAACTAGAGCATCACCTCTCCCCCACCCCTCACAATAATCCAGAAATTCACAGTTACCCAGAGCTTCACCTGAGCAAATAAAAGCACTGAGATGGCTTCTTGTCTGGTTTCACAGCATGGACAAAGCATTAGAGGACATTATCTGTACCAGATCGAAACAAGGGGGACCTTTCTGCTGTTAAATCTGTCATTAATCTCCCCAATACTTCCCACTCCCAGAGAGCCAAATCAGGAGAGACGACAGTTGGAAATAGCTTTAAAAGGATATTATCACATTGATTTACAAAAGAGAGAGCTTTTAGCAGGAATATTGTCCTTTCAGTGTGATCAGGCTCCATCTTTAATGTTTATTCATTTGGCTGCTTCACAGGGGAATGCAAATCAGAGAAATGCAGGAGCTGTACAGGGGTGTGCAAAATGAATACCACACAGCATTCCAGGCTTCATCCCCTCCTAGCCCAGCTTCTGAGGCATAGAGCTTTGTGTGCTGAGGATCTTGGGAAGAAAAAGCAGCATATAATAATATCCCCTTTTTCAGGGAGAACATGAAATTCATGTCATTTCCTGGGATTTGTGCTTGAGCCACTGCTGTGCATATGTTTGTTTGTGAAAGAATCTGGCAAAATAATTTATTTATAGTCACTTTGAGGGGCTTCTGCAAGGCAATGCCCCTGAAGTTTCTGTTGCTTCTTTTTGAGGCATTGATACTTGTAGGGGAAATCTCTGAACCTTCAAAGTTCTAGTCTGTTGTTAGAGGTGTCTTAAACTTTCTTTGATAAATAAAGTGGAGAAGCAGCTTTAAGAAAGGGCCAAGATTAAGCATTTACAAACTGGGAAATCAGTCATCTAGAACTTCCTTGTGCAATTGCTCATCTAGAAAGAGATGCACCACAACTGGGAAATTCTCTCTCAGCATCAGCTGGCTCAAAATGAGACTTCTGGTCAGTGGAAGGAGATCAGCACCATAGGAGGTGTTTGCTCCCATCTCAGTTGGTTTATTGAGGCAAGTTGGATATATGATCCTCTCGAGGCAGATCAGCCTAGGTGAGGCAAGTCCCTCCCAAAATGAAGGCTCCAAAGGCAGTCCTCTGGCACTGCATATGTATACTTACCAGAGTGTAAAGAAGATTCATTGCTCTGTCAGCCTCCACTGCTATTAACTTCCTTCTCTCAGTTCAGGTAACAGAATAACTGAACAAGATCCAAAAACAGACATTACCTGGAAAATGATGAAGCCCTTGGTTATTAAACCAAGCATATCTGCCTAGCAGTGGTTGTATGGTCAAATAGATACCTGAGTAAATAAGTAATTGTTATGCATTAAAGTATTTGGCCATTTATTGTATTTTTAGCACACTAGTGCAAAAGATTTAAACCACTTTATCAGAGCCAATAAGGAAATTATATTTTCAAGAGGAATTTTAAGGAATGAGGAAAAAGAGTTTCTGTTCTGTCCAAAAAGAGTTATGTGCAACCTGTGGTTGATGAATTTATCCTTACTTTGTGCCAGTTGAGGACACAGAGCAGAGAGATCCACTGAGTGCCAAATGTTCCTCTCCACTCTCCCTCCTTGGACCCACCTGCAGTCAGGGTGACTGAGGTGGTGTCTGTCCCTGCCAGTTTTGTGTTTGTTGGGCATTTCTTCTTACCCAAGGGATCCTCTGCTCTGTGTTTGTGGATGCAGTTCATTCCAGTCCACATACTCGATCGGCAGATCTGGGCTAAAAACCAAAGTCAAAGTCTATGGTGGTTTTACCTGGGGGTTAAAAATATGACATACATACATATTTTGTTACAAGGTCAGAAGACTGTTTAAGGCATTGAAACAAATCACCACAGTCACAATAGTCTATGAAGTCAAATCTGGTCAGTGAGAGGCCCTGAGGTACTGATGCTGGTTCTGAGTTCATTCAGTATTTTCGTTACTCAAGTGAAATAAGAAAGTAGAGGATGTGTTAATTAAACTTGCAATTGGACACTTCACTAGGAGGTGTCAGAAATACCAAAGAGGACCAAAATAAAGGGGCTTGAATAAGCTGAAGAAGGATGAAATAGGATTTAGCTAAGAAAAAGCATTTGCTAATGGCTGAAAGAAAAAGTAATAAAATCTAAAAGGAATTATGTCAAACTAGGTGCTAGAGAGCTCTGCGACTCTAACCTCAGAGTGTAGCTTAGATCAAGTGGAAAATTGGCATTTGAGAGAGCTAATTGAGTTGGGCTCTACATACAAATGGTTTTACCTTAATTTCATAAATTAGAGAAGAATCTATTTCAAAATGAGTAAAAGCATGTCTCAGATGCCAGCTTCCTTTTTAAAGGCAAGCTGGTTTAAAAATTAGATTTATATAAGTAGAATTACTCTAAAACATGAGCATGTGAGGGCTCTTTTCAAATTACCTCATGGCTAAAATGCTGCCTTACATGGCTGGAGAGTTTATCTTTATTCCCTTACCTGTCACTGAACTTTTAAGAAGGGAACACACTGCAGCACAGTGGAATTTCTCAGCCTTTTATTTTTTAAATACCACTAAAACTCATTCATGGTACTTTAAAAATACCCATTTCTTAAAAAATGCTGCCAGTGGAGCTGATAATCCCACTTCTCAAGGCTTGACCCTTCACTTGTTGAGGTGGTGCAAAGGCATCCAATGTGAGAACTTCACTGAATTCAGGGGAAATTTCAGGTATATAACTTTTACATAATACTTTAGGTCTGTGTGTGTGAATATGTTATAGCAAATGTACTGTGAATTTTGCTCCCTTAGATTTGTAAGATAAGCCTTTGAGTTACTCTTACTGTGAGTTAGAGTTGTCTTGTAGTAAAGACTATAAGAATATTTTGTTAAATTGTTCGAATCAGGCTATCGAGTAAGTGCTGCTACTTTAAGAGCTGTTAAAACCTTTAGGCCTGAACTGTTAGTCAGGTCTGAGGCTAAGTTTAGCAAGGGAGCCCACTCCTTGTGAGTCCTTGGGACCCAACAGGAGAGTCTCTCTTATTACTTTTTTCCTTATCTTTTCCTATCCTTACCCTTTCTTCATCCCCAGCCTGCATGTAGATAATTTTTGTTTGATATTTGTTTTAGATTGATTATAGATTTTAGTCCAATATGCTTTTCTCCATGTGCTTTAACCTTACTAAAGTAGGGGAATGAACCTTGCCAATGAACTTTGTCGCACTTTCACCATAATATTCAACCTGCTTTTGCTGATATCTTTGCTGGGGATTCCCATTCATTGTTACAAATTCTAAACTATATGGAAACCATTATGTGAATTGCAAAATTCCATCAATAAGGAATTGCTGCATTACAACAGTGTAAAATTACTGAAACGGCTCATAGCAACTTAAAAATTTTACCAAGCTTGCATAGGCAGAGAAGACTGTGTTTATGAAGCATGCAAGTATATGGGAAACTGTTTGGGAAACCCACAAATTGTGGCAGGGTGTTATTATTATTATTTAAAGAAACAAACAAGCAAAAAAGAAAAAAAAGAGAAAAAAAGAAAAAAAAAGAGAGAAAAAAAAATCCACCAAGGCTACTATGCATCTTTTAATTCAGGATTTGCTTATATTTGTGTACAAAAGGCATCCTGCCTGTAAGAATTTCCTTCCTACTGCTTTGGAGAGGCAAGCAAAAATTTCACAAAGACTATTTTTCTTGAAGAAACATTTTGCCTAAAAATAATGAAATCCAAACTCATATTTATTTTTGAAGGATTTCACATTCAAATGCTGAACATTATGGCAATGCTCAGTCAGCCTCAAGATGATCAGAGCTGAACAGTTCTTCTACTAATCAGAAAATCTCTTTAGGTTCAGTTGCCACTCAACTAGTGTTGGGTTTAACCCAATATCAAAGTTAATATACATTACTTAGTTACAGCTTTTTGCCCTCCATCAAAGGTGTAAAGAGAAATATGCCATTATTCAAAGAAGTCATTTCTTTCTTGTCCCAGATCCAGTTCTGCCATCTGATATTAATTGTGTACAGAAGTAAGTGAGGAGTTCCTTTGTCTTCCAAGGCCTGTTTTCTTGCCCAGAAATTATGTCAAATGGTTGTCATTCAAGACACAGAAGCATCTCATTTTGCAAGGGCTCTGAATTTGCCTCAGCCACAAGTTCTGGTTACTTTGGGGTTGGTATAGTAATTACACAAATTTTGTTAAAAGTGCTACATGAAACAGCTCTTCTTCAGTGAGGACACAAGTGTTTGCTGCCTGTGGGTGCTCTGAGGAGCTGGCAGCTTAACAAGGTGTCAGAGGGTGAACATGCAGACTCTGCATTACCAAAACCTTCAGCAAACAATATTTCCTTTCCACTTCTGGTGTAGTCTGCACCTGAAGGGTGCTACCCTCCGTGGGGTGATCATGTTTCCAAACTCAGCCAGGCCACAGGGGCAATGTCCTGTATTCTGACATCCCACTGGAGTCAAGGATTTAATGTTCACAAATATCTGAATATATTTACATACATTTGTATGGGTTTGGGTTTTTTTGGTTTCAATTTCATGATGAATGGCTTCTGCATTCAGGATCTTTCAGCAATAAGATCTTTCCTTCTGTGAAATTTCTCCAAGGAACAAATTTCCTGTCTGGATCCATGCAGTTTTAGGAACAGTGCATGGCAGTGTGGTTACTTCATGTAGAATCAACTTCTTTCTAGCTTTTTTTTTTAAAAAAAGCAAACACAAAGTTTTGTGTTTCCAAGACAACCCCAGTCATTTCTGGTTGCTCTCTTTATAATAATTCTACACCACTTTGCAGAGCAGACTTGGAAACCTCTCATGTAAGGTGAACCTTTCTAATCTTGCATTCTCCATAAAACTATGAACCAATGCCCTTCAGGGTTGAAGCCAAATCAATATGACTTCAGCTCTAGAAGTAAAGATCCAGAAAAACCATTTAGCAGCTTCATTGTTGCATTTATAGGGTAAGTGTCTCTGGGGTAACATTTTGTCATCTGTTTTTACACTTGACAAATTTTAATGATTATATTGCCAGGATGGTTGTACTGTAAGATGTCATTAAACTCCTACCAGGTTTCCTGTTTGAAAAAGGCCTTGATAGGTCTATTTAACTCACAGCACATTTAACTATTAACAGGACATTGTCAGCATTTTGTTGTACAGTTTGGGGAAGAGAGAAAGAAAAAAAAATGTCTTGCATCTTGTGATTCAAGGGTGTTTTCCTCCTTTTGTCCTCATGGTCACTGAGATTTTGTGCATGGTTAATGTAAAATGGGTGTGAGTTGTGCATGCATGTATTCACACACATGCACATGCAATGGCTTAGGCACAGCCACGAGGGGCACTGAATAAAGCAAGTAATTCATATTCTGAGGCTGGTCTTGCTGGCTTTTATCACAGTGTTCATATCAGCACTGCTAGCTTCAGCCCATTTGTAAGACTCTCATTAATCTTAATTCATCCTCCATCTACCTTAAAATGTGCCTTGAAGTAATTTTTTTCCCAGCCCTTTTAAACCATGCTCAATCTCCCAGGCTAAAGACAAATTTATCAACCTTGTGCAGCAATGTCCAGTGTCCAGGAATATTTCAGCCTTTGGAGAAAATCTCTTTGGGTCTTCACATGGCTTCTTCTTCAGCCTCGTGTTTCTAGCATTTCCCCCAAAACCCAGGATTGTTTCATTAATTACCAGCATTGCCACCACTGCAATATAAATCTGCAGACATGAGGGCCAAGTACAATTGTTTTAGAAAAGATGACTTGTCTTTGCACAGACTATGTCACTTCCTCATTCATCACCCTCAAGTGATCACAACTGAATTGCTCCCCACCACTGCCACTCATTTTTCAGGCCTCTTGCTAATTCATGGGGGCTTGTTAAAATGCTGCAAGCAAAGGTGCCCTTCTGATCTTTCCAAACATCCACTAAATGGTTTGAATTTATTCATTGAACTGAGCTCATCCTGGATCATGTCTCTTTTTTGTGTCTGTCTCATTGACTTTTAAATTTCCATTAAGGCTGCAGCGTCTTTTTGTTTGAAGCCAGATTTGTTGAGGAAAGTTACTGCTTTGAAGGGAAAGGGATGGAAAAAAATCTACACAAAATTGCCACAGCAGAAACAAAACATGACAAAAAAGCAATTAGCTTTGCACAGAGCCATCAGCATCTCGGACTAGCAGGAGCTTGAATTTGGTCATAGAAGGATTTGGGGAGCAGCTGGTTTCCCTTGAAAGCAAAGGAGGTGATTCTAGAGAAAGGGTTCCAACAGCAAGACCTGCCACTTTAACTTGACTTGCATTTTAAATTCAACCCAAACAGCATCTTCAGAAGAATAAGAAAAATAAACCCATAGCTCATGATGATGTATCACAAAGTTCCCACCTGACAGCATCTGATTAGTTCAGGCTTCCAAGCCTTCTTGCATTCCTGCTTCTCATATATTGAATTTGCAAGACTGAGAGGAGTCAGAGGAGGAAATGAAGAGGTCTCACAAGTCAATAGAGGTTAGGGCAAGTGCCAGCTGTTGGAAGGACTGACACAGTACCTGCCTCCACCACTGTGAAGGTGAGATTTTCAAAGCCAGTGATACAAAGCAAACAGTAACAGGAACAAGCTCCTCCTTTCCCTGACCTTGTCACACTCACCTGTCATGGCAATGTTGGGAGCTGTAATGTTTAATCATCTGTCCCAGAAATACAAGCAATGGAGAAAATTCAGATGTTCTGCTGGGAAAAAAAGTTTTCTCATCTTCAGCATTATTCTGACAGGCTTTCCTCAGCTTGTGGTGGCTGCTTGGAAATTATAAACACCTGCCTGGAAACTGAGGGCCGTAAGCAAATAAGGGCAGCAGGCAGAAAACAGCATCTGAATCCCCCAGGCCAATATCCTTTTTTTCCCAAATAGTTGATGTTTTGGGCATTTTGATGTTCTTTCAAAGTAAAGCAAAAGAAAATGAAACAAACGTCCCTTCTCAACAGCTTTTGTTAATGGGTGAGCCTTTCATGGCTAAGGGAAGAGCATTTATAGCAAGTGCTTGCATGCCATAGTGCCAGCCAAATGCCTTTTGTGTCTGACAAACATTTCTAATTAAGCAGACCAGTTAAAATTGGGGTTTTAGGGTCTAATTTGTGAGCTGAACCAAAATTGCTGGGGTGTGAGCATTGTAACTCTCCTTAAATCCCACCCCACCATTCCTGAGTTAAGGTGTGTCAGGGTGTGCTGTGTTGTGGTACCCAGCCCCTCACAGACAATCTCAGCAATGGACTGCAGAGCCATTTCCAGGGATCTTCTGGCATTTGCTCTCCAGAAAGCAAATCCACATGGCTTTGAACAAGGTCCCATCTTTTTTAGGCACACTGAACACTGTTAGAGATGAAAGGGTTATAGCAATGTCCCTATGAAAAAGGGAGTATGATGTTAGATGCAAGCCCCAGCTGGGAATAAAGGAGAAAAGTTGTGTATACCAATACACTGTGGTGTATTTGATTTTGGAAAACTTGTCATTTTTGAGCACCCCTCAACAAGAATTCTTGTCCTAAATGAAGTTGGAAACTGGCAGGGTCTGAAAGTCTACTGTCAAAATTTCTCTTCAAATGAAAGGTTTCAAAGCCTATTGCCTTTTATAAATAAGAGTAAGATCTGCTAACACAAACTCCAGACACTGAACCCTGACTAAACACCAAACCCTTCTCAGGAATGGCACTGACTTGGAAACAATCTAATAATTAAACCAGTGACATTTCAAATGTGAGAAGTCAGAGTGACTTTCCATTTTCAAATGTGTCCCTCTTTAATTCAATATTTATTTAGGTGTTACTCCTCTGAGTTAAACAAGATGACTCCTTTAGGATCCTTTCTCTTCTCCGGGGTAAAAAAGTCAAGACCTGCTCTAACCTCTTTGAACATTCATGGAATGTTTATAATATGCAAACACACCTTTATTCCATTATTTGGCACTAACAATGTTTCTACAGCTCATTATTTCCTGCATGAAATAATGCTTAATTAGTGCTGAATTACAAGGGAATTGCTGTGGAACTACATAAGCCATCCTTGCAAATCCCTTAATTAATTCAATGTGATTGCTGCTACTGCATTGAATTCTAAATGGATTCATAATGATTAGAAACCTAAGGCATACCTGCCTCTTATTGATCAGTGTGTGACAACAGGATTTCTTTATAGAGAGGTCATGTGGACAGTATGTTGATACCAGTATCTGAAGATTTTTTTTAGTGCTTCTTGGGAGAAAGCTGGTGAATGTGGCATTTAAATCCAGGGCTACAGTGATAAATGAATCAAATCTCATCAGTTTTCCCCAGTCCTTCTGGGGCTGCAAAGTTACTAACCCTGCTGAGTGCACAAATAAATTGAATTTAGGTTTTGGTGCTGAGGACTATAAATTCAGGTGATCCTGAATTTAATCAGAGAGACACAACACCTGGGTTCTCAGCTCAGGTACAGTGCAAATGTTTACAAGGCTATATTTCCATGAGTCTCATCCATCTGCCATAGGAAGTTTCTCCCTGGTTTTGCTGGGCAAGGCCCTAAGTTCACAAAGTTGCTCTGCAGACATTGTCCCTGAGATGGGAACAACTCTGTATTTGGCCATTGCCACCCTAAACTGGACTATGGGGAACAGGGGTGTGTGCATCCTCTCACCATTCAGACCCAGCTCTCCCCTCTGCACTGGGAAGTTCTTCAAGCCTGGTGGTGTGTGGAGAAACATCACCAATCCCCCAGTCTGGACATCTGCCTTCAGTGTAAGCTGGGAAGAAATTTGGCCTGCTGTTTCAACATTCTCATTCTTTATTTGTCCAGTCATGGTTACGATCTTGGGAGAAGCATGTTGGGACTCAGCTCTACCTTCTTTCACTTGCAGGTTATTAGCTTCCCCTTTCTAAAACTCCTGTTATCACAGTCTCCCATGCATTGAATCTTGCACCCCTGGAAGCCAATGCCAAAACCACTGCCCACAGCTGATTTCAATACGAGAACTTTCAGGCCCATTTGGTGGGT
>VXBB01010378.1:97745-202564 GCA_013399915.1 Illadopsis cleaveri
TTTTTTTTTTTTTTTTTTTTTTTTTTTTTTTCTTCCATGTCTTGTAACAGATCCTCCCACTTTGTAGTATCCTTCAGACTGACATTTGGAACAGGTTAGGCTGACACAGACATTCCAATTTTATACCCCCTGTGTAAGATTTATTCCCACAGACTTATATTGGTCAGTGTTCAAATTATCAGTGGTTCCAGGCAGTCTGCTTCCTTGGGCTATGCTGGCATAAATCTACTGACTTTAGGGGAGTTACTCTTGATTTTCACTGATAAATACAAGAACGGACTCAGCACTCTCCACCTAAAAGGCTTAGATTAGATTCCTCCTGGCTCCATTAATATTGCCACTAGTATTCTTTCTGTATTTCTTTCTCTGTGTGTGTCCGTAAGTGCTTTCTCTCTGCCTTTAAAATTCTTTTAACTATTAAGGTAACTGAAACTCCTTTCCTTAAAGAGTTCCTAAGTGATCTCTCAGTCTGAGATACACTTGAATGCACCTTGGCAAAAACTCTGTGTTCCTGAGCTATGTCAAATGCTGGAGTTAGAGAGGACAGTCTAGAGAGAGGTCACTGAGTCTCACTCTTCACAATCTCAGCAAAACATGTAAAAGATGCTTAGTCCAGATTGGCCTCACAATATCCCACCACAACAGATCCCAAACCAAGAGAAGGTTCTCTATTTAAAAATGAGCACAGGATCATTAACGAACCACTTATTTCCACAAAGTAAAATCTACCTGAATTATTACAAACATCAGAGGACACATATTGTGCTTATAAGGCACTGTTCTTTGGTGGAGCAGTGCTGAAGGAATTGGGCCCACAGGGGATGTTTAACCCAACTGAGTCCAACCACCAGTGTGTGCTGACGTGGTGACAGCCTCAGATATGGCTGCATGACAGACTACATGTCATGGATCACAGAGACAGCGGGCAAGAATGGGTACAAAGTTCCTACCCCTCCTCTGTCACCCTTGCACGAGGTATTTACAACAGGATCTCAAGCAAAGAAAACTTCCCCACACCTCTTGGCTGTAAAGTTGGAACTGGGCCTTGAATTTCAATGCTATGGGACTATCTCTGTAATCCACGGTCCCAGTTCTGGGCTGTGTTTGCACAGGTTGGCCTTGGCAAGATGCAGATGGCAATCTTCCTGGCTTCAAATGGGAACTTGCAATTGTGAGAACCAACAGCTGGGTGAAGAATCTTTCCCATTCACTAAACCCAGGTCAAGAAGCAGACGTGTGCTGTGTGTCCCCACAGGCAAAGTTTGAGGCAATTATATTCCCATGTAACTTCTGGAGGAGTTGATCTGTTCCTAAGTCTCATTAAAATTGCTTGCTTCAGACATGTTCTAGTTTGCACTAAGTATTCTGTACTTTAAAACTAATAACCTGGTGGAATATCCTTCCCACAAGATATTCCACTCTCCATCCAAGAGATGTAATCTGAGGCTGAGACCTGGAAGCATTTTGTGCCTTCAGAGCACCCTGCTGCTCACTCCACATGCCCAGCAGCCGTGGAGACAAGGTCCTGCAATCAGCACATCCCAGAGATGAGCATGTGAAGACATCAGGAACTCCACACACATTTCACACAGAGCACGTTAACTCTCTCGCTGTCTGCTGCAGATGCTGCTGCTCCCTCCTTGACAGCACTGAATGTTTGACCCTTCCCAAATGGCTCTGCACGTTTGACCCTCCCGTGAGAGGTGGGAAAGGTTGAAAATGCTAGTCTAATCCCTGGCTGTGCCACGGTGGTGCACAATGAGTCTCAGCAATGGCAGGCAGGGACTTTAAGTAGCATGCATGCGAAATATGCAGCCACATTAACCAGCCAGGCAAGGAAGCAGAGACATTTCCTGAGGTGGGAAATATATTGAAATGCTAATAGACCCCGGCAGGTATTGTTGGTCCTTTGGGGAAAGATACCTAGGAGGAACTTCTTAATTGTATGTTCACCAGATCCTTTCAACAGATCAAAAGAGAATGCTGATATGAGCAAATAAACTCTGATATCTGCCTTTCACTACTGGTGCTAATTGGAAGGAAATTCCCTGGCCTATGGAACAACACTTAATTTAAAAACATTGGAAATGTTAATTGAATAAGGGGGCAGGGTTGATTAGAAGCATGACCTCATGTCTAAAATGTTAATGAGGGCTCTTGACACGTGAACAACAAAAGGTCATGATAGTATAAACAATGAGACGAGAAAGAACCACCAGCTAGAGCCTGACAGTGACATAGGAGTCTCATGTGAGAAAGAGCTTTGGGCAGAGAGGAAACTGCCAGCTTCAGAGCTGAGACATATACAACACAATCTAAAATAGAAGACCCATTTTCTATACTTATGTTCTGCCACTCACCTTTATTAGAGTTTCAGGGCTACAATTCAGGCAGAGTTTTAGCCTAAGTGCTTAGTTCTCTGTTCATCAAGGACCATTGGGTCCTTTCTTGTGCAACCTTGGACCTGATTTACTGGGCAATGTACAGATCAGACAAGATTACCCCATGATGAGGAGTTAGGGAGGCTGACAGATAACCCTTGGATAACTGTCTGGAAGAGGTATGCATAGATATGCCATCTTTTCCTAGTAAGAAAAGGTCATTCCCTTGCCTTCAGCAAGGAGTGTCACATAATTAGGTCAATAGCTGAATTTCTGCTGTTGGGAGAACAAGACTTGGGGGTATATCCATCTCCTTGACAGAATGGAGTTTGTGTCTTGTATACAGACATGCAATTGGAGAAGAGAAGATGAAATATAGAATCACAGAATCATAGAATAACCCGAGTAAGAAAGAACCCACAAGGATCATCAAATCCAACTCTTAGTCCTGCACAGGACATTCCCAAGAGTCACTTCATTTTTGGAAATAATTTTCTGCATAGAACCTGTTAGCAAACTGGTGAACTTGTATAATTTTAGATTTTATTTTGCCTCTCCTCAGATATTTCTGTTAAACTATTTAGAGAGCATGTTTACAATATATAAAAAAAGATCATATGGGAATATGCTTTCGGGTTTTTTGGCTCAGAAGATCATTCCAAGATCAGGCAAGGGCTGTATTGGGACATGTGTAAATAACAGTAGAAACCCAAAAAGGGTCAAAGTAGAGAAAAGGATATAATTTATAACTCAACATTATTCCACCTGGAGAGTCTGTCTGTGAGATGACAAGTTTGATGAATCAAATATCCCTGGATTTCCCAGCCTCATTTTCTGTACTGAAGCAGCAATCCAGTGTCGTGAGAGGAAGGTTCTCTAAGTGGAGAAATGATGTGTGGATGTGCTTTGAGAATTTGTGTTTGGTTAGTCATTTCCCACACAGATTATGTTTGCAAACTGCTGAACCTCTACTGAGTATATATTCCCTCTAGACTTTCACTCTGCCTCACTTCTGAAGTCTCTGTTATTATATTCTCAATCTTGTTTGTAGTCTTCAGATTCTATTTACAAATTCTTCCAGCCTCCTTCCTCCTTTATTCCCAAACCCTATTAATATCTGACCTAGAGTGCATTTAAGTCTCACTTTTTCCTCTATATACACGTTACCATCACTGGCTTTCAATCTGGTGGCTATGCAAGAAAGCTTTCTTATCTGCCTTGCTCTTCTTTATGCAGTCAATCAAAATACTTCTCCTGATAATTCTGGTTTACTGTTGTATTAAGTCAAAAATTATCTGGTTTTTTTGTTTTTTTTTTTTTTGTCTCCATCATAATGATCCATAGTCCTCCGTTGCCAACACCTCTCCTATTTCTTGCCAGATTACTGTGTATATAGAATTAATTTCATTAAATACACTGTATGCCCCTGATTCTTTTTTCAAGAAGAGAGAGAAAGGAGTGAGGAAAACTAAAAGGAACTTGATTAAATGTGACATCAGATACATTTAGAGTAATCAGCCTATAAAGCTTAGTACAACTGTCCTCTTTCTTTCTTAGCTTCCTTAGAATAGGATATGTCATTAGGGCATAGTGTTTTAAGAGGGGAGGAAAAAAAAGTTTTATTGCTTCTGCAACTGCTATGGAATCCCAGAGAACTCAACACTTTCCCAATGCAGAACATCCTGAAGGACAGTGTTGCTCAGAGTGGCTCCATGACTCATTTTCAAGCTGAACCCATGCTGGTTTATACTTGGCCCCCAAAGCTACAGCAGGCAGCCAAAGTGGTCTCATATCTGAGCTCTTAAAAGTGTGTATTGTCAGCAGGAAATCTGTCATTCATATGTCAGAGCTGAGATGGCCAGGAAATGTTGCCAATATCAAAACATTGATATCCAACTCACACAAGTGTCCAGCAGTCCCCCATGTGAATTTGGATTATCTGGGAAAATGGAAGGGATGAGCAAAACAGAGCAGAGTAAGCAGTGACAGTGACATAAGACAATTAGCACTGTCAATATCTCTCTGTGCCAGTGTGCTTCCTAATTGATTTGCCATGTCTTAAAAATGTAATTGCTGAGTGTACTTGTACCATGGATGCGTGTTTAAACTATTGCACTTGACAAAGATGTTAGCAGAGAGCTGTTCATGTAGCCACTGGAAAATATCCTAATCTGATGTTGTGAAAACAGACATCATGAACCTCTCTCCTCATGGGTCTGGGTTGTTTTGCTATGGCATATTTCAGAGGATACCAACTACCAGAATTCCTAGTTTATTTTAGAAGCCTTGAAGGACACAGGGCTCAAGACCTCTTGTGTTATAATAATAAATTATAATAAATGAAGCATTCTCAAATGGGAAAAGGATGTCTTAGAAGAGGGATGATTTGTTTGAATTAAAAGCTAAAAGTAGGTTCGGTTTCCTTGACCTGTGAAATGGCATTTTGTTCTTCACTCACCTGTTCAATCTCATGCCACACTGCCCTGCTGATAAAACTAGATACCAAATCTGATAGTGGACAGGAAACAACTCCATGCTCGGCTGGTTGTAGATGTGGATGCCCAGTTTTGGGCTGAGATGATGGAGCAAAATGACACTGTAACACCCTTGAAAAGAGGAAAGCAGAATCAGGAAAATACATTAAGGATCATTTTTCTAAGATCTCTACTCCTGATTTTGTTTCAATGCAAAAATGCCAAGAAGTCTGGTTTAGACAGTTCCAGGCAGTGTTTTCCTTTCAAACTCGATGGCAGCTGTGACTGTGACATCTTGCTAATGATAATCATTGACAACTGCCAGTTTCATTTAGAAGACTCTTCTGCTCAGGACCCCTCAATGCTGCAGCCACATCAGTCAGCCTCAGTAGGAGGTGAGGTTTCCCTCTTCAACATGTCCCAAACCCAACAGCAGGGCTACCTGAACCCCTACCAAGCTGCCTCCCCTCTCCTCCTCCTTTGCCCCTGTAAATCTGAACTACCACTGAGGAAATAACTGTGCTGAGCTGTCTTTTCAGCTGCTGAAATAGCTCAGTCATCACTTAACCCTTCAAATAGTGGAGAGGACCCTCTTGACACACCAGCCCTACAACCCCCAGAAGACTTTGAGGGGATCCCATTTGCACAGACTCTCCTTCCAGTGGGAAGGATGCTGCTGATGTTATCATCCCCTTCCTCCCATCAGCACTTCCAAACAATCCGGCCTTTTTACTCCTTAGCCTGTCTCTCATAAACAACAGATATTTTTTACAAGAAAACTTTTCTGCTGACTATTGTGGTAAGGTTCTCTCTCCAGGGAGAGTGACATGGGTGAGATGTTTAAAATTAGACAATAGACTGTTCAATGTACAAATAAGGAGCAATTCTTGGCCCAGGATGGAAATGGGTTAAATGATGGAAAACCTTCTGCCTGTAACTTCTCTAAATCTGCCCAGTGCTGTGTTCCCCTAGACAGTGCATCCTCCCAGACAGTGATCAGACACAAATCTGCCAACAGCTGCAAAAAGGATTAACCAAGGTCTTAAATTATTTTTGTCTCTCAAATTACTCACTGCTTTGTAAAAGACTGAGTGGGGAATAACACTAAAAGTTAGATTAATCCAGCCTCTTCCAGAACATTTCATGGGGTTGGAGCATTTGCAAATAACTGCAACCACCAGAAAAAAACAAACCGTTATGAGTTTGGGGAAGTCCCAAATATATTCCTTTTGCCTTCATGATCTGCATCATCTTCACCCTTCTTTGTTCTGGTTTTCCTTTCAGTGCTTTCCAGGATCTCTGTGCTGACATGCCCTGTGGCAGGGAAGGGAGGCACAGAGCAGGAAGGGGGAGGATTTCTGAAGAGCCTGTGTAATCATTATGAGCTTGCTCTTCAGCAGCACTCTTCAAAAGGACAAAATTACATTATTGGAGTAACACTGCAAAAGTAGCAAAGATCCTGAATGGCAAACAGAAGTTTTTTGTTTTGTTTAAATAATTTGCTTTGGCTTAATGTTACCATAAACATTCAAGTAATTTCCTTCAAAGAAGAAGTAAGTTCCGTTAGGAAATTAGCCCAGGCGCCAATCACATCATCTTTCTTGTTGACATGGTTATGCTTGGCTTCTTCTTTTCCTCTTACCAGTCTTTGGTGATTTACCATTGGTTAGATCCTATGAGATCACCTTATGATGTCATTGCAGTTCAGCACAGGGCTCTATCCTATACACCACACGCTGTTTCTACCTTACCTGCATGTTAATGGCTCCTCCAGTTCCACGGCTTGGACTCTGCAGCCCTTCCCACCAGACATGAGCACATTTTTTACCTCAATTTGAGAGGAAACAAAGTGCTGCAAATGACTTTTTCACTACTGAAGCACCAGATAGGGTTTTACAAACGCAAAAGTGAGCCACAGAGAACCATCTATGTTGCACTCTCTGTTAAAAAAAAAGAAAAGGAAACAGCCACCTGTCCCACCCCTTCTGACACTGTCAGACATTGCTTTTCAGGATTCACCTTCCAGAAGTAATGATTAAAATTTACCACTCAGTCTCTTCAGATGAAGCAGCTAAAAAAAGCAGCTGATACATTACAGAGGATATTCTCAGCAGCTGTCAGGCAGGTTTTCTGTATAGTTGAGCACTTCTTCATACACAACCACTGTATTGTAGCCATCCCGAACTCACAGGTTGCCTGTTTCTAGGCACAAACTTACATGAATCTTACCCCTCCTGCAGTTTTTGTCACTGACTCAATGCACAGGCTGAGCATAGAACCAGCAGCATTCTGCTGTTGGTGGCAGTTTTGGAGGCTGTATTTATAACTGAACAGATTTGATGACTTGTATGGACATTTACATTCACAGCAAACCCAAAGATATTCCCAGGAGGAGCAATAGTTAACTCCAGTGTCCTTGACAAGCATGAGCAACAGCATGTTTGTGGCAGGGTAAATTTCTCCCTGTGGCATTCTCTGCTTCCAGTCCTCCCATACTGTATAGTCTGGCTTGTTCTGTATTTAAGTGGAGTTAGGCAGAAAATTCAGAACTTCTTAAGATTTTTATTATTTTTCCTCTTTGTTAACTGAGATACTTGCAAATTTTCTGTGGAAAACAAAAATGTGAAAAAAGACCTGTCACAATGCTTTGTTCTTGTTTACATTCTGGGTTTTAATCTTAGATCCAATTTAGTTTCTCACTTCTAGAAAGGAGGTTGTACCAAGGTTGGGGCAGTCTCTTCTGTACAGTAACATGGCAGGAAATGGCTTCAGGTTTCTCCTGGGGAGGTTTGGATTGGATGTGAGGAACAGTTTTTTCATGGAAAAGGTGGTCAAGCATTGGGACAGGCTGCCCAGGGAAGAGGTGGAGTCACCATCCCAGGTATTTAAAAGACATGTAGATGTGGAAATTAGGGACATGGTTTAGTGGTGACCTTAGCAATGGCGGTTAGTGGTTGGACTTCATGACCTTAAGGTTCTTTTTCATCTGAAGTAATTCTATGATTCTTTTCACAAGTAAGATCATGTGCTCCTGAAAAAATTTCAGAAGGAAAATTTCATCAATCTTGCATATGCCTATAAAAAGAAGCTTCAGCCAGTTTGCATTTTCATTAGAGGTGCCCTTCAACAAGAAGTAAAATGATGTTGCATTGTGTTTTTTAAAGCTTGTACAGCAATTATGCAGATTTTGGATTCATGATGCTTTCAAAAATCTAAAGTACCATTCTTTCATGATTTCTAGGTGAGAAATTCAGGGGCTCCTCCACTTGCTTGTCAGCTGTAGTAAATCATTTGCCATGAATGAATCTCATTTTATGTGTTCCAAGTGCTAACATCCAAACAAATGTCAATGCAAGAGTTAAATTTCTATTCCAGAGAAACTTTTCCCCTCTTAGATTTCAAGAAAAACAAATCCACTTCAGACTAGGCAAAGGTCAGTTGGCTTAAGTTTTTGTCAAAGTACAAGACAAGACTGGAGAATGATCACTGGATTTGAGTGAATGTGAGCTGGCTTCTCTCACTGCTGACAATCGCTGCACTACTTTGGCTTTGGATTTGCAATTCTTTGCTAAAGAAAGACTGAAGAAACCCCCAGGCCTCCATTGCTCACTATTGTTCTCCCAAGCCAGCAATGAAAGCAAAACTTCAAAGCTCTGTAAGTCTGGTATTAGTTATGAAGATAATGATAATCATGAATATTATAGAAGTGCCTGTGGCATGACTCTGACGTGGCCTCACACTGCTGTGGAGCAGCAGATGGCCACAGCCTTGGAAAGTCTGTAGCCTGAGCTGGCATCAGGAAACCACACTGTTATTCCAAGCTTTCTTTAGAGATGTGTCTTTGTGTTAAGAAGTAAATCAATCATTGCAGAAGCTGCTTCTGAACCAAGAGTGTAGCACAGACAGCCACAAGTACATCCAGATTTTTTGAGGTAAAATTCAAGCTTTGTGGGGAAACATTTGTTTCTTGAGACAATGCAGATTAACAAAGATTTCTGGGCTTGATGAACTTTGGTCAAGTCTAGTGCCAGGGTCCTGGCAGTCCATCCTTTTGTAACCATTACAGAATGGAGAATCAAACAGCGCACATTGCCTGCTCCATGCTGTCTGCTGATGGATCACAGTCACACCAGAGACATGGATGATCACTCTGAAGCTGCCTTTACCCATCCTGATTTGGTGCTTCAAGGCTCATGAGTTATTTTATTTGATGTTTTTTAAATTCAATCTGGTTCAAAATGCAAGGAGAAAGTATTGGTTTTCTACTCACCTAGCCATGAACTTTGGTGAAGAGGCTGAGGTAGCAGCTACTTCTTGCTGATCCTGATGCAAAAAACAAGCCTCTACAAATGGCAACACATCAGACAATGTTTATTCACCATCCTGAATCAAAGTGGACATGAGCATATGCTGTCATTCTTCTTGAAGAAATATATCCTTATTAAAGAACCTAGGAAAAAATTCCACAATTCTATAGGCATTTGCAATTCACATCTAGAGCCAAATCCAGCAGTTGGACTCTGAGTCATCTGTAATTTATCCATAGTAGCCTAAAGCAATTTGTTTCATTTGAAATGCATAAGGATGTTTTTCCCTGGCTGTAACAGAGGTGAGGTACCTGAGTCAGAATAAAGATTATCCAGGTCAGGGAAAAGGAGGAGTAGTGACAGGAGGAGACTGAAGATGAACAGGACTGTGCTATCTCTCCTGGTTTGTTTACAAGTCTTGCTATCTCTCATCAGTGCCTGAAGCCAGAGAAGCGTGGGTTTCACCCAGCTCTTTAAAGTGTAGATTGAGTTACTCCTGTTGTTGATGTTCGATGTGGATCATTTAATTCATTCTGCAGAAAATGTGAAAATCATGTGGCTGCAGCAAGTTAGCCCAGAAGCAAGATGTCTTGAGAGCTTAGTTTTCTCTCTTTTATTAGGAAGCATTGGAACATATCCCAGTGGCTACATCAGTGGCCCCACTAACATTTCTGATAGAAAAGGAGTAACTGGTGCTTCATGCTGCAGGGGTTTCAGATGGTATTCAGACGGGTTCAGTAATTCCAGATCAAGGTCACATGACACCCAGCCTGTCTGTGAAAGTGCTCAGAGACACTCAATGCCAAGTAAAAATAAATGCTTACCACTATTTTTACATACAGTTTAAGAAATTTAACCTTTCTGTCTAGAGATTAAGTTTACAGCTGGTATTGCCCAATATGGCTTGAATGACTTAAGGAAATACATCAAAGTCCTCCTGTCCTAACAGTTCCATCTCTCCTCCCCCAGAGCAGCTAAAGATCCATTCAAAACAAGGAATTTGAATCTTATTCACAAGAAGCATGTTTTTTATCAGAAAAAAGAAAGAGACTTTACTGCTTCCTCTCCTTCATTTAGATGCCACAGGATTTGTATTCCTGATTCATCTGTCCAAAGACCTTCAGTGCAGCAATGGAGTGCCCAGGGTCACCTCTGCAGCAAAGGAATGACAGGAGACAGGGCTAATTGGGAAGGTAAAACCCTACTAATTGCTATTGCAAGGAGCAGGACATGGGTCTAGTCACAGCAGCACAACAAGAAATCATTTTAGCCTGTGCTGCACTTATTTCCTTTCGGCAACAGAGATGAATAAAGATATGCCACCCTGACCCTCAATGGGGGATTCAATACTCTCAGCACAGTGTTCTGATATTTCACACAGAGTACACAATTTTCCAAATCTCAGGTAGGCTCTCATTCAGATTTATTTTTCTGCCTCAATGCAAAGCTCAATCTGAGCTACAGTTTGTGGAGTTCTCACCTCCACATACACTTAGTCTAGCATATTGTCAATTTTGGTTGGTCTAGCAAAATGTGCTGTCCAGAACTGGGGGAAAAATAATAGGGTTCCAGCAGTGTCATCTAATAAGCTCCAAGATGCTCAAAAATAGTATGAAAATCCTTGTTTTGTACCTGGATTCTATTTTCTGGTGGAAAATCCCATTAAATTATCGTTTTTATGGAATACGGAAAATTCCGCCTGCCGTCCATGTGTTATGTTACTGCGGAAGAGGGAAATCCCTGATTCTGTTTACAGAGACAGACAGCTTGTTTGTTCAGCATTGGCTAGAGCTGCCCAACCAGCCTTAAAATAAAACTGCATGCGAAATGTTTGCGGGAACCAAAATGATTTACTGTCAAAAATATCCGCTCATTCAATGAGTTCAGCTCAACCTTCCAAATACAGCATGCAGTTTGATTAATGGAAGAAGCTAGAGAGCTGTGCTTTAGCTGGGATTCAGGACGTTGCTTATCACTTATTTTTGTTGGATGGGAAGGATGGGATGCCTCTTCCACAGGAGGAGAAGGCAAAGCACCCTCTTTGGTAGTTCCATGACAGAACATCCCAGGGCAGGGTCATTTCTGGTGTGATACTAAGTACTCTGTAAAGTCTGCTGCTTTCAACAAGCTCACTAACTTTATACCCGTGGAAGGTAGAGTTTGAATTAATCAAACATTAATTTGATTTTACAGCTAGCCAGGACTCTGCTATCAGGTTATAGGAACTGACAACCAGGGCACATGAACCTCTCACGGACTCTGCTGGAGTCACTCATCCAAGGTTTCATCTCACAAAACATTTAGTTTTCGCTTTATGACTGTCACATCTAACACTCCTAAGGAGTTTTTTCTCACCTTGATTTTTTAAGCCTCTCTTTCTCTCACTTGTTTTATTATCCTCTTCATACTCTTCTCATCCATTCAAAACTTTTAGCTGTAAATGTCCTTCAGTGACCCTCTTCACTTGGCGACATGCCTTCAATTTGGTGCTTCAACATCCCATGGAAGGCGGGGGCTATCACACCTTTTTATTTATTTACTCATCAGTTTTTGAGAAAAACAAAACAAACATAGTCTCAAGGTGTTAGACATTTTTTCAGTTTAAATCCTGATCTAACCTCAATATGCTGCAGAGGTCAGGACCAGAGTAAGATACTCTGGAAACCCTCAATACTCTGGTTCAGCATTCATTTTCTGGCCTTTATAAATAAACATATCTTGAAGAAAAAAATCAAGGTTGATGTGGGACCATTATTTGCCAGGTTTGGAAAGATAAAGTCTAGAAAACTCAGCTTGCTCCACCCCTGAGCATAAGGACAATCCTGCTGGGAGAGCNCCTCAATATGCTGCAGAGGTCAGGACCAGAGTAAGATACTCTGGAAACTTTCAATACTCTGGTTCAGCATTCATATTCTGGCCTTTATAAATAAACATATCTTGAAGAAAAAAAATCAAGGTTGATGTGGGACCATTATTTGCCAGGTTTGGAAAGACAAAGTCTAGAAAACTCAGCTTGCACCACCCCTGAGCATAAGGACAATCCTGCTGGGAGAGCATAAAGCTGCTTTACATTTACTCCTTAGAAATTTCACCTTTGTGAGGGAGACTGAAGAGAATATGAATTTCTGAAGTATTACAGACACATCATTTAGGATATTTTTTTTCTTTCTGCCTGACCAAGTGAAAAAGCCTTGAGTGAATTTTTCCCTTGATGCTTCCCTGTTGGAAGCAGCCAAAGGAGGAGCTTTACACAGACTCCACTTACAAATGGCAGAGTGTCTTGCAGCATTAACACACAATTCATTAAAAAGTCTTCTGCCCTGTATTTAGCATGCAGAAGGGGTGCACCTCAGCAATTGTACATGGGCTCCTTGAGACTCAGGCAACAGGTAGGCTTACACATGAACTACCCACCCAAAATACCACAGGTTTATGTTCTCGATTTCTGGCAACTCAGAAAGAACCAGCCCCTGGCATGCCTGTCCATATACCACAGTTGAGTTCAAAGGGTGTGATGTCTCATATTTTGGGGGCTAGAGCCAATATTTTTCTTATTATGGGGTATTTGTATTAGCTAGGTTTTTCATCAGCAGCCAGTCAAGGGCAGAGCAGGTCCCCTGAGCAACAGCCAAAACAGCAGTAACTCAAAAACTTTGTCAATTTTATTTTTCCTGTGTTTCCCTCTGTGTTCCTGTATTTACATCTTGCCAAAGACCCCTTCTAGGCTCTTAATGGGCTTCTGGCCTGGTGTGAAGCCCAACTATTGCCAAGGACTGGCTGCTCAGGGAGGTGCAGTCAGCTCCTGGGCAGGTGCATGTTGGTCTGTGCCCCAAGACAGCAAGCTTTGCTTATGCCAGGCTGGTTGCTGAGGGGGAACATTGGATGTGCTGGTGTGGAGGCTGCTCTAGGAGGTAAAGGGATGCCCAGTCACTTCATGTCTGCCTCCTACTCATAAAAATAATCTCTCTCTTTGGCCTTTGCCATCACCAAAGCACATCTTTGGGCAGACAAACTCAGTTTCGCCTCCATCTCTGAACAGTTCAGGTCAAGTTTTGCCCTCAGGCTACAAATGGGAGCAAGTCAGGCACCTCCTGAAGTTGAATTGCTGGTCAAGGCACTATCTGAGAGTCATTCTCCCAGCACTGATGTCAGCCAGCCTGATTAACTCTGAGCAATTCTGTGTGTATACAGCAAGTCAGTCAGCTGTAGTTGCAGAAGGACATCATGTTTCTGCCATTGCTTTCAGGGTCCACCTACAAATCAGCTGGTGCTGGGTCACTGGTCACCCAACAGCAGCAGTGGGCAGAGTGGTCTGATCCTTACACACAGTCCATGCACATTTAACAAATTGCATGTTTCTTATTATCTGCTAGCAGCTGATAACTCATTCCTACCATATCTATCTCCAAGAGAGCATTGTAATAGCTGCAGTGCCAAGCTCCAGCCAAGATGCAGGAAAGGACAAAGTAGCTGAGCTCCAGATATTTCTCTCATGGAAACTGCCCTGTCAGGATTGTGAAACAATCAGCATTTCCAGCTGGAAGTCAGAAGGCTGGATTTTCCTTCATAAGTGAAGATGCTAGATATTTAGGAAGGTTAAAGAGGTGATGGGCAGTGTAAATTCTCTCTTCAATACCACACAAAGAACCTATGGCTGCAATTACTTCACTGTAAGAGCTGAATGGCAAAACAGCACTGTGTTGTTTTTCTCCTCGACTCTGCCATGAAGTGTCACATGAGGTGCAAATGGTTGAGGTCTGACTTTGTGCTCCGTGCTCAGCAAAAAGTCCTATAGAAGCAATCCAACAGGAACACTGCCATAGATAAAAATTTTGGGTTGAATTTCAAAAGCTTGAGCTTGCTGCTGCCAACTGATTGTGCAGCATTAACTCTGCAGTTCTCCCTGTGAGAAAGGCAGGCCCTGAGACCTCTGTTTCACAGGTGTGAAAGAACAACAGAAAGCAAGTTTCTCTGTGGTCTCCATTGCAGATGTTTGTTGTGACAAGTGTTGGTGCAAACCAGGTCTCAAAATCCTTACTAAACCCCCCCATCAAGCCTCTCCTTGACAGATCTATCTGGAAAGAAAGAATGCAGAAACACTACAAACCCTCACACAAATCCCATTCTGGTAAGAGTGGGCGCTATTAGGATCGTGTCTTCCACAGCAGGGGTTAATATAAAAGCACACATCAGAACTATCTTTTCAAATTAGTATTTCATTCCTAAGTGCCCTTTAGCTCACTACATCATAGAACAGAGATGACATTTCTGTCCTTGTAAACGTGCTGCACTCTTCTAATCAGGGTGTGTGGTGTCGGTGTTACCAGCTGCTAGTACAGCCTGGCCTGCTGTAGCAATCCCATTTGGAATATCTTGCCATCTCTGTGTCCAGCCTAGAGCCTTTCAAACAGGGCTGTATTGATAAGGAAGGACTATGCTAAATGTGTCATGCATCAAGCACAGCTGAAATACAACATGCAGCAGAGATCAGAAACAGCTTTTAATTGGACAATGCACATGTACAGACAAAAGTCTAGGTTGTGTTGATTTAAAAATCTCATTCACTCCACATCCTCTGTAGCACGAAGGATAATTAACACATTTATTCCTTTACCAGCCCTCACACTTCATTGCAGCATTTCCTTCACCCTGCTAGGTTTTGGAGCAGTGGAGGAAAGCACATAAGCGACACAGGTGAACTTGGAGCCTACTCTGATGCAAATACCAGAAGAAAATGGTTTTCAGTGCCTCAGTTATATCAGGTGTGTGCATAAGAAGTGAATCAACCATTTGTATAAGAAAGAAATCACTGACTATGTTCAGACCCAAGAAAGATTTCAGTGGCTTGCATTAGGATCTAGAAACAGCTTGGGATTTGGGATGCTGCAGGATGAGGTAAGATGAGGCCTATGCATTAGCTGGATTTTTAAGAAGATTAGTGGGCCTACACTGAACTATTTGGGATTTTGCTCATCAACTGGAGCTACAGCTTCAGCACTGCACTGCACTCTAGGCACCAGGTCAAGGATGGATGAAAACAAGGAGCTGTATGGGAAAGCTGTGGTGAGACATCTGCTGCATCTAAGCATGCTTCACCATCTGGAGTCAGATAAGGAGGCTTACAGCTTTCAGATATGTAAATACATCAAATTGCTGATGTTTCAGATGGATTATGAGTTTCTTGAACAACCTGCCTGAACTCGTTCAGCTCTCTGAGGCTGGATAGGGAGTGCTACCTATCAATAGTTGGTAGGAAAATACACTGATGGCTCTTAAATGCAAATAAAGAGCTGACCAATCCTTCCCCTCTGCTAGCACACAACTAGGAGTGTTGCAGTCCCTCACTCTCCAAATAACATCTACCACCATTTCTTGTATTGTCAACCTGACACTCAGCCCTAAGGAAACCTCACAAACCTCCTCAGAAAAAGAAGACCTAGAAGGGGAAAAAAAAAGAAGCCAAATGATGTCAGAAGACAAAAAATAAATGCAGGGAAAAGGTGTACGAGCCACAGATCTGAAAAATAAAACCCTGCAGGATACACAGATCAGTGTGGCCCCAATATTTCTCCCCTCCCTGCTCATGTGCAAGGAGCTGGTAGACACTGACCAGACACTGGGCTTGGTGGAACTTTGTCTGGACTTTCTGTAGCCTTTCTTGTACTCTTTTTAAAAAGCAAAGGGATGTACAAATCAGAAAACCTGAAATGTTAGGAATGGTTGATTTCCCACCAACGTCATTAATACCGAATAATAATACCAGCTCAGAAGGAGAGTCTGAGATTCACTTCAAATTTTTAATGAGCTCTCTACAGCAACTGGTCATCAGTGTTCTGACCTTCTCCTCCCTCTCTGCTCTCCAGAGAATAAGATAGTGTAGAAGTGAGTGGGTAAGAGGGCTGAAATAGAAGTCAAAATGCAACAATAAAAAGGACAAATATAGAGCATGCAGAAAAACATTTTTTAGATTGAAATGAAAGAAAATACTACAAAGCCAAAGAAGTTTGGTACCACCAATTTCTAATAACAGTTTCTACATCATTGCCATATGTGTAACTTCTCCAGCACTCCAGTCTGGCAACAAACAAAATTAACATACATAGTGACCACAGCAGTCTTTTTGAAATCTGACCGAGGTACCCAAGAGACCAGAAACTTTAGGGTAAGAGTGAAAACTGGTGCAAGTCCATCTCAGTAGTAAAAGATATACATAGGCTTTAGTGTGGCTTCCTGTTGCAGCAACTTGATTGTCTCAGGTCCCCTGTGATTGCCTTGGAAATATCCACCAGCAGCTTACAGTGCTGACAGGGAATTTGAGCTTGTGTACTGACATTTCTGAAGGCTGGCAGGGAATATAATAGTAAATGTTTGGCCATTTTCACATGAATTTACTTGCCAGAAAGGTAATATTACATCAGCTCAAACCCTCTGGAAAGTCTACTGGGTTCAGAATCTCCTTCAGTGTAACCTAAATGTGCCACTTGGGGAAATTAAAAGCCTTGGTACACTCAGATTTTCAAATTGGGTCCGTGTGTATTCAAAAATTTGGATTTAGAGCCTGTTATATAGTTTTGATGAAGCAGCCCTGAAATCAGTGAGCCAGTATAGGAAGTCATTTGGGTTTGACTGGAATTTCTATGATGAAATACCAAAAACCTATTGTTTATTGTTACTCAGAAATGTATTTTGCTTAAAAGTTGACACCCATTCATTTGCTTTCCCATTTTAAATTGTCCAGAAAGATCCTAGGGTGAAACCATAAGCTGGGTCACTGGAGCAACATTTTATGAATGTTTGCAACAGTACAGGAAGATCATTTCCTCATTGAAGTAAGAAGAGGGGTAGCTGTCTCATCCACTGTTAAGAGCATTTGAATGAGACTCAAAAGATCTGCCCTGCCCTACAGATTATCTTCTGGGGAGTTACTACACTTCTTCTACAGGGTAAGAAAAATGTCCTTTCTATAGATGCCTTAACCACCCAACTTGGAAACAGCAATAAGTGCATCACAGTAAAAAAAGTGTCTGAACAAGAAGTCAGTAGCTCTGATCCTCCCACAATGCTGTTTCCAGCAACACACTGGGCTGCTGCTTAGCACTGGCTTACAGTGTTATTTAAGAACTGACCGCAAAGCCTGTGTTTGCTCACTTTGTCAGAACAGAGATTTATAGTGCATGTTCTTCCACTAGAGTGAGAGAGTCAAGACTCCCCCATGGAAACTGACTTTCCCTGGAGGGTTTCGAATCCAAGTACATCCTGACCTTACTCCCTGTCTGACAAAAATACTGCTTGTGGTGCTTTGTTTCTATGACATGTCTTGAGAAATGCTGTCATAAACTCAACATTTCAGGCAGTGTGGATTACTAAGCCTCTTAATTTTTTTTTATTATAGCAACTGAAAGAGTACTCTGTATTCCATATGCCTTCTTCCACAAATAGCCAGAATCCTGAAAACTGTTGTATTTTTCATCAACAGAGGAAGGATTTGATCCAATCTTGCACCTGACATTTTGTCACTGGGTCTTTATGGAGGGTTACCCCAGTCAGCTGCATTATTAGAGTAAATACGTAATATTTTGCTAGCCCAGAAGGTCTGTACCTGTATTACAGATGCAGAAAAGAAGGTTGTTGCCTTTAGCAGACTACCATGAATATATGGCAACTAATTTGTTTTAATTTTCATTTTCCGCAAGATAACTTTTCATCCATCATTGTTGCAGGGTTTTTTTTTTTCTAAATTCCCAGTCTTTTGTTTAAAATATAGCACTTTTCCAGACCCTCCCTTATTGTAAACATATTCCTAAGAACATTCAAGGAAAGACTGAGCTTTCTCTGAAGTAATTAAATAAATGCCAGGGTCAAGGACAGTTTTATTTGGGGGAGCCCTGACCTGACTAGTCATGGAACCACCCCAGGACGGAAAACAGATGATCTCGAAGCCTTCCAACCCAAGCCATTCTATGAGTCTATGGCAATTCCTGTGCATGCTCTGGGACGACAACAAAGTATTAAACTAATGTCCATTCACATCTTCTTTGCTTAGATGTAATATGTTGGCAGAGGTTCTTCATTCTGGTCAGTACTGGTGAAATTCCACCTTCAGTGTCAGAATACCCTCTGATTACAGCAGGGCCAGGATTTCCTGAGTCTATTTGCATGGGACATGGACTTTACACCGTTGTTGGGAGTGAAAATTTCAACAGAGCTGCAAGCACAGTATTCCACCTGGGGTAAAGGTACAAAGAATTTCCTCTCCATAGATTATTCTAGTAAGCTTTATAAATAGTCCATAAGTCTCTGGGAGTGCTGAGTGGGCTTCCTGTTTTCAACAATCAAGCCTCAGGTCGTCAGACTCAGGTTAGTCTTACACTGTAAAGGAAAAAACATCCTTAACCACCAGCATGGACTTACTAAATCCATGATAAAGCTACTTCTTGGCAGTGTACAGACCCCTTTTCCACCCTAGGAATGAGTGTTACATCTTCCACAATCTCCTTCACATCCAGGTTAAGTTCTGTCTTGTTTCTCATCAGGAAAAACCTCACATAATTCTGGCAAAGACAATGAAGGAATTCCAGATTTACCAGGATGCCATGGAGAGCAGATTCTGGTCCTCTGCTTTTATAGTTCAGGTAAATGAGGCCAGAGACAATTTCTTCAACATGGAAGGGAAAACTGGAGTCTAATACTTGCTGGTCTCTAAACATTTGGCCTCCTCCTGAAGCAGCAAATAGAGGGAGGCTGTGTGAGGATTATATAAAGTGAGCCAAAGACTCAGTTCTTGATAGAGTCATCTGTTCATACTGCACAGCCTAGCTAAGCCCCCTCCCACCTGTGGCTCATTTTTTATTGATATGAAGTGCTGAGAGGCAAAACCACAATAAGAGACTGCAGAGTACATCAATAAGGGGCAGAGAACAAACTGGCAAGGACATGCTTAAAATTTTAAGTGGAGGGGAGAGGGAAATAAGAAGCCTGCCCTGGAAAAGTGTGTGAAAAGAAAATGACACTAGAAAAATAGAGAGAGTTAGATAAAGGAGAAAAAAACTCTTAAAAGCAAATGAAGAGACTGATGAAAGAAAATCAGTTGTAAAAACTCTATTTGAGCCTATTTTGCCTGCTGAACATTTTTTTTCAGCAGTGAATCCGTGAGGCCATCCATATTCTTAGGCAAAGAAGAAAATCATTCCACTGCAATCTAGATAATTTCCCACTCCATTTGATGATATAATGCCCTAAGAGCAAACTGCTCTAAATCATCTAGGATAACCTACCAGTCTCACTTTTCAGCAGAAAAAAATAAACTTTCTTCTAAACAGTTTCACTCTCAGAGTCAATGTCTCTTACAGCCTCCACTGGGTATTCTGTGCATACTGCACTCCTCCCACGTGGAGGTGCTGAGTAAGTCCCTCTCACAGGTGTAACTGTCCCAACAGGGCTCTGCCTATGCAGACCACACAGCAGTTTCTCCTTTCCAGAGGCCCCCTCCAAGACTGTTTCAGTCATAATGGGCATAAGCAAATACAAGGAAACAGAGATTTTATTAAATTCTCTAGCTGTGCTAAGTGGTGGATTTTAACATCATTCTGTCCTTTTCCTGCAGTAGCAAGTTGCTGTTATAGGGTTTTTCCTCCCTTTTATAGAATGCTAAATCCAGCCAGAAAGCTGTTATGAAAAAATACCCAAGGGAAGTGTGATGGAGAGTTTTTCTTCACTGATTTCTCTTCTAACATTGTTTCCTTCCTTCCTCCCCTCTCCACCCTGCAGACTCGATCTTCAGCCTATTGATGTAAAAGGAAAAGCCCACACTGACCTCATGTGGCTCGGGATTACGCTCCCATTCCTGGGCCATTTGTTTTTATAAGTGAGTTAACAGGAGCACTGAAAAATCCCGTCAGCGGAGCTCTGAAAGTGCCATCCACTGCCCTAATGGCTCGTGTGAGGTTTCAGTGGAACTGCATTGTTTGAACCCAAGATAATATTTTACCTTAAGTACACCACCATTATGAATTCATTTGACATTCAGTGTACAGTAATAACAATGAATTTGCTGGATATTGAATGTCACATGCTTTCCCAAGTACGGCATTTCATTGTAATGCACGGCGGCATTAGTTTAACGGCACCAGGGTTTTTCCAGAATCCTCTCTTTACATTTCACACACACACACCCCCCCTTCCTTCTCCAGGAGAACAATAAATACTCCTTAGCATTGCCTAAGAAAAATAAAATCATACTTTGCTTTTGAAGATAAATATGATCTATATGCAGGCCTCTAGCGAGCTGAACGCCAATGCTTCCTGGGACAGTGTGAACGTGAACATGTGCACAGAGGCTTTTTATAACCATAAAAAGGATGGCCTGGAATATTAATCAGGTTTCATTTCATTTTGTTTTGCTTTGCTTTTTGGTTGCTTGGTTTGGTTTTTTTTTACTTAATTGATTCCAGAGTGCAAAAGAAAGTAACCTTGCTCTTTGAAACAAATGATATGAAATTCATGGCCAAACCTTACCTCTGCCTCTGAACAGGTTATCCATAGGATGTGAACAGGCCACACTGCAAGAGTGTGGTGAGCTGGGCTGCATCCTACTGCTGATGTAATGAGGGGCAGGGGACTGAGGGAGGAGTGGGCTTGCCCAGGGTGACAGTGAGGGGAGGCAGGTGGTTTTCATCCAGCATTAGGGAGAGCCAGTGACAAGGAGTGCCTACAGCTGCCCTAGACCTCTGACCAAGGCACACCTTTGTGAAGAGGATGTCATCCTTGAAGTATCTGTGCCAGAGATCACCCCATCACTTCAGCTGGAGTGATCAGTTGGATATTTTGGTCTGGAGAAATCCACAGTTGTGCAGCCATCTGGTTTTTATAGTGAGGATGTTCCCATGCAAGTGCTATGCTGGATGAGTGAAACCATGCTACTTAGCTGCTAATTTTGGTGATCTGCCAGGCCTCAGCTGGTCTCATTTCTACACATTGGTGTTAAAGCCTTCTCATCCATTGTCACAGGGTTCCCAGGGTGGCAGCCTGGCACCTCATACTCCTCAGAAGACAAAAGAAGTTGTATGCAGAATGAGTTTCTTGACTGCCTGCTGGTTTTACAAGTTATGCAGGAAAAAAAAAGAAAAAGGAAAAAGAAAAAAAGAAAAAAAGAAAAAGAGAGAAATGACACAGAAGTAATTTTTTATTGCAGAAGGAATAGTCATGTAAATGCATTTTTTTTCCAAGCTGTTTTTGTACAAATTGCTTGGGTATGCAGTGTCTGTAAATGTCCTTGTAGAAACCCAGGTAAACCTCCTTTGATTAGGCAAGTTGTTTTCAATGCATTATTTGTTGTCATTTTAAAAGGCAAAGAGTAGTATTTCTGATAACAAAGTAAAAACTGACATCAGCTGAACTGCTAATAATGTAAAGCCCTTTAAGACTTTTATCTGGCTTTGATTATTTGATTCTATGGGAGGACTTTGATTATTGCCCAGTGTTTTGCTGAACTCTACTGAATTTCAGATAAATCCATTGTTTCTATAAATGACCCTTCAGCAAGACTTGAAGAAATATAGAGTGACAAAATATGACAAGGCCTGATTGAGAAAGATCCCTTCCTGGGCTTGTGGAAGTCCAAGGAATAAGAGTAGCCTGCAATTAGTATGTTTTACTGTGGTTTTCTGTAACATGAGTGTGCCAGTCTGCTCTTTATTTAAAAGCTCTTGGAGCTGCAATTTTTGAAGCTGTCTCTTCAGCTTTATGTTTGCTTGCCTGTATTCTGGTTTTCATCAGAGAGCAGAGAGGCAGTCTCCAAGGCAAGGTGCCCTTCAGTGTGAAATACAGAATATATTAAACACTGAAATGAGTAAGGCAGTGACTGTAACTATTGCAGCTAATGCTACATCACCCAGGCTTGCACAGAAAGAGTTGAATCTACACAATTATTTTCAATGAATTTGCTCCAGAAAACCAATCAGCATTTTGAATGAAAGGGAACCTAGGGAAAAAATTGCTCATCTCAGGTAAAATAATGAAGGCAATGATCAGTGGGACAAGGCAAAATGGGAGGCAAAAGCTGCTTGTTATATATGTTAAATACCTCAAACCTGTACAACAATAGAGAACAACAGCATCATAAATGTGACACTGATATGCCACCTGTCATGGATGTTTAATCTTATCTAGACAACAATCTTTTTCCCCATTTATCTCCCAGGGCCAATATTTTATCCCCAATCCTGTTGTGGGTTTTCAGGCAGCTGATTATATAGGGTAGTTTTGGAGAAGGTTGGGTTAGGAATAAGAAAGTCTGAAATCTTATTTTCTTGTACCTAATAACTGATGTGATATTTGTAAAGCCAGATCTCAAACCACACAATGGCCAAGAAAAAAAAATGCCATAATTAGATCCTTTTGATGAAATGCTGCAGACAAAAGGTCTCTTTGTGGGAGGATGAAATGGGCTTGCCTCAGGTATTTGTAGGCCACTTATTGAAGACATTGATTGATAATTTACCCATCTCTGCATTGCTTTTTGTAGTGCAAATACACCAGTATGTTCGGATATATAAACAGATAAAAGACAAGTGGAAGAGGCCATGAACAATCCAAGCAGACAAGGGTTTTAACGAAGAATTACAAACAGGTAAGTGATTCCAGACAACACACAAAAGGAGAAGGTTTAGATCAAACTACCTGAATGAGCACTGACTTGAAAGAGTTCAAAGCAAAGCACGGGGGTGTCCCAGGAGGATTTATGTGTTTTACCTGTCGATTCCTACAACTGCCTGTTAGATCAAATCAAATATTCCTCTTGTAGAGTCCATGCAGTGATAAAGCACAGGCAGGTTTTGATGTGTCAGCATGTCAGTGGAGAGACACTGCATACATGACGTGGGACTCACGATGAGCTTTTGTTTCAGGTGCTTCTCTTCTTGGGTAGCAGTGAAACAGCAGTAGAACTGCTCGCAGTACTACCTGGCTGATACAGCCACCAGCTTTGAACCAAGCCAGTTCAAAGGATAAGCAAGAGGAGCACAAAACCAAAGACATGGTTCACAATCATTCCTCAACTGTGTGTAACCCTTCTCTTCTGAAAAGCACTTTATAGAGCAAGAACAGGGGCTGTTTCATGCACTGCTTAAAGAATTATTGCTTAACAGCACATGGCAACTCTGCCCAAGAGCTTCAGATCAGAAAAGAAGACCAGCCCACCCCATTGAAAATGTGAGGTAGTCAAACAGGCAGTGATCTTTCAGTATGCAATGCAAAGAGTATTCCTACCCTTATTATCTCATGAAAAGTGCAGTTTAATGCTTTGTGAGCACTGGTTACAGAGACTTGAATTTTTCATCTTTGCTGGTGGCAATCCCAGAAAGTCAAACTTGTTAACTCCATAACTTAGAGGATGCCCAATTTTGTGTTAGAGGAAAGATTAGCCATATCACTTCTAGCAATTCAGAAACCTTACAGACCCTGAACTTTTAGTTATGAGATATGTCATGATAACAACTTCAAGTGAGACAGCTGCTCCTTATAATCAGATAGAATCTGGTCATTAATCTATAACATTCATCTTTATTTATTTCCTCTTTTAATTAAAAATATGAACACCATACATATTCCATACAGATATCTTCATCAGCTGCCTGAACATACAAACTCAGAGATTTTTCATTTTCCTCAAATACTATGCTATGTTGTGACACTTTAAATCCACAATTAAGGTCTATTTTTTTCCTAGAAAGAAAATCTATCATGAGCTATGTGTCATAATTTCAGCACCTTACCCTGTGTCCTTTAACATAACTCTTACTCTAGTAATCTAAATTTTGAAGAGACATATTTGGCTACATGCAGCTTCCAACTTCAGAATCTGTTTAGAGGATCAAAACACTTGTGAAGGGAGATGTGACATTTCTGTTGAGCCTTTCACATAAGCTGGAAAAACTTAAAGACTCAAGCCAGATTGAAAGGAGATAAATGAAAGCACGAGTTTGTGTTACTGAGATGTTTGAATATTTTCCTGGACTTCGTCCTGTACAATTAAACAAGATATTTAGGGACATGCCTAAATTAAAATGTCTCCAACTTAACCTCATTTCCTTCCAGAGAGTTTATTCTACAATCTTGCTTGTGCACACTTCCCTTTGCTCTCTTCCTCACTGTTTCTTTTCCTTTCAGGAGCCTTATTTCAAAAAAAGTTGCAGTATGCTCACCCAACCTGTGCTTCAGCCCCTGAAGCAGACCGGAAAGTTTTAAATTGCTTTCAGAGGGTAAAGTCTGATTAAGTGCTGTGACGTCACCCCAGCATTAATGTCCAACCTCAAATTAAATTTTTGGCAGTTTTGATTTTGTGTGTGCATGTTTTCTTTCAGCACCTAACGACAAGTCTTGGAATATCTGAAACATTTCTCCACTCCAGCCACAACCCATAAATAATTATTTGGCATTGGACCCAGTTTTGCTACATCCATACCCAAATTTGGTACCTCCTATGTGTTATTACTGATATAGTTATCTATTTACTACTGGACTTAAAAGATTTGACCCTTTTTCTTTTTCATTTATTCCATTTCTTGCTGGAGTTCTGCTGTTTCTTGCACAGCTCCCCCTTAACTGCCTGTGCAGTACAGCCATCCTCCATGCACCAGTCCATAACTTCTGTCAGCCTCTGACATTGCTCTTTGTCGTACCCAGCAATTCTTTATGTCATGTCCAGCAGTTTTCCTGTTCAGTTGTCTAAATCTCAGTTCAGGCAGCACTTGGGCATCTGCCTGCTGCCTCAACACTTTCCTTGAAATAACTGCACCAGCCAAAGATTTGACTTCTACATCCCTATTACCTCTGTCAATGCACACAGGGCTCAGTGAAACTCTTGGTTTGCATACAGCTCCCTAGTTCTTCCTTCACAATATTTTGATACAGTGATTTTTCTTCTTTTTTTTCTTTTTTTTTTTAATCATGTTTTGTTGAGTAAACCGTCCTAATCTGTTAGAAAAGAAAAAAAAACCACACACACAAACAAAATAATCCCACACACACAAAAAAAACCCCCTCACTTCCAATACTGATATCCCCTACCATATGTACAACTTGATTTAAAGTCCAATAAAACTCCAAAAAGTCCAATGTCTTTCAGTCCTTATTCTATTTTACAGAGCATTTTTCAGTTATTTATTTTCAGTTCAGATTGCTGTATTATTTTTGCCTTCAAGCCTCATGTTGTAAGACGAGGAAAAGCAGAGGAATTCAATTTGACTTCTTCATCATCATTTCAGTTTCCTGTAATTTATAAGCCCAGGTTTACTCAAAATGGAGCAGTTTGCCACACAAAGGCAGCAGATTTTAACCGCCCAGCTCCTCCTGCTTGTGTGTAAGATCACACACCACGTGCAGGATTTTGCTGCTAAGAGGTAGTTGTAGAAAAACGCAACAACCCTGGATATGTTCCACCATGCTCTGACTCAGTGATTGCTGCAACCTGCACAAAGACTGACACCAGACTCCCTCACCCCAGTGGCACTGTGGCACTTCTACCCCAGCTTTCTGTCACCACTATTCTTGGTCTTTTTCTGTCCTTCCACCCACAAAGCCTCCTCCCAAAATGAAGGCACAGCACAAATGCCTGAAGGCAAGCGACACTGAACAGCTCAGAGGAGTAAACACCTCCCAAGAAAGGACAATACCAGAAGCTGGAGCTGTCTCTGGTCTGTGCTCTATCCATGAGCCCCAGCTGGTATGCACACAGCAAATCCATGCCAGGCAACAAGCTAAGGGCTTACTATGGACAAATATAAGTTTCTTAGGCATAGCTGTGGAGATTAGAGACTGAGAAATCATCACTGACTTTTCAATTATTTTCTTTTCTAAGAAGAATCCTATCCTGTCTGAACATAATATATTTTTATAGTTCGGACTGATGACTTGATTCCTTTCTCTACAAAGCAGGGCCTTGATAGTAAGAGTTGGCAATATTAACAGAAAATCTAGAGAAAAGGAAGTAGATTTCTCCATGTCACTAGTGAAGATTTAGAAAAAAAAAATAGGAACCCAAAATAACATATTGTCTTATCAGTGGTCATAGCAACTAAAAACTACTTGGTGACTGGGAAAAAAATGGGGATAAATGGGGGAACAACAGTAAAAATGAGTGACAGTTTGTCAGTTCTGTGTACAAATGCTGAGCCAGGGAACAGTTCCCATCCCCTACCACAAGCTATCACAGAACATTTGATATTCTGCTCCAAGTAATTTTTTTTGTCAGCAGCTGTCCAGTCACCGTGAAAATTTCTCAATTTTATACCAAGCATTTTATCAGTTCAATATTACAGTACATTCTTTCTGAGCTTAACAGCATCAGCAAAATAAAGGATGCAAATAATGTCCCTGATCTAGAAACAGCAGCAGCCAGATAGATCACTGTCCCTTTTCATTTAAACTGAACATCTATGTGTTGAATTTTAAATATCATCTTCCTATCACTTTTCAATAAATTCATTTCTTTCTCTAACCCAAAATGTCTTGAGCTGTGAAGGCACAATTATTGGTGTTACAAGGACGATCTTATTTCCAACCACAGATTATTTATTTAAGGATGACCCAATCATGTCACACAAACTTCAGCTGGCCAAAGAAGTCACCGTTTTGCCAAGAGATAATAATGCTGACAATACTCTGTTTGCTAGCTGACCTCTATTTATCATTGTGTACCAGTGAAGACTTAAGCTGAAAGTATGTCTAGGGAAGAACTTTTAAAAAACAACTAGAACCACAGATCTTGCACTACACTAAAATCAGAAAGAAGACTTAGATGAAAATATAATTATTCTAACCCTCCTTGGGGTAATTGCAGACGGCAGGATATACAAATAATGTGGTCTAGGTTAATTCCGATGTCTCTTCTATTCTACCAATCTTATACACACAGAAATTTTCAGGAGACATAAAACCAGGTTTTCAGGAAATATGAGAACTGAAGTGATCTGAAAGCCACCGTCAGGAACATATCCAGTCCTTGAGCATAACAACTAGCTTAGCTATTTGAAACATTTCCTCTCATTTCCATTTGTGTGCTCCTCCTCCGGCATTTGTGTATTGCTTATTACAACACTGATATTGAGATCAGAATGACCATAACTTCTCCTGTCATTGTTTTTTCCCCCTTTAACTTCACATGATCAAAATAAAGCAGCAAGGTTCAGGAAATAAAAACACCACTGAAAAATTGTACCTAACCTGGAAGGCTCTTTTCCTGCTGTTCTGTCCCTGGGAAAGTGGAGGAAGGCAGCAAAGTTATCCAGGAGAGCATTGCCAGTGGGGACAGAGCCCATCAATGCAGTCACAGGAGCTGCAGGGGAAAATGAGGGAGAGGATCTTGGCAGGGGATGTGGGCACAGTCCTGAGGTCTGGCATGAGGAGAGAATTCGAGTGATGACTGAGCCAGGCTGAAACACAAAGGTTACAAGGCAGTGACTCTGAGCTCAGGGAGGGCTTTCTTTTCACTGTGATTAAGGCATTAATAGCAATAATAGCCATTGTACCATTCCTGAGGATTCCACAAAGGATGATGCAGGAAAGCTCACTCATTTTATGGTACCCCTGCCAGAAAATCTTTAGGGCATCAAAATAAATGAGAAGTTCCTGGGTGAAGTCATGTCTGGCAAGAGGGGAGGAAGCAGGCTGGCACATTTATAGACTTGCAGGAGACTCTGTGAACGTCCTAAGGTAACAAGGCAATAGTCTTGTTCAGGCTAAGAAGCCTCTGCCACCTCATTTTCCCTTCTGTCCTACCTGAGGGAGATGCACAATAGAGCTCCTTCTAAAAAGCCTTCTGATGAAATCACTTGTCCACTGGCAAGTATAAACTTTTCTTCCTAAAGGAAAATATGGTCACATTCTTGGTTGGTATAAATTGACATCAAGAGATGCTATTAAAGGAATTTGTATCAGACATGATGTTGCTCCAGGCTTCCCATGTATTTCATTGTACAATCATACTCTTTTATTGTGTAGGAATTCATGCTCCTACAAATCAATCCATAAAAAAAACCAGCTCCCCTTTGTGGACTGGTACTCAGGTGTGATTCTGGAATCTGAGTCAAAGCCAAGCACTGGCTTTGGGGGAAGTTCTTACAGGGAGAAGGTCAAAACAATTGTGTTTCTATGTTGGTAAAAGCATTTTGAAATGTTTCAGTATTTGAATCCCAGGCACAATAATAAATATGTGGCTTGAATAAATTCAAAGACATTATTTCCATAGAACCTAATAAAATTTTACATGGTTTACAAAATAAAACCCAGGTTAGTTGGGGACAGAAAAATTAATTCTGGCTACATTTCCAAGAGATTCGGTTTAGTGGTATTAAAATTGCTACACTGGAATTATTCAAATGGAATTTTTTTGGCTTTGCAACAAAGTTGCCTTATCTTTATTTAACTTCACTGTTTTATCATCTGTGTCCTGTTTTCTGCTTCATTGAAAATTCTGTTCACACCTAATCAGATAACATTAAATTCTGTATTGTCCGTTAATCCAACAAAAGCTTACATGTGGGGGACTCCATGTGCTGGGCATCATTAAGATTTTTTCAGCATTCACATGACATTTTATAGTTGGAAGAGGCTTTACAATTTTGCTTTTCAGTGTGAAAGATCTCCCTTAGTACTGTCAGCTGTGTACAGCATCTGGTAAAGGTTTTTTTTTTTAAATAATGAAATTGAGGCCACTGAATTTACTACATGTTCCACCAAAAGGATGCATGCCTAAAATGAGGAGAAAAGGTTTCAAAAAGGCAGTCAGTCACAATTAGAAATCAGAGGTTCAATGCCACGAAAGAAGAATTTAGTCTAGTCTTGCACATTTAGAGACTTTTAAACTGGAAATATATTCATCCAGATACTTGTCCCATAAAATACATCCCCATGGAATATTACTGAATTGCACACACTTGAATAATTTATTTAATTAGTCACATGGGAAGTTCATTTCTAACAATCAGTGCTTTCTTTTCCAGCTATACAAAGGAAACCATAAATGTTTATGTGTGGAAATTAGAAATCTACTTTTTCATTGAGGATATTCTTTAAATTTCACTGCAGCTTTTACTACAGCAAACTTCTAGAGCTGCTTGATTCTCTCATACATCCTGCAGCACTCCTAAGCCCAGTGTCACCAGGAGTGCAGGACACTGAAACTTCATTTCAAAGCCCATACTCCATATCTAGTTCACATGGTTTGAGGAAATTCAGAGCAAATGAAACATATAATGACTTAATCTAAAACCTAATGAAGTCAATGGGAAAAAAATTAACTAGGGAGCCGCTGGGTAGATGTTAGAATCTCACTCTGTTTTCCCTGAGACAGACCTGATCAGAATTTCTCTCTTTCATGCCCATGTCTCTTTGCCAGTAGTCTGCAAATAAGAATGTTTTCCATTAACTTTTCGTGTCTTAACATAAACCACGTGCCCCAACTCGGCCACTTTGGGTTTCTTCTATACAGGAAAGAAGGACATCCTAGACCAAAAGGGATGTCAGAGAGTATTAGGGCAAAAGACTCTTTTCTGGGCATGTGTCCCTTTTCTGGAAAGTTCTTTAGACACCAAATTTTCCAATAGCTATTTTGAAAAGAAGATTTCACCCAGGTCAGACTAGACCCTATAGCAAGAAACCTTGATTATTTTAGCTCCTCAGAGAAAAGAAAAAAAAAATAGGAGAGAAAAAAAGAGGGATCAAAATGCAATAAAACTTCGGTAGAAAAGAAAAAAAATATGATCTTCTTCCTGAGAAAGGAGAGAGTCCCACAATAAGACATATTTTAATGGGAGGTTCCAAGTGTTGTGTCCAGCTCTAGATGGAGGACCCCAGCACTGCGTGCCTGCCTTCTCTTACCTGCAGAGCTGTGTGTTTCCTGAGGCAAATACATTTGAAAGACATCTCACACAGTAAGTTTTGAAGTTGTTTTCCTTCCCTTAGTCTACTTCTAACAGCCCACGGATTGAGGTTTCATATAATAAAACATAAACCTGGTTGCTACATAATTAACTCAAAATTTAATGAGCAATAAAAGTACCATTATGCTCTTGTAATGCATTAAGCTTATACTCCTGCTTAATCTATTTAAAAGGGCTCTCTAGGTGTTCACTTGGCAAATAACAAAATAAGGCAAGTCAGAAATTACGCTTATTAAATGCAAATGTGTATCTTTAGCAATTGATATCTAACGTCATAGGACAAACTTGCCAAACTTAATTAAATGAATAAATGTGATTATGCACTTAATATCTCCTTAATTACAAGGCTTAATTATCTTTTATATGCCATGCTGTCAGCTCAGTGGTTGCCTGTTACCTCACCAAAACAGTAGCAGTGAGCACCAAGCCTTGTTTATGCAGGGCTCTTGCTGTAGTCAGAATTCTCTGTAATGTGTCACAGTCTTAAACATCACATACTTCTTTAATACTTCTTTAATACTTTAATACTAATTTAATACTTCTTTAACCAGCTACCAGTCTTATTATGGCAACATGCACATTTTAAAAATAAATTTGACTATATAATGGGAAAAATAAATAATAGTTTAATTTCTATAAGGTAGACTATGCCATGAGGTCTTTCAGCTTTTGGAATTATTTGTTACTGTATTGTATTTTCATATAGTGGAGGAACAGGAAAGTTACAGGAACTTTAACTCATTGATGAAGAACAAGCCTGTACCTCTGGGCGGTGTTACAAGTGTGTCCTTTCAGCAGGAAGACATACTTCAGCTCTAGATCCTGCTCTTTAAGGCCACCATGGCCCAAATGTCCCTTGATAGTCCCAAGCTGCAGGACTTCACAGCAGGACTGTAGGACTGGCAAGCTCTCTCTCCAAAATGCCAAAGATGTTACAGCCAGTCAGGCTCCAAGCCAATCTCATCCAGGGCCAAGGTGTGAGCTGGCATGAGCAGCTCCAGAGACCATGGCTCATCAGGTAAGACCTACAGAAATGCACAACAGTCTCCTGCTTTTCTGAAAGGGCAAATGAAATATTGCAAGAGCACATCTTTTGTCATGGTAACATCAAAAAAAACAACAGCAGACCAAAAACCAAACTCAATTCAAACAAATCTTATTTTACTACCTCTAAAAAGAAGTTATACTGAAAGAAACATCTCACCTGTTGTAGAGACATCAGCTACAGCTCAAAAGAGGACTTCACCTCAGACGAGTGTTTCATTTACAATTTTCAATGGTTTGTGTTTCAGTGTTAATGCTCCCCAAATATAAAATACAAATAACCTGTAATGTTCACAGGATTTTTAGAGAATGCTTTTCCAGATAGCCAGCCCTGGTTTGCCTCACTTTCACACTGTCCTGCCCCAATAAAACTTACTCAATGGGAATTTATTAGTGGTGCTCACTTCCTAAGTAACCAGAGCGGGGTCTTTCATTTCAATTTTTACTGTGTTTCTCCATTCCATCTTTATCAGTATCTTTTATCCAAATCCAATGCTGAACTACAAATGAAGCTTTTCAACCTTCTCTAAACAAACTACTTCAATGAAGTCTTTTGATATTTCCAAATGGATGTTTTTAATAAATGTCATTCTTCTTTTGTGCAAGATTTTGCACTTTCCATTCCTTGATTTAGGACAAAAGAAATGACAAAATATTTCAGTTTCTTCTGTAAAAGCAATTCCAAGTTTTAACCAGTTCTATAAACTAGGCTAGCCCTCAATTCCATTTTAAATGCAGAATAGGTAAAGGACAGAGAGAATTTGAAGTGCACTTTGAAAGACAATTTTGCAATATTTTACTCTCATCATCACTGTGACTTATGGTACAGCAAGGACATCTCTAAACTTTTAAAACACATCCAGAAAAGCTATAGTGTTTTTTTTAAGAAAAAAACCCACATCTTTTCAGTATATTTTACAAGTGCTTGAGAACCATCAAAAGCCTTTCCTGATCATATTTTAATATGACTACTGAAAATTATTTATTGCCTTTTTCTCTGTTTTTCCAGGAGCCTTTAGAAATTCTCTTCCTACTAAGCTGGCTGTTTTATCTTACATTAAAGGCAAAAGAATCAAAATGCAAACCACAAAAGGTTGCCTATTTATTGAACCACAGTGCATCAGAGATTTGCAGAATAGTTAACAGAGGCCAAAAGCATCAGCAACAAATGCAGGCTCCTTTCAGGAGATTCTTTTTGAAATGCTTTTTTCATTAAAGAGAAAAGAAAGTTTCCAAAGTGTCTCATGAGTGATATTATGCATCAGCATTTAGGGATTCTTTCCTTAAACCAGGAATTCATACAGTGGGCTTTTATACAGCTGAGTTGTGCATTTGCATTCTAAGAAATTTCCTCTTAAAGAAGAATCCTTGAAAAACTGCCACAAAATATAATTAAAATTTATCAACACCGATCACAATTTACACTGGATATTTTATATCACTTCATAGTAGATAAGGGACCTACCAGCAAAGTTAAAATACATTTGCACTCATTTAAAGCGTTATAAATGTGAATGTTATGTATGGATTTTTAGAAATGTTGAAGTCAGGTTGTGTGTGAAGACTACTGACATTGTATTCAAAACACCCTGTGGGCACAGCCTGTTAGGTCAATGCATCCTCACTGTTATTTAGCTACTGAATCACTGAAATGAGATGCAGCCAGGTTGTAATTCTGGACAGAATTTTACTCCCAGAAGGAGAAGATTAGTCAATTGAAACTAAATCCTGACTATTCAAATGACATTTGTTTCTGAAAACTGCTCAAGATGGTGAAAGCTTTGGCTTGGGGATCCCATTAAGTGTGAAGGAAAATACATGACAGCTTCTCTGCTAACTTTTCTCGGGTACTTAATACAGCCCATATTGAAATCCCTTTTCTGTTATCCTGTATACAACTCTTCAGCTGAGGTCCTTGTCATGCATTTTTGTTCTGCCTTTGGGTGTTGACATGCTGTGCTCTGTGAGGAAATATAAACTGAGAGAAAAAAAACTTCTATTTCACTTCTTTCTCATTGGAATTTAGTGAGGTACCACTACAAGGAAAAGCTGGCTAAGGATAAAATCAGGCATGGCCTTTGAGCCTCTGCAAGGTACCTCCTGAGGCCTGTACTATGGACAAGGAGGCCCAGCAGGGATGGTTAAGAAGAAGGATCACAAATGGTGCTGGGACCCCAAATACCTTCACTGGTCAGTTTTGCTTCCCCACCCCCGTAGATCGTAGTGTCAGAGTCCAGCCACTGATCCACTTCATTTTTTCATCCAAGCGATATTTGTTTTATTTATCTTGGTTATAGAAAGATTAGTATATGGTTTAGATTCATAGGTCCTGATAAATCTACCCCAGCACATATCCTCAGTGCCCCAAGCAGTTAAGGTCCCTCTGTTCCCCCTTGGCTCTCTCAAACACCCTGGAGTTACTCCTGCCTCACACAAATAAGTGTTCCCAAAGCAGTGTATGAAAAAAAAATAAAATTTCACATTGAAAAGCACAGGATTTACAAAATGACCTGACTTTTGAGTTTAAAAAAAAAAAGATATAGAGATATCTCTGTCCTATTTTCTACTTCCCTTCTCAGATTTATGAATTATATCTTCTCCTTATTTAAAGATGCAAAAAAAGTCTTTGTGAACCCCAGAAAGTGGCTTGTGCTGCATTAGTTTTGCATATCATGTCCACAAGATGTTAGAATCCCTAAAATACTTTCACAAGATTTATAGATGGTAGCTAAGAAAAGCAGACTTAAGAGGTTAAATTTACTTTATCTATGAAACAATTATTAAGACTTTCACGAGCTGAAGCAAAGCTGATGCTCCCTGGTGTGCTAGCTATGAATATTGTGATTGGGAGTAGAAGGATGTTCAGAGATGACTGGGGTCTCAGGGAGCAGGAGTTTAATTTTAAACTCATCTGCAACTGAATCAACCTAGTGCCTCAACTTACCATTCAAAAAATGAAAATGGTACAACTCTTCCTCAAATGACACCCAGAAGATAATTTCATCAATGCTATGAAATGCTCATATATAGTTTAGTGAAAATCCTAGAATATAAACATATCTCAAGCTATGACCAAAACTAAACAAAAAACCCCAGGAGCAAAACAAAATAAGAAACCCAAACAAACAAACAAACAAACAAAACATAATTAGGAAAAACTTAGTCTACTTGGAAATTAACCGTGATTTCATTTTTTATACATCACCCATTTATTCAAACAGAGGAATCCACTACGGAAAGAGAAATATATCAGGTGAAATTTTAATCCAGCTGTCAAGCTTCATTGTAGAGAATTTTCCTAGAGAATGAGNCTTCATTCTAATTCTCAGGCAGTCTACATGCAGGACAGAAAGGCAGAAGAAACATTAAAACCAATTCTTCTAAAGAGATGGAGCAACAGAGAGCAACAAGCTGTGCTGATATATTAATTATCTATTTATAATATGTAATCTTTTCAACTTCTGTCATGTTAAAATCAACAAAGAATTTAGCTGAAGACAGCCATAAAATGAACTGATTACAGCTAGTGAATAGCAGCGATGAAAGAGCAAGTGCACACAGCTATGCAAATGTGAAATGGAACATGACAGAGAGCAGGGCCACGGTGAGAGCAGCCTGTAATTGCTGGGCTCTGCAGCTCTCCAGCCAAACCACCCCTCTGATCATCCCTTTGTCCTGTAACTGGCACTTTTTTGGCAAACAGGAGGAAGCAAGCTGAGAGTGAGCTCGTGAATGAAAGCTGCTGCAAATGTGTGGAGTGCCAGAGCAATGGAAGGGCTGGGTGTCACAGAGCTGAGCCCTCGGAGTCCCACCATACCCAGCCCATTCCTCCCAGCGAGGAATCATGTCCAGTAACCTCATGCAGGCAGTGGTTAAAGGCTGACATTTGCCCTTCTAATTCAACTGGAAATCCTCCATGAAGGCAACACAATGAAGGCCTGATGCAGCCCACTGAATTTAATATGGGAAAATCCCCTACTCCCATGAAACTGCTTGGGGTCAGGAACAAGTCTGAAAGCTCTCTGAGTAGAGAACAAAGAAGACAGATCATTTAATACATAGATTTGAGGTACAGTTGCTTAAAGGTGCACATCAGCAGTTTCATGAAAGTCCACAGTAGGCTTAGGGCAGAAGGGCAAGTCACTTTGGAAAACAAAATGCCTGAATCCAAAAGAGAAGCTTCAATAGTATTAATCTCCTCTCTGTTTTGTGACATTTTTCAAGCATTACAACTATAACTGTAACAGCATTTTACTATGACCTAGCTCAACAAAAGTTAGAAACTGGCCTTCCTGTGCGAGACTGGGGTCTTGTCAGGCATCACCTTCCTTCACCATCCCCTCTTGCCTGTTTCCTGCCCTGGGTCCATATCTGGTCCCAGGTCCATGGTGCCTGTTTGCCATGATTCCCTCACCTTCTCTGTTCAGTATTAAGCATCTACACAGCATGGGAACTGATGGGAGCATGATGAAATAGTGGTTTGATACCACAACACTGTACATCCCTAACTTAGCTCCGTGCAATTAAAAATTGTTACTGCCTCAGTAACATCATTGTGCAGAGCTAGGCCCAGCATAAATTAACAGTGATTTGCAACTTGGATAAGTAAACATTAAATGTGTGTCTCAGAATTACAGAATCATCAGCTGGACAAGACCTTTAAAATCACCAGGTCCAACCATTAACCCAGCACTGCCATATCTACCACTAAACCATGTCTCCAAGTGCCATCTCTTAATTATCTCCAGGGATGGTGACTTCAACACTTCCCTGGGCAGCCTGTTCCAATGGTTGACAACTCTTTAGGTGAAGATATTTTTTTGTAATATCAAATCTAAACCTACCCTGGCACAACTTGAGGCCATTTCTTCTGGTTCTGTCACTTGTTGGGATAAGATACTGACCCTCAAATGACTGCTACCTCTTTTCAGAGAGTTGTAGAGAGCAATAAATTCCTCCCTGACTAATAAATTCTCCAGACTAAACACCTCCACCTCTCTCAGATGCTTCTCATAAGACCAGACCCTCCACCAGTTCTGTTCCCTTCTATGGACATACTCCAGCCCCCCAAAATTCTTCCTGAATTGAGGGGCCCAGAACTGAGGTGTGGCCTCACCAATGTTAAGAACAGAAGGAAGATGAGGTTGCAAACCACAGGCTCCTGACTGTATTTATAGCTCCTTGAAGTTCACTCTTCTTCAGTGCTTGACTCTCAATTTATTTATTGTGAGGTGTCTGTTACACAATGTAGTTATGAAACTGTTCTGTACTGCATTCAGTATGCAGATTTTGATATACATATTTTTAAGATTTCAGGATTAGCTCAGGGCTAATTTTTCATTTTCCAGTGGCTCCAGTGTAGTCAGACACTCCTGACCATGATAAGCTTTTTAGCTAAGCCACTGCAATGGGGTTAGCCTCATGCTCAAAGCTCAGCTTCACTCAAAGAAATTAGTCACAGATTTAAATCTATGTACTCAAAAGTAGGGAATTTACTTCAGTATAACTCATTTTTCCTCCAGCATAAAGCTGAGCATGTACCCCATGCTTTGGTAGATGGGAAATTTTAGAGGTTTGTTCAGTAGGGGAAGGTTATTAATTTCTGGGATGAAGGGAACTCTTTAAGGTTTGGGGGGAAAATATTTCCAAATTGAGAGGATAAATTATCAAATTTTTGGTATTCAGAAATTTCTGGGATTTCTTTTAGCTTTAAGACAAAAAGTTCTATAGGACAAGGCTAGGGAGTTCTGTTCCTCCTGAATAAAAGCAAGAGCTGTGTGTTTCTGCTGCTCTATTTTGCACTCCATCTGGTAGAGTCAGATATCAAAACCAGACTGTCTTTGATTTCAGTGGGAGAAAGTAAGAAGAAAATAGCCTTTGGCAGAGAAATCATATCTCTAACTTAAACATTTCCCAGGAACATAAAGCACAGAATTTCACGTCTCCTAGAGAAGGGATGTGCACTGAGATTTTGTATATCCCAGACAGATGCTGTAATCTCTGCCTTACAGACAAATGATGGGTGATCAGAAACTGTTTTAGGGTGATACTTCTTAAATTTTTTTTGAGGGCACTTAAAATGATTTTTTTTTTTTTTGGGTGAATAAATATGGCCAAAAAAAGTCATAATATCATGAGCAAATTTTAGTGAGATCTATAAGTTCAGACCCTTGAGAATTCATATAGTTATTTTTTCAAATGTTGAAAACACCACAATATATTATCTGGATTTGCTATTATGTAAATACATATGTATTACCTTGTTTGTTTCTTTGGTTTCTTTTTTTCTAAACAAATTCCAGTATCCATGTGGAGAATGGAAAGGAATTGTGTTCCTTTGCCATAACCTGAAAGAATAAATCAATTCCTACTTTCCCCTATTTCAGGAAATAAATATCTCTTTCACAATAAAGTTATTTCTTTTCCACCCAAAATTTATATGTTTTGCCAGCATTTCTACTCTAGACAGATGGAAACAGGGCTCATGTTGCTGCCAGAGGCATCTGCTAGAGGGCTACACTTGGGGTGCAGAACTCAGCTGTTCTGGAATGAAAGATTATTTCATCAACCCAGTGGACAACCTGTAACTGCCTTGCTTTATTTCAGCTGGAAATTTTTATGTCACAATCCTGTATTCCTATTAGTTTATTACAAATAACCTTTTGTTACACAAACATCAAATTAGGATAATGTGAAAGGAACTGATCAATAACTTTCTGCCTAACTCATTTGGCTCAAACTTTATTCTCCCAAACCTTTTCAGACACCGCAAGTCACTCTAACCAGTGTTTGCTGAGAACAGTCTTTTACCAAACTTGACTGATCTGACCATTCAATTTTAAAGTACTCACCTGCAAGTTAGCTCACATCACACAGAGGGGGCCCAGTGTGACCTGAGAGTTAGTCTTGCATTAGCAGGTGTCCAGTGATGGTGCTGCCCAGAGAAGGGAGACTGAAATATGGCACAATCACACCAGACTGTGAGTGTGGCTCTAAATGTCTGGGGCCAAGGTTGCTAAAGGACTCTCATGTTCATTCTATGTCCAAACTCATGCACTTTCCTGCATCCTTCACATGCTCCTGTTTAACTTTCTTCCTTAGGGAAGGATTTTTCCAGTGCATGGCTTGCAGATGCTTTTCCACTTCCAAACTCCTTCCATGTGTAGGGTTCTGTTTTCTCTCAGTATTGACATGTCCATGCTTTCAGGGCTGGCCATACAAGATTGGTAATGTGGGATCAGATGAATTGCTGGTCTTATCAGCATCCTGATTCCTGAAGGGATGAGACACACTGAGCAGCAACTCAGTAATGTCAGAGAAGAAGGGTTCTGTGCTTTGTTCCTTGGGGTGGAAAGTAGGGGAGCTGCAAACCTTCTCTCCTCCTGATCGTGCCTGACAAACTTGATTCATGTGGATCACATTGATTTTTATCTGATGACAGGTTTTGTTTCATACAAACATATATTGTTCCTGTGGGGTTTTTTTGTTGTTGTTGTTGTTTGTTTGGGTTTTAGTTTGGTTTGGTTTTTGGTTTGTCTGTAATTTGACTTTAACAAAATGAAACACAGAAAAGAGGCAAACAGACATATCCTTGAAGATCTGAAAGCTCTTTGAACTAATTTGGCTGACTTTGCATGTTAACAAGGCTCAGCTGTGAAGGTAATATCAAGTAAACGGAAAGCAGTAATATCTAGAGGGCAAGTGCTTGCACCAAGGTAAACCAAGCATCTACCACACAAACTGTTTAAATTCATCAGCTTCTCCATCCTGATATTAATATCTGAATCTCAAAGCCTTTCCTCTAGCCTTTAGTCCTTCTTGACTTTCACATTTGTTTAAAAGCTACTTCTCTGAATAGACTTTCTGCTTCTTATTTCATTGCAGAAAATGAAAATAATATAGACCTTTGAGGAATGAGTAAACTGTTATTAGATATAAGTGGAAAACAAATAGGTTGTTGTAATAACTGCTTATAAAGAGCAGATTGCCTAAGTATGCAATAGGAAATGAAATTAAAGATAACAAGATTGTTTGATGCAAGTGACTTCAAAACTGACATCTGAAGAAAAGGAATCTTCATCAGCCTACATGGTAACCAAATCACGCCTTCATTCCTTCATTTTCAAGTGCTTACCAGCCTATTAAGTCACATGGGGAAGGTTAGAGATTGCAGAATTACCATGTTACTTCACATTATTTTTGGCTATTTCTCCTCAAGCTGGGAGTTAGCTTTTTATGAGATTCCAGTGTGTGACTTTCACTTCTGTTAAAAGGCTTAGAGACATAAATTGTGTGGTGATTTGACCTGGGCTGGATGCCAGGTGTCCTCCAGAGCTGCTCTATCACTCCCCTGCTCAACAGGACAGGAGAGAGAAAATGTAAGGAAAGCTCATGAATTGAGATAAAGATGGGGAGAGATAACCCACCATTTACCATCATGGGCAAAACAGACTCCACTTGGAGAAAATAATTGAATTAATTACTAATCTAAATCAGAGTAGGATTACAGAAACTAAAAGCAATCCTAAAAAGCACCTTCCCACTACCCCTCCCTCCCTCCCAGTCTTAACTTTATTTCTAGTTCTCTAACTCCTGCCCCACCCTTGCCCTGAGGAAGTGGAAGCAAGGAGAAAGGAATGGGGGTTATGGTCACTTCATCACATGTTCTTTCTGGTGCTGTTCCCTCCTCAGGGTGAGAAGCCCTTCCCCTGTGCAGCAGGATGCTCTGCCTAGAATGTAACTCACACAATGTCCTATTTGCAAGGTTATCAGTGGTGGGCTAAGAGAGGATGTGTCAGGCTGGTTTAGTGTTGCATTATGCCAAAAGCAGCCTGATTCATTAACCCCAAACTTAAACATCCTGATAGTGAGGTAAAGATGTGGCAGATATCACAAAATATCCTTATCGAAAAATGCCCAGATGACACAGATGACCTGGAGACATATGATTGACAGTCATGATAAAACCATGACGAAAGTCCAGTCCCACAGTCCCACTTTCAAATCAGGCCCTTCTAATATATCCCTTCTTGGAGGGTGCATGAAGATTCCTGCCCTGGGTGAGGATGCCCCTCCAGCCCCTTGCCATCTCTTATCACCTCAGCCTCAGTCAGCAGCAGCTCCTGGAGCTGCCTGGCATAGACTCTGTTAGAGAGAGGGGAAAATTCCAGCACCTTCTCACAGAAGTACTCCTTCACTACCAGAACCAGAAACAGAATTTGTATTTTGACACCAAATTCAGATTTCAGGGGAAAAAACTCTCCTCTAAGCCGTCAGAAATCACACATTGTTACCTGCAGAATACAGTCTACATAAAGAAGACGGGATGCACCTTCTGCTCAAATTTACCTTGAGATAGGTGTGTTGAGAGACAGCCTGAAATCCATTTAGTATACAAGATTGGTTAAGGCACTCCCCCAGGAAATGGGAGATTAAGATTTTAAACTCATATTTTAAACAAAATATTTTTTGACAAAAAAGATACCACTAGCACCAGAGTGGTCATGGGAAAGAATATGATTTTTACAGTTCAAGCAAACTATAGGGACAGAAACAAGCTTATTTTGTGCTTTTGTGTTTAGGAAAAATGAATTTAAAAAACCCAAAGAGCTTTCTTGCTTCACTTTCCCAGCTGAGCATCTCAGCTGTGAGCAGACTCCTTCTTCTTTGTTCTCAAAGCCAGGAAAGGCTTTCCAAGATAAAAGTGAGTAATCATTGGGACTGGCACCATGCTCCAGGTCATGAACGCAGGAGGATGATCTGGAGAGTTCTGAAGTCAGCCCATGCCCTGCAGGGTCTGCTCAGGTAGGTGTCCCACAGCTCCTCAGGCACAGGAGTGCAAGTTGTGAGTGACTGTCACACGCTGCCCGCCTTCAGCTGTGAGAGAGTGAGATAACCCAGATCTGAACGTACCCTGCAGGCACCATTCCTCTTCATTTTGTTATTGCTTCTACTTTTAAGTGCATATCATTAAGCACTGAGTCTCCAGAGAGCTGTAGTTAGTATTTCTATTTTCTTTTCTTTAAATCGAATTATCTCCTAACTGCTGTATCATGAAATTACACAGTGCCACAAAATAGAGAGGTAGTCTGTGCAATACACATTTTTAAGAAAGAAAAATGATTAAGGAAGAAGTAGAGCTGCAATCATTTCCCATCCACCTAATGATGGTGGTGTGCTTTCCCAAGGGCCCTTGTCACCTGTTCTAATTCACTAACTCTGACACTTTGTGTGCAACCACAAACAGCTGCAATCAATGGGAAATGGAAATGTCCTGACAAGGCCAAATTGAGCCCACCTAGGCTGTCAATGATTTCTTCACCCTTATTAATGCTGTGTGAGTGTTCCTGGGTGTACAATGGTCAATCACACAGAAGCAGGGCAGTACAGAGCAATGCAATGTCCTGGTCCCAAGGCAGAGCCCTGGGGTTGGGCATCCTGCAGGGGAGCAAAGGAGCTGGAATAGGATCCAATCCTACCAAGAGCTTGGCTGCAGAGCTGTCTTGCCATTCAAGAGGTCATTAAAGGGTATAGCCAGCTTCTCTCTTTGCACCCTCCTCCAAATATTCATTTAAACCTGCTTTAACTTTTCATTGTAGTCTTTTGATGTGCTGCTATTGTATGTAGGGGTTTTTATGAGAATCCACAACAGAAGCTGATATTCATCACTTTATTTTATTCCGGTAAATTTCAAGCCCTGTGAAATATCATAATTTAGGAAGGTAGGCCTTGGGTCTCCTCTTTATTGTGCCAAATGGAATCTCCATGTTCATATTTTGGAAAATTTAAAACTTACTAATTTGCCTTTTAGATTTTTTTTCCTAATTAAAAAATAATATGTTTTAAAAATCAGGTCTTTTACACATCTCTAATTAAATTTCCACAGGATATTTTTTTGGTGGGAGAATTCAATTAGGTTTTAATTTTAGTAATCAAAAAGGCATTGGTGCTTTGAGTATTTGATTTTTAATTTAAAAATTTGACATGGCATTCCAATTAAAATGTTCAACAGTTGCATTGTAGCATAAAAAGTCTATTACATCTGGTAATCAGGAGAATCCAATGACCATAAAAAATGCAAACAGTATTTCAAGCACCCTCAGGTAATAACCATATTTAGCAAAGACTAAACACTTCAATTACAGCTGCCTATAGCAGCTCTGATCACTCAGAACCCGTGGCAGCAAGTGGAAGCAACTCCACCTATCTCACCTTTGGATAAGTTTATACCTTGAAAATGTCACCTGAAGTCAGGTTCCAGCATTAGCACCAAACCTGCCAGAAGCAGCATCAAAAAAGAAATGTTGACCCTGCTTCATTCATGCAAGCTCACATAAACCCACCAAAAAAAGCCACAACCTCATTTCCATGCTATTAAGGAGAAATAATAATTATTAATAGCTAATAATTATTAATTCTAAGAAATATTTTTAAGAATTAAAGCACCTGCATGTAAAAATATGTTATTTATGATCCCACATCAAGAGGTGCACAACCTCTCAGACAATTGAAATGCAGGAGCTTGAATTTGCCAAATCCGCAAAATGAAGAAGGCAAATGGATCATGTAGAGTCAAAGTGAGTTAGGAATACAAAAATACTGTTTCAGTTTTCAGCAGGTGGATCATTTGCACAAAAGATAAACCAGTACTTTGCCAGTGCCCAGCACAGGCTGGGCTTGCAAAAACTGTATACAAAGCAACCCTAAGAATATTCTGGTCCCCAGGGGCTTAGTCATTGTCATAATGGATCACAATTGGCTCCATCCAGTCTACTGACCTGCCTCTGACAGTGACAAATGCCACTGAAAGAATCCAATATTGTCACTGCTCCCAACAAAGTGTATGCCATTTTAGAGGAATTGTATCTGTCTGTCTTGGCTCTCATTTGTCCTCCATCGCCAAATAACATAATGCTCCCGTGTTAATTTTTTTCCATTTTCCTTTAAATGTCAATTTCACCATGTACTTCTCATCAATCACGTGATTATTACACTTTCATTTTGGAGCTCCTTTGCTACACTTGTCACTGCATGACGCAGACAGCAAGGCAGGAGGTCAGGTGCACCTGCATGCTTAAACACATATGGTGCAGTGGGGAAAAAACACAGCCAAAAATCTTCTCAAGATGGTCCATTTTTGTTCACTTTTTATAAAGACTGGTATCATGCACTGAGAAGGGAACTATGATTCAAATCATGTCAACAGCTGAATTCAGAATCTAACCTTGTACCCGACCAGGATGGTGTAAAAATGGTGCCTGCTGTGGGTGTGCATGACTTTGCTGAAGACACCAAAGAGGCAGCTGAGAAAAGGTGTTAGATTAGCTCTTTGGTGGTTAATGGAAGAAATTCAAAAGGAAAAAAAAATTGAAAGGAATTAGGATGAAAATAATAGAAAACACAGAGCCTAGTGAGACTTCTTGTGCGCAGTTCTCTGCAAAACAGTGAACACGACAGGGGAAGACTTGAGGGAAATGAAGAGAAGCAATGATAGCAAGAAGGCAAAATCTTACTTTTTTTCAGATCTGAAAACTATTTGAAATGAAGAGGGGAAAGGTTTTCAGGAAAGCAAATAGATCCAAAGACTGAAAAGATATGAGACAAGTTGGATGGCAAATCACAATAAATGGAATTTTAATTAAAATAAATATGACATGAATCTAAACAGGCCCTGATGAGGTAATCAACCAAGGACAAACAGGCTCAGTGCTTTCCTGAAAGTGCCCAAAGACTGGGATAGTGACTGGAGAGATGCCATTTACAGCAAGGTGGAGTAACTTACAGGGATGAGAGTCCTTGTCCTTTACATTGCCCTGCTGCTGTTCAGTAGGGCTGGAAGCACAAGGTAAACAGGGGCAGAGTCAATGTGTGATGAGAGCCCAGGTGATGGAATCTTGTGTGGGGTCAGATGTGATTAACTCCATGTCACCTCTCAGGGGCCAGCCCTCGCAGAGAAATGGCTTAAAATATTAGCAAGACAACTTCTCCGGACATGCTTTGTCAAAGAAGAGGTTTTAATAATGTATCAAACGAAAGAAATATAAGCCAAACACAGTGCAGAGAGGACTCTTGCACTGGCTAAGGCAGTCCAAAAAAGCCCTGGAAAGCTGTGTACTCTTTTAAGAACCTAATGGTCAAGNATGAACACAGTGCAGAGAGGACTCTGGCACTGGCTAAGTTCAAAAAAACCCTGGAAAGCTGTGTACTCTTTTAAGAACCTAATGGTCAAGGAGGGCTTTTTGGCACTTTGCTCAATGAAATTGGTAGCAGGTTTTGAGGTACAGGTCCAGGTGTCCAACCAGTATCTCTGCTTGGCACCTGGCCAATTATGGGGAAAAGAGCATCCAAGTTTCTGGCTCTTTTACCTTATAAGCACAGCAAGGGGTGAAACTTAAACCTTTCCCTATATGGAAACACCTGTTGGGGTGTGGGGGTGCCTTCCTACACCCCAGAGCCCCCGAGCCTCAGCCCAGGTGACACAGAGCACACAGAGCACACAGAGCACACAGCAGTCCCAGCACACATCAGTCCTGCAGGAACTGCAGACACACCAGAGATGCCAGCAGGGAGCTGTGGCAGGAATGAGAGCTGAGAGAAAATGTCCAAAATGACAAAACCTGCTGTGAGACAACTCCCACAGGGCTCCTAGAGGGATGCCCTACCTGAGTGGCACCCCATGTTTCATACACTAGTGTCTGTTTCTGCTTATTACAACCCCAGCTGTTGTGGGGGTGAAAGGCTAAAGCCCACCCAGCCCCTGCTCTTGGCATCTGAGAAAGCTCCATCAAAATTAACAATCCGTGTGATGCTGGAGGAGCAGCTCCCGTTTCTCTGCTCTCACACACTCTCTGTAGCAGACAGAGAAAATGAGCAGCTGGCGTTTAAAGGAGTGAATATGAAAAGGGACAAGCTTAGAAGTCTAACTCGAAATTTAATACCAAACAAGAAAAAAAGCCACCAAGAAGATTAAACAAAAGTTGAAAACAGGCTTAAAAATAAAGGAGCAAGCAAAGGAATCATTTACAAACCAAATGAAGAGGGGAATAGATAAGATAAATTCTGAATATTAATGAGCAATCAGTAGTAGGAGTGGGGGGGGGGAAGAGAAGCTGAAATAGGTCTATTTTACCACAGGCAAAATAATGTACAATGTTTCAATCTCCCCAGTTAAATTATAGAATAAAAAGGAACCTTAATAAAGTATCCGTGTGTAAATCTCTCTCCAAACCACCCACATGCTGACTGCTTCTGGAGATAAATAGGTGCAATAACAGGTAGAAGGCAAAAAGCCACTGCCATGAATGCAGTCAGGTTGATTGTTTTTCTGTGGATGGTAGAGAAGGTATTTTAATAAACACAAACCAGGAAAATTAGTGCAACTGAGCTGGCCGGCAGAACAATTTTCAAGAAAGTGAGATTACACTGTGCACGACTCAGACCCTGAGGGGCTGGGTATGTGTAGAAAAGATGCTAAATAGGCTTGCTGAAGTGTTTTGATATTTCCAGTCAGGAAGCTCTCAGTTTGCTGATGGCACAGAAGGGTGGTTGATGCATTCAGGGTCCAGCCTAAAAAGCCACATTTTCCTATATAATTATGGCTGAGAGACTCCTAAGAGAGAATGGGACCAAAAAAAATCTTTTTCCCCTTTCATCCTTTTCTTTGGGTTGGGTTTCATTATTTAAGGGTGTCCTGGGGATTTTTGGGGCTTCTGAGTAGTTCCTGCTGTAAACAATGTTTCTCTCTTTTGTTCTGGTGCTGGAGCAAACCTAGAGCTTCACATGTAAAGTGCTCATGAGGCATTCTGCATCTCTGCTTGTTATATCCTCAGGGCACCATATACACTAGTAAGAGAGCAAGAGAAGAACCTATGTGGAAAGGCTTTGATGTCTTGTGCTGAGACTCCATGCATAATCTGATATGTTAATCATGACATTAGTCATTATGCAGTGAGGAAAAAAAATATATTCCTACTATAATGAATATATAGCTACCTGGAAGTGGTTGCACAATTCAGGCTTTTCTCCTGGCCGACTCAGTCCTATCAGTGCCATGCTGCTGTAAATTGTCTCACTGGGCAGCCTACTTATTCCTCACGGTGGGAAATCAGGAGTCTCCCTCCTCTGCTGGCAGAACGGCACTCTGGAAATAAAAAGAGTTTTGTCAAAGGCTGCTGGCATCTCAAGTTCAAAGACCCTCCTACTGCAAAAAAATTCACAGGATTTCTCATTGCTGGCATGTCGTTGTCTATTGCCCTGCAACTTATCAGGGACCAGGGCAAAGGTTTGAACTTCAGCCTTCCTCTCCCGAGCACAACTTCTGCAGCCTGAACTGAATGAGAGATGACACTGCCTCTGCTTTTTTTCTCTTGTTGCTTTCCAAAAATAATTCTCATGAAATGTCACGGGTGAATGTCTAAGAAAAAATACTGCCCAGATCTGAAGTGAAATTTTCCCAGCTTTTGGCAGCCAAGGCCTGGCCCTGGTGAGCTCTGGTGACCCCCCAGTCCTGGACAGTCATGAGACTTCTGGTGCTTAAGTATAGGGACACTCCCACTGAGAAGTTTAGTCATCTTCTTCTCCTCTGAAATCCTTTTACCTAATATAAGAAACAGGATAATAAGAACTCATGGAGGCATCATACAAGTCGTGAAAGTTCACATGTTCAGACAGCTTCTTCCTAAATATTGAGAGGCATCCTATATTAATTCCTTGTAGACTGAGCAATACAAAATAAGTAATACAGAAAATAATCCTGAAGAGGATAAGGCACCAATCACGGTATATTGCATACTGAAAAAGAAGTGTTTTTATTCTTTTTATCATCCTGAAATTGCCTTTTGAAGACTCCAACTCCAAAGGGAGACTGCCTTCTTGCTTGAGGGAATTTCAAATTAGCAGTCAGTTAAACTCTAAGAGCTGTTTCTCCTGGGAATAAACATTTGTTTTGTTTATCTCCAGCCAGCAGCTAATAGCACAATAATGATCCAATCCCCAGATCCCTTTGGCTGGAAACTGATACCTTAATCTCTGTATTGCAAGTCTTATCAGCCTTTGCTCCTATGCAGTTTGAACATTTCCTTTGTACCCTCCATGCCCCCTGCAATGAAAGACTGACACAGATTCTGGTTATCTTTACCACGAGTTACCTTTCCCTGACCCCATTCACTGCTTTCTCACACATATCACCTTTGAACTCTTTTCTTCTGGCCCCTGTATGACTGTTACTGAAGCCCGGTGTTACTGTTAATTTTGCTTAACTTTCCCTGTTGTTCACTATCCCGGTGGAATGGCATTATGTTTGATTCAGTGATCAAGACAAACCAGTCCTGCTGTTACCCTGCCTTTACCCAACTGCAATCAACAGAAACATGTAAGGCAAGCACAAAGTGGGCATTTATTTTGACTCTCAAACCACATGGAACTTCCCCATGTTACTGATTAGATCCAATAGTATCTCAATGAAAAAGAAAATTAATGTTCCCGAGGGTGGCATCCCTAGGTGGTACCATTTCTTTGGTAGTCCAGACATGTTGGGTAAGGATCCAGTATGTTCTGGTCACATTTAGGGAATCCTTAGCAGAACTGAATTAAAATTCAGCTTCTTGTCAAGGTTTACTCATCACATGTATCAAAGCATGGAGGTAATACTATGAAACAGTGAAAGCTCATACAAAGAAAAAACACACAGTTAAAAATGAATATATCTATTGGAAAATATCCTCCATTCTTCCCTGTATACAGACCTAACTACTTATTTATCCTACACATCTTACACAGCTTTAACACCACCTTTCTGTCACACAGACCATCCTTCTCCCATCTATCCTCCTTCTGCACTCTCAGATGTTGCAGCCGTTTGATCTGGTAACATAATGCATGAGGGATAAACAACATGGGATAAAATAATAACATAATTTTGCCTTCCTCAAGATAGTTTCTTTTACAGACACACCACTAATTTGACCATCTAATTACAGCTGGCTTGTTAAATAAACAAAGGTTAGTGATTTTTACCTTATACACTTCTACTTTAAAAAATATACTGCTGTATCCTTGGTCATTCAACAATTTTTATTTTAATTAATAACGAGGATTTTCTTCTCTATTTAAGCTTTATTTGTCTCTCAGTAAGTTTAGATTTTCCCAGTATCTGTCTCAGTAATAAAAGTACAGACAGACAGGAGTGTGGCCACATTTATCCTACAGTATGCTATCCTTCCATTTATGTCATATGACTCCTAAAAAACTGAAGTCCATTGGAGCCTAATTTTGTCTAAAATAAAGCAGAAGAAGGCCTCTAATGGAAGCATAAAGCCTTGCAGAGACCATAAATGAGTCACATAGCAGACAGTGACATTGCCCAGGAATGCAGAGAGCTGCATGATAAAAGGTTGCAGTGCATTCCTCATTGTTTTACCTCAAAAGGAAATGTGCTCAGAAATGAGGGTCAAGATCACAGAAACCAGCCACCTGATGCAAAACTAATGCCAGATTTCCTTAAAATGCAAACCAAGCCTCAGCATACCTGACCAGGTAAGTACCATTTCTAGTTATAAGTTTAACAATTTTTTGACCAGATATTTTCTGGTGTTGGAGCAGAAAAAAAAGTGCAAGGGAATATCACAATGAGCCTTTTTTTTTTTTTTTTAAGTGGAAAAATAGATCTACCACATTCTCTTTAATTGGTTGCACATCAGACAGTTCACCTGAGGAGAAAGAAGCAGCTCTATTGGACCATATAGAGTTTACCTATGCTGTTTGACACTTTTAAAATTATTTATTTCTGCCTTTTGGAGAGGAAAAATATCAAAGAGTGCTGCTAGGAGCCATTTTGATCCAAAATTCTTTGTCAAATATAGGAATAGCAGGAATAGTTTGAGAATTGCAATATCCCCAGCTCTCCCTTTCTTTTCCTTCTTGTTTTCCCTTCCCTTATTTGCAGTTATTTCTGGTTTGAGCTCAAGAGCCCAGCAAAGTACCCTGCCTGGAAATCAGCACTGAATAGAAGTGAACCTGACTGTCTATTTCAACAGCCCAGCCTGAGAGAATTGCAAAGGATATAGAGCAACTCAGCTAATGGAAAATAAATCAGTCATTTAAAGTCCCTCCTGTTTTAGAACTGCAAGTGTTACCCACCAGTGACATGCCTGAGGGCATTCTTTTTAACAGCACTATGTTCTTGCAGTTTTTTGCCAGATTCTGAGGTGATTCTGGACTGGCTCCTTTGCCACGCTCAGTGGCTCTCTGCCATTCACACCTGTGGAACTACAGTAAACTGGTGGAAAATGCCACCAGCTTCAAATAGGGAGCAATCCAAACTGGCTCACACACTGGAGAAGAGGCTGTAATGAAGACTTAACTTGCATTTGTACTTTAGGTAGCTCAAGATGCTTGGCCTCAGTGGACTTGCTCAGCCCTGTAATGGGATTAAGCTCCTATTTACCCTGCACACAGAGTGAGCCTCTGGATATCTGGGTGGCTCCAAATGAGCTGCCCAAGGATCAGGCTGAGAGAAAGGGGAAAGCAGCCTCTGATGGATGGCCACCAGCTCAGCCTGGCAGCCCCCAGCTCTGCCCCACACTGTGGGGGTGCACAGGGACCCCTCCCTGCAGAGAGCTGGCTTGTCATATCTGCATGGCCTGTCTGGGAGACACAGCTTAAATGGGGCTGGCCTGGAGTCAGACAGCAGGTCGGTGCAAAAGCCAAACAGCAGATTTCCTGCCTTAGCCACATGCTTTTCCTCTCGTGGAGCACACAGAACCCCACTGCTGGAGGCATTTTCAATTAAGTGCTTTGCCCCATCCAAATAAGCCCAGCTTGACACACATTCAGTGAGAGTGTGGGCAGGGAGAGACTTGAGAGGGAAACAGTGGGTGGTGGAGGAAATGGAAAAAATGAAGCAACACCAGGAGAATTTGAGGGCATAAACATGAAAGTTTATGAAAGACCCTGTGCCTGCTGGGCAAAGTGTGAGGTGTGGTGGGTCCTTGAGGGGTCACAGGGGTCATGCTGCCCTGCCTGACACGCTCGTCCCGTGGTGAGCAGCATTCACTGGGACATGCAGCTTTGATCAGGAGGATGTTGTGGTGGCACAGGAACAAGGAAACACGGGTCAGATCCTGCTCTGCTGCTCTCCCATGGAGTACTGCACTGATCCAGCAGTGGCATGTGTCTCACTTCACAGTGACTGGGAAGTTAAAATGTGGTCTACCACATGCATTGCAAAATGTTCACATAGGAATGCTGTGCTGGGTTTGCTTGCACAGCAGGCAAATGTTCTTCCCAGTGGCTGGTATGGAGCTGTGTTTTGGATTTTTGCAGAACACAGAGTTGTTAATACAGAGATGTTTTTGTTTTTGCTGAGCAGGGCTTACACAGAGCCAAGGCCTTTTCTGCTTTCCGTATTGCCACGCTGATGGGGAGATTTGGGCTGCATGGCAGGATGGGAGGAGACACAGCCAGGACAGGTGACCCAAACTGACCAAAGGAACACTCCAGGCTGTATCACATGCTCCGTATGTAATATAGGGATAAGAAGGAGGAAGGAAGGGACATTNTAGACCTGGAAAAAGTTCCAGCACAGAGCAAGGAACTGAGGTGAAGAATAACATCTTTCTTTTAAGAAGAGTGAATGAATTAAGAGTTCTCTTTCCCAAGGCAGAGGGATTTCTCCCTATGCTCGTTTGAGTCTGTACCTGCATTGCAAGAAAGAGAGCAGCAAGTTCTCATGTGCTACCAACAGGACCTGTCCTGTTTCTGCAATGTTCTAATTTGGAATAAAACCCACCTGAGAGATGATTTATCAGCAGTTTTACGTTCATTCCGTGGGCACTTGAGCATACAATAAACCATGCCTCTGACTCCTTGAATGAGGGGGACACTGGAGGTCAGACGGTAACTGGAGTGCCTGAGCCACATTCCTTCCCCATTTCTGAGAAAGTGCAGCTGCTCTGACTGCCCTGTCTTGACACTGCCTATGTCTTGCAATCCTATCCCAGCTTTGTGTTTCTATTCCTGGCCTTTGCTGTTGGGTTGGGGGTTTTTTTATTTTTTTTTTTTTTTCTGTCAGAACTTACAAACAAAAGTTATCTGTCCATCACTCTGAAGAATCTAACTTTAAACACGAGTTTCTGGAGCATCTTCCCCATATATGTAGTCCTGCCTTTTTGACACAACCCCCACTAACTCAGTCAAGCAATTTAGCTCTAAGTTACGGATTTCTGCAAGCTTCCAACACTGCATCTGCTGGATCAATATCCTGTGGGAGAAGAATGTCAATAACATTAAAGTTTGATTTGTAAACACAGCTTTAAGGATGGTTGAAAAATGGGATTTGGGTGGAATTCCTAAATCTTTTCACCATAACTTGTCCAACAAGCTCAGACTTTAGTTCAAGCACTAAACGTTTTTGGGGAAGACTGTTCTTCTCTGAAAATGTGGTACTCTTGCCTTCTTATCTAAGTATGACTTTCCCTGTATTTCATATGCCACAATATAATCCCTCTTACTGGGAGAAAGGGGGCAATAAAATTGGGCAGAAACAGATTTCATTTGGATGGGAATTTCAGCCTGAAGTGGCTATTTGATCTGGACATTTTCCTCCACCATTCTTCTTTCCTGTTGGACAACATGATTTGTGATACACCCAAGTCTTTTCTCTTGGGGAAGAAAAGTGATGCATTATGGATTGCATATTCTAATTAAGAAACATAGCTCAGAGACACAAACGGATCACCAAATAACTGATAAATTTAATTGTATAAGACAGTAATAATTTCCAAGTAACCAAATTATCTGGGGCTTTGAATACTTAGCTGTTCAAGAACATTTCAAAAATTTGATAGAAGACTTTCCATATTATTACATGGAAATATAAGACTAATTTCTATCAGAGTTCTAGCCAAAAAAAAAGAAAAGAAAGGGGAAAAAAGGGACAAAGAAATGCTGGCAACCTTAACAGTCGCCTTAGATGGTAAATCAAGAAATATATAACTTCTGCATAGATAAATTGGAAGCATTTTGTGAGAGACTATTGAAATGCTAATGTTAGGGATACAATAAAACTGTTGCCTCCCTCAAAACAGAATCTTGCATGAGCAGTGGATAAAAAGGATTATTACCATATAGTTACAAATACAGCCTGTATCACAGATAGTTGCCTGTAGTAGAGAAATGAATTGATACACTGAAATATGGCCACACAGGTCTGAAATGGAATCAGCTCATCCCTCCTGACAGAGTAACTGAAAAAGTATCCTTCTTTTACAGAAGGGAAAATAAACCAGAATTAGTCACAGAAATATTCCATTTCTGCTCTGGGATGGTGCCAGGTCAGATTGGGGTCCTCTGGTGCATTTGTTTATTCTTTTACACCCTGGCCCAGGGCAGGGTGCTGATGGTGTGTCAGACATGCTGCACTGAGCAAAGTGTGATGGCTGCAGATTTTATGTGTGGTGAGTGGATTGCAGGCAGGGTGAAAGCAAATAGGTTTAGAGCATAGAGTAACAAATCTTTCCAAGAGTTATTAAAGGGTTTGGTTTTCATCAGTTAAAAGTTAGGTATGACTGAAATTATTTGTGTTTTTAATTAGAAAAACAATTTGGGATTAAAACAAGCACTCTAACAGTGTCTTTAATGCTTAATAGAAATTATCTTTGTTAATGTTTTTTTGTGGCAGCTACAACTGCTGAGGCTTTGAGTATTGAGCTGACAGAAAGAAACCTCTGAGGGGAATTTATTAGGATAAGGCTGTAAACAGAAGCAAGACAGACTAATTTTGTCATTTCTCAAGCAGAGGAACACCAAACTGTGGTTCTCTGGCAGAGTGAATGGAAAGTAGTGGAAATGGAAAGCACATTGGAGTCATTTAAATTCAGTATTCAGGGACTGTTTTGGTTTTTTAATATATGCTTAAAACTGACGACATCCCTTGAAAGATCAGAACTACCACTGTGCTCAATCCCAGGTGCAGTTCAACCACTGGAACTCTGCAAAACACAGACGTGTTTCGCTGAAGCAAAGTCAATGTGGCTTAAGTGCTTTGCTGAACTGGAGGCATAACTGGGCCCGAGTCAGAGACTCATCACCCTCACATCCTGGAGCACTCCCACAGCTCACAGAAACCCCCTTTCCCAGTGTAACACTACCTGTCCTGGCAGAGAGGGCTGTGAGTCCTGTAGGGACCTCAAATAAGGTGTTTCCAGGGAGGATTTGTCTCCCCGTTTCTGTTGATCATGCACAAAGCTGCTCTTACATTGCTCACATTCTCTTGTTTCTTTGTGATCTTTATAACTTGTGAATAAATTATTTGTTTTATGGAGCTGTAGCATATGGCAGCAAAGAATCACTCTGTTATGAGGAGCTCCCAGGTGACAGAAAAAAAATGAATAGCTAATTTCTTGTTGCTGTGAATGTGTGAGTACTCTCTGATATCGGGTCCTAGGTCTCAGATGAATGCATTTCACTCCAAAGACAAGAGTGGGGAAAGAGCTGTCAGACCCGGCATAAAATATGAGGCAAAGGACTGGCTGAGTGCAATCAACTGAGAGGTCATTTCTATTGTTCTTCCATGCAAAAAGAGGGACCACACTGTTTCAATTACAAAAATGGAGATGGAATAAATCACATAAGTAACTGAGTATCTATCTCCAGTTTATTTTATCCTATGGTGCTACAAATAGAAGGCACCAACTACAAAGTTCACCACCAGTTGTGGACAGCAGTTTGTAAGGTTGTTCTAGTTTTGCTCTCTGTAGAGGGAAAATCAAACTAGGACATGAAGACTGAAATCTCATGCATCTGGAAATCTGCCTTTTATCTGGACTAACCTTTTAATAGGTCTGAACAAAAGGTTTTTGTCTCTCCACTATATTCACCAAGGATCCATTCTGCATACAAACCAATCTCATATTTAATCATTAAGTAATGGAACAGATTTCATCAGCTGCACCTTACCAGTGTTTAGGTGTCAGGTAGTTCCTAAGCTGCTGATGCAGGTGTTGGGTAGATAACAGTCATAAAAGATAGTAGAAAGTGTTCCTGAGGATATATGGCTTGCTGGTTATTTTTAAAAAAGTTATTGCTACACATGAGCACTTAGTATTTATTTAATGCCAAAAATATGGCACATTAGTAAGAAAGTGTTCCCCAACCCTGAACAATTACAATTGAACAGAGAGGCACGGGGGAGTCATTGTCTGCTGGAAAATCCAGCTGAAATCTTGTGTGAAAACGTTTGATTTTTGGTTTAAACTCCCTACTTGTAAGCCTTGTAGTGCTGCCCCAAGAGCATAATGAAGGACAGATCATGGTGACTGTCTTTATAATGCCAAATGTCTCATAAAGTGCTGGCATGTGATGGGAAAATTCTGAATGAGGGATTGCTTTCCTCCAGCATTAATACTTTAATACATGGAACATGAGTATGAAAACAGGATCTTGTATTCAAGAGCTGCTCATTCCCTCACCTCTGATGCTTTCCCCAGACACTCGGAGACACTGCAGGACCTGATAACTCCAGACTTTTGGGCAATGTAAGGGGGAAAAAGCCCAGGATTTCCTTTGTCCATGGTCCCTCCTCAGAGGCACCCAGCTCCAGCTGTTGTTCCATTGTTGCACCAAGGTAAAATTATTTTAAGGATGCAGATATCTGAGGCTGAGGCTCAATGGAGTCACCTGCTGCAAAGGGGCTTTGGTTCTGTCTCGGGTGAGCTGACATGCCTTTCAGACTTTCTAAACCTAACTTCCAGCTGAAGCTTGGTCTGAAACAGGATACAAAAATAGCAATGTTTGGGTGGAGAGTTCTTCTAGAGCTTTGCACAAAACTCAGGTTTTTACATGGAAGGTCATTTTTCATGAAGCAGCTCTTGGTACTTTGTGATTTAAATTACCATCCTCCTCAGGGGCTCTTAGCAGGGAAAAATGATTAACTGGCAGAGTGGCAATGGTAGAAGTGTTGTAACCATAACAGTGTAAGAACATGCTGTTATCAATCTCTTCTTCAGTCTCTTCAGACATAAAATGAGGCTCACATGCCTGCAAGAGCATTTGTTGGTTTGTTTGGTTTTCTCCAGCAGACTAATACCTGTGCTTACAACCCTTGCCCTGGCTATTTGACATTCTCACCATAGTGTGCAGAGACAGAAAGTGCTGCCTGCATTCAGTATTAGGCAGGCAGATTTAATGGTCTCAAAGGTTGGACCTGTATTCCTGTGGCCAACTTCACTACAGTTTCTGTGTTTCAGTGGTTTCCCAGCTCTTTCTGCTCTCTTTTCCTCTGCCTTAGCCACATAAACCTCTGACCCCAGAGATCATAAGCACATTGCAAAGGTCTCCAGTGCTCAGACCCAATTGCTGCTGTCACAAACATTCAGGCCAAGCCTCAGGTTCTTGCTATGCAATACACAGACCAGAAAAGAATAGCTTCAAAGGAGATTTTAGTCAAAGCAAGAACTGATGGGTGATTTTTGTGTATTGCAGTGCTGTGTACTCCTCTCTGAAAATGAATTTTAAAATTATATTTGTGATATTCTGGGCTCAAGAATGGACAGTAAAAGCCCATGTTTAGAAAAAATATACCAGTTTTCTATTATTAGTTCCATCCTCTCTGCCTTGGGGAGGTCCTCAGACACAGACCACTGGAAGGATATTCTGTAGGAGAGGCACAAGGTGCTTGTTTTGGTCTTACATGGCTCATTAGGAATCTGCTCACTTTTGGACACTGTATAATACAGGATACAGGGCTGGGATGTCCACAGTGCCTGTTCCTCCACTTCTGTGTAAGGAAGCAAAAGCAACTTGCAGTATCAGTAGGGTAGAAGTTTTTCTGGTAGGAAAAAAAAAAGGAAATAGGGAAAAATTACTGCATTGTAAATTTTGTAAAGAGATTGAAACCTGGAAAGGCTTTATCAATGGAGTAAAACACAAAGACTTGAGGAAATACTAAAAATAAATAAATAAATAAATCAGCAAAAATAGAAAAATGTAGGCCTATGAAAGATTGCCATGATCATTCCTAGTGAAACTATTAGACTAGGGTTTGTGCAGATGCTGAATAATCTCATGCTGGTAGCTCTGAGATATTTGAAGATTGAATTCTGTCAGATCAATACAAAAAATGTGCTCTCAATACAATGCCAACACTTACTGTAATAGGCAGCAAAATGCTGCATCCACATCTAGCTCTGTATTGTCATTTCAGATTTGAGTTCAAATATCTAAGACATTTTATGATGTGCCACAGGAGAGGGATACAGTTTCTGCAGCAGAGAGTATTTTCTCTCTTAGTCATAATGCAGCCTACTTCCCCCTTTGCATTTTATTTGCACATAAGTTTAAAAACCAAAGAGAATAGAAATTTTAAGGTCCTATTTTCCCTGTCTGACTTGTAGCGGTTTTCAAGAACCTTGAACTGAACTCCTGTAAGCCAGCAATGCCAGAAACAGGCACTGCAAGCCTGGCAAAAAGGGATTCCCTGCCTGCCCAATGCATTTGTTCTGACAGAAATGGTTGGCTCCTCTATTCAAACCTGGAATGATAGAAATTCTGTCAAAAGAAAGCAAAGATTAACCAAATGAATTTTAAGCTCTAACATTTACAAAGTTATTTTCAAGATAAAAAATGAATAGTCTTCATGTGTTGGAAGACTTACTGTCACTCTGTGTCAAGTTTAAAAGTCCACGTCACATCTCTATCAGGTGCCTTTCTTAACAAAGTTGCCCCATTCTAAGATCTAACTTAATCTTAACAGTCCACAAACACTGAGAAACCCTTATAAAACAGGTTCTACACTGAAAAATAAAACCAGAATGTCAGCAGTTTTTATTATTATAGCTCTAGGGAACTAAATTGGAATTTTTTAAGGTAAAGGCATCAGACCATTAAGGCGTATCTGTTTATGGTTATAGAAAATGGAATAGAAGATCTTTAGCATATACTGTATTCATAGTGTCATCGAAATGCTCATTTCAGGTCTGGAAGGTTTATTAAGCTGCCTTTATGAGTTGAGGGTGGAGGCACAGGTTTCAGAAACAAGGTCATTCCAGAAGCCAAACTGCCATGTAAGGGAATGAGCGCTCTCCAAATCCAGTTTTTAACATGATATTTAACAGCATTTAATGTTTCTCTTGTCACATATCAGTGACTCAGAGAGATGTCTTTTTCACGGATATAAATTCACACTACTCCCAAATACAGTTAGCACTTTTCAGCAAAGCTCTGCCTTATTCAACAGGGAGCTCATTTATCTTCCTATTCAAAATGAGGAGATCTCACTTTTCCTTTTTTTCCTTTTGTTTGAGCCTTCATATTCTGCATTGGACACCAGGGAATTATTAGGTCAGGAAATGGAGTCAGAGCTACAGATTAATCAATCATGCCTCGTGTCTTCATATTGCAACACACAGACTGATGTCACTGGGGATTGATGAATGCCACATCTGCATGAACAACTACTCACAGGCAGTGCTGGGATCTCATTCTGCAGCTATTTTGTGGTTACCTTCAGCTCTGATTGATACCATCCCCTCACTGCTCCCTTCTGTAGTCTCCAGTGCTCTGTGAAGGAAGGGAACTTATTCCTGAAACTTTTATCGCACTAAGAGATGGAGATTGTGGCTTTCTCTCGCAAACTCCTGTGAAGTTGGGCTCAAGAGAAAAAAAAATTGACATTTAAGATCTAAATTTTGCCCAAATTTAGCAGTATTTGCTGAGACAATTTTGATTTGACACATTTCTTCTTCATTCAGGGTACCCAAGAGCTTGTCAGGGTCCACATATCACAGGAGGTGATTAATGCTCTGCTTGCTTTGTCTGAAGAGTGAATGCTTGCTCATCCAATACGAGCAAATCAAGAACAAAGGACCACACGCATGAAACCACCAGACATACTGCTAGACAAGAGTTCACTGCAAAAAAATACCACATTCAGATGAGAGAAGAGAGGAAAAAAACAAAACACAAACCCAGCTTTCCTAAAATAACATGCAATCTGAAATTATGTCAAAAAATTAAAATCAAACAGCTTGTGAAAAAAAAAACCCAAACTGACTAGTAATTGTAATTTTCCTTTAAAAAGATGAAATTTTCTGTCACTTTAGGTGAGAAAAGATCAAATACTGAAAAAAATCTTTCATAATTTCATAAAAGTCCTATTAATTTCTGCTAATGAGTGCTATAAGTGGTGACTTGAGCACAAAGGTGCTGAGAACAGTTAGACCATGGTCCTCTTTTACCCAGGTCATACAGACTTCCAGGAGAAAGCTTGGTACCATTGCACTCCAAACAGGAGACCTTCATCTAGCCCCTGAACATGTACATTAAAATGTTCATTTAAAAATTGTGTTTAAAAATGTAAAATGAAGCCATCCTCCCTACATGGTGGATTCAATCGTGTCCATGTGGTGCAGCTCAGGGTGCAAGTCAGTTCATGTCATCATGAAAATAATTAGATATCCAGGCACCTGGGAGGGCCACAGCACACAACACTTTCCATGGCACCACAAGGAAATTAGGCAGACCCTGAGCTCACAGGAAAATTAATCCAGCAAGCAGCACATTTATCACATGCATCCAGTGGGCTCTCAGGGAGAATGGCAATCAGGAGCGTGTTCAGAATGAGAAGGGCACCAAACTTCTGAAGACCAAATATTTACTCCTCACCAGCATGGAATCCAGAGCAGCTTTGGATATGGTGCCCAGCTCTACAGCAAAATTTCTAGACATGCTTTGAAGGATGGGGAGAGAGGAATCACCTCAGGGAATTGAGCACTGTGACAGGTCTGTGGTTCAGAGCTTACTGAATTTTACGAGAGACAACTAATTTTAATTACTGCTCTCCCAAAGTAATTTCAAACATTTCTCCAAAATACACAGGCTGCTACAGAGGCTCATGTGCATAATGAACATCTGTAGTAAAACTGCTTTATTATGGGTTGTTTGATGCTGTTTATTGCATACCCATTGGTTTTTGGAATGGCATTAGTGAGCAGCATTTTGAAGATGGATGCTAAATTTTGCTGTGGCAAATTAGTGTCAACCAAGAACATATTAGCAAATAAAAGAGTGCATCTGCTCTGAACAATGGTTTTTCTTTGCATCATGATGATGATTGAAAGGCTGTAATAAAGAAATGATACATATACTCTATCCCCCAAACTACATTAAAAAGCTGTTGTGGGCAATCAGTAGTGCAGCAGGATAGACAACTATGTTGCATGTGAGCAGTGGAGGAGCTGATGCAGTTTGCCTTGTTTTATGAGGAGAACACCATCCTCAGTATCAAAATGCAGTTCAGTATAAAGTGTTTGCTGTCTCCCCTGCCAGCAGCCTTTGTTGCACCTATCTCCCATCTGTCCTTATTTCCTGGACATCTCTTTGTCTGGGTTTGTCTCCCTTTCCTCCCCTCTAGATTAATATCAATTCCAGGCCAGGGCATGTAAACTCCCTTGATGATCGTTACAGTAAAACTTCAAGAAAAGTCCTTCTGAGATATGAAGAGCAACATATGGGGACAGTTTGCTTTATGTCTCATTTTTCATGCTAATGTGGTTATTTTACAGGACTGCATCTCATCTCCTGTCTGACTAATGCCTGAGCTCTGTCTCATTTAAATGAGAGGCTCCTCAGGTTCACTAAAGCACAGGAGGTTTGAAACTTTATCATTTGCTGAACATGGCTCAGCAGTGAATAACTCCTCTCTTCAATATCCTGAATTTTGCCCTCTCATAGGCACTTCAGTCAGAACAGAAGTGCTGTGGTACGAACTTGAATTTATTTTTCCTTAGACAGAAGGAAATTGTGGTTCAATTCACTCATGTGGTTTAGGTTTCCCTAGAGCAACTCTAATGCGTGATGCTCACAGTCACTTGGCAGACTCCTTGCGGGTGTCAAAAATGTTCTTGGCTCAAACCAAATGTCTGAGCAAGTACATGTCCTTGAGGGCAGTGCTAGACACAGTAAAAATGTCCTCCAGAGCAACTACTTAAGAGAGATAAGCTTCTTAAATGGGGGCTTTGCAACTAAATTTCTGTTTCTAATTACTGGAGCAGAGGGAGTCGTGAGGGATGAGGATGGAAGGAGAGGAAACGTCCATTAGGAATTTCAAAAACAAAGGGTTCTTTTGTCTTTAGAAGTCTCACTTTAAATTACTTTAAATTTTGAAATGCAGCTTTATTTTTAGGAAAAAAAACTTTCAAAAGGATAAGTTAGACATTCAAGCAAAGTTTCTCAAAATCATTCATGTGAAATATTTCAGCAATTCATATTTGTATTTGGGGACATGATTTCAGATTAAGTACATTTGCAAGATTTCAACTTTGTCTTGCCTTGAGTCTGGAAATGTTTGTTGGTTTTGTTCTGGTTTGTTTTGTTGGGGTTTTTTTTATTTTTAATTTTGCTGGAAGAGGAAACTGGGTTTGTGCCCAAATACATGTCCAAGAAACAGTTCATATTAGAAATATTTCCACGTCCATAGAAAGTGCAGTTTTGTTACCAAAGCTTGTCCAGGGAATGATTGCTGGAGTGAATGCTAGGGGTATTACATGCGTAATTAACAAAGGCCAAGTCAGTGTATTGGGAATCCTGCCCCCTTATAAATTTTGCAGTAGCATTGCAGGAGCTCATATGCTTAAGGGATCAGAGCTTGGAATTGTTATGTCCTGCCTGCCAGCTCTGATCACAAGGATAAAGTCTTTGTGGACAACTGGTGCTTGGCTGGTTCAGTTGGAGCACTTGGGACCAGTGAAGCTCCTGCCCAGGGTTGTGTCCTGCCACCTCTCAATCACCAGGACAGGACTGGCTGGTTTCCAGGGGAAGTGGCACATCCCAAGATTCAGGCTCTCCATGACATTTCAGTAAAACTTAAGTGGAATTTAGCTGCTTGCTGTCTAGGCAAGTTCTCAAAATTCTTGCCTAGACGCCACTGCCTGCAGAAAGTTATTCCTCCTTAACATCCTGGTGCCTGCTCAANCAAAAAGGACAGTTCTCAAAATTCTTGCCTAGACGCCACTGCCTGCAGAAAGTTATTCCTCCTTAACATCCTGGTGCCTGCTCAAAAGACATTTTCTTGCGGCAATACACACACATCACTGGAGCAGAGACAAGGTTCAGACTCCCAGCTGCAGCTCTCTAATCTCACTTTGTTCCCTCTGGCTTCCCCACTCACTCCATGGCTTCATACTGTACAGCTACAGCAGGCGACTGTCAGCAGGGTGCAGGAAAGCTGCTGTCCCACCTTCTCTCCTTCACAGCTTTACTGTGAAAGGCTTAAACTTTGTCATTACTACCCAGAGTGTGGTGTTTTGGGCACCTCATCAGGACAGGAGAAGCACATTTGAATCCCACATTCAAAAGATTTCTGAAAAAGGCAAAGATCCCATGTGGCCAAAGCAGACAGACAATGTGTATCTCTCTTTTTGACAATTTCTGGAGAAGCAGGCATTAAATAAAATGTTAAATATTCCCTCCTCTTTCTGTGACACTGTTATAAAGGACGAGTAATCTATTCACCCAAAAAAACCTCAACTTGGCACCTAAAGGGACTGCTTTATACACCCCAGCTTTACGCAGATTCTGAATTAATGCCTAAGTGTGGACATCCAAATCCTGAAGGAACACTGGATTTCAGACATTTTTCACTGGTTAGTAGGGACTCATGGAACCTCATGATAGGCAAGGAGAAGGTCAGTAGGGAAAAATACATTAACTGGAAGAAATTATCACATAAGCGAATGTGATGGAGGTCCTCTGTCACACATGAAATACACCATGACTCTCACTGACACAGACTGCTATAGCTGACAAAAGTTTGCGTGAATTTAAAGTGCATTAAGATAAATTCATCAATTAGGAGGTACTGAGCAAAGAGATAGCACCACTGATCTGCTGGAAGATGTGGAGTGGATGATTGCATCAGGAACATAGCAGTGTGTACCTGCCTCATTCTTACATACTTCTCTGAGCATCTGATACAGTGCACTGATAGAAACAGGGCACAGAAAGAGCTTTGGTTTGCTGATTTTCCAGCTTGCCTGCCCTCCTGGGTCTTATCTTTAAATGCCACTTCCTTGAATTTAAAACAGAAGACATCATCTTTTCCCACAGACCTCACCTTTCTTGGACACTGTTGTCAGAGCATAACAAGGACATCATTTCTTGGACTCAGGAACATAAAAATTTGGTGTGTGCTGTGATGCAGACTTCACTGTCTGAGCAGAACATGACTTAGACCATTGAGTTTTACTCTCTCTTTTGAATCCAAATCAGCTCATAAAATTACTTGTTCAAGATCTGCTAGTGATTTTAATGACAAAAAATCACTGGCAATCCTAAATGCCACTAATCAATGTCTGTTTTACATAGTCAGCTATAAATTGCAATAGGAACAATTCCTTTTCCTCATGCTTCACTTTTCTCATATTTTAAAATGAAAGCTTCCTAGAGTCTTTGTGTTCCTATATGTGTGAACCTGGAATTATATTCAATACAAGCGTGAATAATACTAATTTTATCTACCACATGGAAGCAGACAGTGATTTTCGTGGTTTGGTGAGTGGTCCCTGATGTGGGATAAGATCTCTCCTATTGATAAACACCTCATTTGCCCTCAAAAGATCTTCTGTTGTGAGCACTCAGTGTATATTTTTTCCATTCCTCTCTTTCTTTTTAACCCAGGAGAGCTTGAGAACCAAGACATCATATTTTATTTAGCTGAGTGAAGCTGACACATCGCTAGGGAAGGGTTAAAGAAAAACAAATCCCCCTCAAGATGTTCCTGGAAAACCCAAGCAGATAAACACATGGGAAGCTCAGACAGCCAGCCTTCTGTTAAGTATGTGAGAGAAATTTCCCATCTTGAGGTAAGGAAGACGGAGGCACTGTTAAATTATGTTTCCCGTGAGTGTTACTAAGGCATACTTACACATATTATATGAGGTAGAAAATTAGTACTTTGAATTGTTATGGTTACATTTGCAGTAAAGTGTAAGTGTTTGCAGTTTTTCAGAAGTTTGCCTATGGATCATCATGCAGTTCACCCACTGAGCAGAAAATTTACTTGCTGTAAAATAGCGGAACAGATCAACAGCTACAAGGGAACGATTGCAAACTCTGCCCAGAGTCCTGTTTCTGGAAGAGGTGATTATTTTAGAGATGAAAGTACTAAAATGACAGCTCCAGGCTTCACATTTATCCACAGCTCACCTTTGGAAAAGTTTAGGCCTGATCCTCAGTGCAAACTCAGCAGCAATATTGGAGGACTTGAACACATTGGCATTGTTCTCTGACCCTGGGGGTGTGAGTAGGATCATGAATCAAGGGTCAGTCCTACAGCACAGCTTAAAGAAGTTTAGGATTTCTCTGATAGTGACAGGTGTCTCTAGCAGTGATAGGAAAGTTGTGGTACCCAGATCTCAGAATTTTTTAGATACATATATGTGTAACTATGTAAAAGATTAATATTTTATTTATGTGTGTATCTATAGTTATACATTTATATGCATACGTATATATAATATATATAGGCTATATACTTAATTTAGGTAGCCCCAGTACTGTGAGAAGTGGGAAGAAGGCTGAGATCTGGCAGGCCTGGGCAGTGGTGATATGAATTTCTCCCTTTTCTCTCTCTTAAACGTAGATAACTGAGGTACCTTCCATAGACAGGCTGAGCACAGCCTGACAGCAATTGCAAGGGATTTTGAATCAGATAATCAACTCTCATGCATGCAATAAATTACATGCTTTTTGTGTATCTACAGAGCACATGTGTCAGGAAGGGAAAAAAAAAAAAAAAGAAAATAAATTAAATCAAAATCTCTGACTGAGGGAAAGTGTTTCCTATTTCTTAGTCCACACAGCAGAGACTGCTGACCCCATCCACACACTGAGACTCATGTGACCAAGGACTAATTCAGGGGAACTAAACCTCTCCTGAGGGTTTGGCACTTCGCTGTCACTGAACAAGATGCAGCAGCACAAACTCATTTCAATCCCTGCCAAGGAGGGAAAGAAAGCAGAGAAACTGTCTGGTACCTCTGCTGTACCAGCAGTAGTACTCAGTCCCTTTCCTGAGTGCTGATCAGCCATAAATGATGCTCTCAATGCACCATAAACTAGGACAAAGCCCAGGAATGGTAAATTAAGATGTCTAAGGCCAGACTGAAGTCTGGATCACAACAGAACACTTAATTTCTGTGACTCTAAATTCTCCTGATCTGTTCTTCCCCTAATTGCAGTCCTAAGCAAAATCACTTTAATATCTTGGGCTGTGGGGTAATGTACCTCAGTGTGCACATGTCCATGAGAATAAACTGCCATCAAACTCCTATTTTATTTTCAGTGTCCCCACTGTGTGCGTGGAGTTTGATGTCACCATACAGCAGTATATCAAAATATTGCATTGCAAAAAAAAGAGACAAAGCAAGACCTTTTGCCTTCAAATTCTGAGGTCACTCTGACTGAAAGCAGCGATCCAACCCTCAGCTCAATCAATCTTTAACTTTGTTGGCTTTACTAGCAGTATTTTTGTCCCTGATGAGCATGCTGACCACCCATTTCAGCCAAGCATTCAGAAAACTATTCCTCCCTTTCTTTTGCAATATCCTCTGCAAAGTTACATGCAGTTGCTTCAAAGGGTAATTTCTTTTCAGAGGTCAGTACGGGAACTGATTTCTTAAAATGAGTAAGTGCTTTTGTGTGGTAAATCTCTGTCTAGATTTACTAATCATTTGCTCTTTGAAGATGTTCTACATATCCAGTGGCAGGACCAGCTGAGTAATATAAACATATTGAAGAAACATATGTAAACATACAGAAAAAAATCACCAAAAAAACTTCTAACTTTTGTCAGTGACCCATTTGAGTCTTTGACTTTTAATTTGTAGTTGTAGGGAAAATGTGGAACTGCTGAATTTGTCTGATTTTGGTTAAACACTTACTCTTTACTGAATGTCATAAGAAGCCATGTATCCAGCATCAAATGCTGAAAACATTCAGAACAGGATGTTCTATGGAGTAAAGTAAAATATAGGAGAACAAGGTGAGAAGTCAGTACCTTATTTCCACAATCAAAAAAAAAAGGAAGTCTGGAAATGTGTGGGAAAATGCATTAAGGGGATAACAACGCCTGGGAGGAGGTTTGAGGATAAGAGGAGGGGTACTGAGCTCCACTGTTGCTAAGTATTCAGTAGAAAATGGCCCAAGATTGAATATGTCCTTTTATGGCAGTGGGAAGAGAGCAAATCCATCACAGGGAGAAGGAAAAGAGATGAGGGGAACTGATTTAGCAGCTTTGCCTTCTTGGCTTTCTTCTTTCTGAGCAAGCCACTTGTTCACCTCTAAACTCATCACCTACCACCACAAATGGTCACCTCATTAGGGCTTCTGCAATAAACACTGATGCTTTAAATTTAATCAGAACTTTTACATACAGCACGCTGAGGCTGCACCATGAGTTAAAAACAAAGGTCATCCTTTTCTCTTTGTTGTCTGCTAATATGATTTTGAATATTACTGCTTTGCAGCTATTACTGTTTACACTGGGTGATTGGCTAGACTCATTAAAGTGAATGAATGGCAGGAGATGACATAATTTACATTTAATTGTCTTGTTTCTCAACAGAGTCTATACACTTGTTTTAATAAAGGGCAGGGGAAGATAAAGGCTGCATTTGCATTATCTAAGCAGCTTTTGACAAGGGTCTAGGATGTTGACATATATTGTTTACAAATGAGATAATCAAATAATGTTTTGGTTTGCAATTGTTGCTCTTTTTTTTCTTCTGTAAGTTATATTTTTTTTATTACTGTTATTACTCCTGAATGTTAATGAACAGATACTCAGTTTCAACTTACTAGCAGACTCTTTCCAGGATTCAGAACAACTGACACATGTTTAGCTTGCTCAAATTCCACTTGCTTGCTCAAATTCCCAATGCACCAACTTCACTATAACAAGAACAAGACCTTAAACATAGCCATAAGCTACAGACTTTTGTGAATTGGGGCATTCCAGCTTCAGAAATCATATGGTCAATGTTTTCTGGGACAGTTGTCCATTTTCCTCTCTAAGATTTCCAGAAAATGCAAATAAAACATGCAATATATTGCTGATTTTTCATCTTTTTTTTGTAGTCCCATATTTGATTAAAATAGAAATTGTATGATGGGCTGGTATATGCAGATGTCATCATCCTTCCTCTTGTGACCTCACAGCAGAACTATGTCAGCTCTTGGCTGCCAGATCACCTTCTCTAAAGCTTACCCATCATTTCTTAGTCACAGTTCATTTTTTCCCTCATTCTCTACCCACAAAGTCCCTTGGGATTGCAGCTGTGCTTTTTGCATTTACGCATTCAGCCCGAAATACTAACTTTATCCACAGCTAAGCCAAGCATGCCATTGCCATCCATGGAGCCTACTCCATATTTGACTTATAATTCTGTCTTCAAGGAGCTGTTCTGTGGTCAAAGATACCTCATCCTATTTTCCTGTCCATGGTGAGGATGGAAGTGCCTGACCTTCTCCAGAGCAGGTCAGCAATGTTTTATTTTTGGTCCACTGTGTCCATCTACCTGTCATGTATCCACTCAGATGATGCTGTTTGGTGAAGAAAGCTGGTCTTAGACTCATACAAGAGAAAGAGGAAAATTTTTGAAATTTCTAAGCGATTCAGACAGTGACACTGACAGCAGACTCTGGGTTTGTGTGATGTCTAAGCTCCAGATATTTAAAGGATGGAGGCTGCCTATTTAATCTTATGCTTTCAGGAATGAGGATGTGGTTGCTGGACCTCAGGTCAGGAGTTGTCCCTGTCAGGTGATGGCAACCCCTCCTTCTCACCGTGAGCTGTAGTGAGTTGGAGTCCAGAAGCCAGTCTGAACTGCTCACAGATATCTTGGACTTAGATATCCTAAAAGATGTCTGAGTCCACCTTAGTTTTTCACAGTGCGGGGTTTGAGTAAAACAAATAAATTATTTCCATTCTGACAAAAAAAAAAAAAAAAAAAAAAAAAAAAAAAAAAAAAAAAAAAAAAAGGGGAAAAAAAAAATATTTTTTTTTCTTNAAAAAAAAAAAAAAAAAAAAAGAGAGACAGTGAAAATTTAAGTCTTATCCAGTCTCTGGAATGGATCAGTCCACATTTTGTGCACCAGCCCACAATCATTTTGTGCCCTTCAGTCTACAGACTTCATCTGTTCTGCTGAGAAGCCCAAGACTACAATGGAATAACCTGCAGGCTACATCCATGCCTGTATTTAGTGTAGGTGAGAATGTATTGGCTAGAAGCACAGCTTATACCAATATAGATGCTGATTTCTATTCAACTGCCAATAAGCATTTTGGGCTTAATTCTGTGCTCCAATGTACTGGTCATGCACTGCAACACTCCAACTTTAGACTGGTGTAGATTCAGTGGGACTACACAGATTTGCAGTCCATGTAAGACAACAAAAATCAATTACATCATTTATATCAGGAACTAAATTCAATTATGTATGTTGTATATTTTTATAATTTTTCCCTGTTAAAGAAAAAACAAAACACCCCTAAGAAAAAGTATTGTGTTGTTTGTAACTGGTGAGTTAAACCAATTATCAGATTACCAAAGAGCTACTCCCAGCAGGCCTCTATATTTGAGGTAATCTTAAAATAACCCATCGTTTCTTGGTGGGTATTATGAAACAGTAGCAAGAAAAACAGGCAGAGTACTGCTTCACTTTTGTCTAATTACTCTGGCAGACAAAGGTGTAAAATGATTAGCCAGTAACATATGGGCTTGAGCTTGGAGAAGTTCCCAGCGAGATTCCTTTTTATTCCAGGCATATTTTATCATTAATTTAAGGTCACTAATCCATGGGTGAGCCTCTGCCTGCCACTCTGTCACTTGCTCTCTCACACTTTTCAAACGTATTCCTAATCTCAATCGTGCTTTCTTCTGCTTCCTTGCAGGGCAAACAACCCCCTGGCCTGATGCTGATGACACTGATGGATCAGGAGTTGCATTGAGGTGTGGAGTCTGATCGTCACATGACAGCCATAAAACGGAGAATTTACTGCTTGGGTACAATAAGGGGGTTTAACAATGCTGATGGTATCTACCAGTCCATAATGAAGAGAAGACATCTTTTGCTTCCTCTGAGAAACACATTTGTCAGTGCTGTGAACAGGCCTGACTGTCAATACTGTTGTTACTTGAGCACTGAAGCAGCATTTCAACTTGCTAAATATAGGCAGTGTAGGAAGGCACGTCCACGCAAGCACCATTTTTCCACTTCTACTTTAGTCACAACATTCATTCTCCAGTTAGTTATATTTAGCTCGTGTTGGAGGTGCCCAAAATACTCCCATTAAAACAAGCGGGTATTCTATTCGTGCAGCTTGTCAAGACCACAAACAATAATTGCATCCCTCGCCGTAACAATGCACAACTTTGCATATGTTCATTCATTTAATCCCCCAGTACTCTGCTTGTGCTGACTGAAGCTCTGCAGCCAGCAGATAACAATGTCAAGAGTAAAGAGACAGGGTTTCAGTTTTCAAACACGGGAAACTTAATCCCTAATCTGGATGCTCCAAATTGCCACTTAGACATGTAAATGTCAATTTTATGCACCTAAGTGCCAATTTGAGTGTCCAAATGCCAGACTTGGACATCTCATTAAGGCATCCATTGGGTTATATTGCTTGTTTTACCTATCTGAGTGCACATTATGCGCTGTAAGCAATTATGGTCTGCACCATACAAAGTAAATCAATTCATTCAAGTGGCTTTACAGAAGAAAGTGATTTCAGCACAGCAGAAAGTATTAAAAACAAGTAGCTCATCATGTGCCAGTGTCACACACACCTAGATCCCCTCTCCATTCCCCATCACCCAGTGCCTGAGAGCCTCCATTTAATGTAATTTCTAAAAAATATCTCAATCTGAGCATGGCCATTTGGGCCCCCTGCTCCTGCTGCTGCATTGCAATCTGCCTGCTGGGTTCCTTGAGTTCAGTGAATTATTTGGGGCTCTCCTGAGGCAGCAAGGTGGGAGCTGGGCTGTGCCTCATACAGCCAGGGCTGCTGGGAGATCCAAATGCTCCTCGCTCCACACATTCCAGGGCACTAATGGACATCCTAAAATAGGATTCTGGGTGTCATTGTGTCCATCCTCCCTTTCAAAACAGTGTTTAAGTGGCCTTGAGAAAATGAGACTAAATAATACCCACCATGCTTTTCCCTGAGATGCCTTAAAATGCTGTAGGCAGAAAAGCACAGGCCAAGGCCACTTTACCCCAACCTTTTCTGAGCAACAATGTCTAATATCTCTTTCACATCACAGCACAGATTGTAAATTGAGGCGCAATTTGCAGCTTTAAGAGGATGGGGAACAGAGCAGCCAAAAACTGACAGTGCATTCTGTTAACAGGAAAAGACTGTCCAGTGTGTTTTCAGTTTATTTTTTTCACTCTTTGCCTGACCAAAATGACCATTTCAAAATTTCTGAGGAAAGAGAAGAAACTCCTCAAAATTACTCCTGGAACAAAGCCATACTCTTTGTCTGGGAATTTGCTTGGGTTTAATGGGTAATTTCTTTGTCTTGACTGCTTTCTGCAGGCCTGGCATTGTTAAAGCTCTGCTCACACAGTCACCCTCACAAAGAGGGTCAACATAGCAAATGAGAAATACTACCCAGTAGATGCAAGGCTGCTGTCAGTGCCTGAGACTCTGCTTTCAGTGCTGCAAACCCACAGCTTTGTAAGGAAACTGGTCCACTTCCTGCAGCTATGGGGGACAAATGCCCTTAGCATGGGCAATACCTCCCAACCCTTTCCTGGGGTTTGGGAAAACTTTAAAGCGGGAGATCCCAACCCACTGGTGATGCCCCCTAAGCTCCCAGTGATGCTTTGAATACCAAACCACATGTGGGATAAAAGTCCTCAGTTCTAGGAATTCACTGTTCTGACACCTAGCTTGTTCCTTCTCTCATAAAGTGGACCCAGCCAACATTGTCCCAAATTTTCTGTTGCATTGTGACTGTGTGTCTGGTCCTGAAAAAGCACTGTATCTACTGGAAGGTTACTCCTGTCCTGAATGTAATGAGGAAATGAGCCAAACAAGAGGCTGACTGGGCTCCCTCGCAGGGCAACCGGCAACCAGCACAAAGAATTTGTGTTCACAGCCATAACAGAAATCTGCGGCCTGCAGAATGCAGTAATGATCTCAGTACATTTTTGGTGAAGGAAACCATGACAATGAGCATCTCTTCAAAATACAGTTTCTAGGATTTTTCAGCAAAGTCCAGACAATGACAAGCCTATGCATAGCAAATTACAGCTGCTCATGCATATGTGATTACTTGCTATACGCAAGTGACATAAGGAAATATAATGTATATATTATATAAGGGAATACAAGGGACTCAAATTCAATGTCCATGCTTGTCAGCCAATAAGTCTTTACATCACCTGATTTTTATTTCCTGTTGCACAAACCAAAAAGGAAAATATAGTAAGTGAGGCACAATTCCCAAACTCACTTTTACTTCCTATCCTTCCTCAGAGCTCTGGGGTCTTTTGTCATTAAAATTAATTTCCTTGCATGTGCTCCTCCAGTACACATATGGAATCAATAGGATACAAATGATGTGACCTATCAGAACAAACAGTTCAAACTCTCATTATCAGATATTTGTGGCAACCGATTTTTAGGTCAATACTCTGAGAAAGAATACTTGAAAAACACTCTACTGAAAAATTGAAGATATTTTAGTTTTCTTATGGAAAATTCTTCTAAATATAGAGAGAATATACTTATCTAGGAACCTCTTCTCTACCCAGCACTCCCACCTACCAATATAAAACTATGGACAGTTTCTTCACTGCAAGTAAAAATGAGATGATTCATATGCACTGAGATTACAGTGGCAGAACACACTGTGTTTTTATGTTCTTCCACTGTCATAGGAAGGAACAGAGAAGTAGAGCTCTACTGAGGTATTCTGCATAACATGAAAAAAAAATCAGAAGTCTGTAACTGCTGGGATGGGGAAAAGGGTTGTCTTTTTCAGTACTTTGTATTCAGATGCAGATAATCAGACGGGGCAGGTTACCAAAGGAAGCTCATAAAGAACATGCATCTTTTGCCAGCCAAAATCTAGACTTTCTGTAAATTTGTTGCATTTTGGAGGGCTAGAGCAGTAAGAAAGCATGCTTCCTCCTTCAAAATAAAGTTTAGCTTGGAGACCAATCTCAGGAGTTCTCAACTCCCAACAAATGGCCATAATCCCCCAGAGAGGCTTTTACACAAAGTTTTATTATGCTCAGATAACTTTGAACTCTTACAAATAAAGGTCTGAATTTCTACAAATTTAACTTAGCAGTTCAAGTTTAATTACTAAAAAGGTTCATGCTGGACCTCCATGAAGAAATTTAAGTGTGACATCATCTGACAGATTTCCTTAAGTACTGTGGAGAATCTGTTAGTTGCTGTTATTTCTGCAAGGCTTGGCTGGGGAAACAATGAACACCAATAAAAAGTGATAACACAAAATCAATATTATAACAATTTCTAATAATTTTGAGCTCCACAGGGCTTTTAGAAGTTAATGCATAGAAAAGAATGAAATGATACATGGAACATATGTGAAGAGGCTTTCAAACATATAAATGAATGTCAGTCCACATCTCAGGGGCCAGAGCCCTTTTTCCCTTTGGAAAAACTGGACTACTCATTAATGTGTTTAAGGCCAAAAATTAGTCATTGAGTAAATTAAATTAAATCCATTTGAAATAGAATTAAAATGATGGAAAAGTGCTGAAAATAGTTTTTGTAACAATTAGAGTTTCTCTACAAAAATTAATGAAAAGCTCCATCTTAATCAAGTCCTAGTCCTGTCAGCATCCCTCTTTGTCATTCTCTATTGTCATTTAAATAGCTAATCTTTCCTTTTTCCTTGCCACAGTTTCTACCTTTCATATCAGCTAGAGTTGGTGTGCCTCCAAGTTCCATGATAGTTAATTAAAAAGTTAGGAAAACCACCTGATTTAGGCTTCCTGTGGCTGAAGGAAAGCAGATACACTCATCAGGAAGAGAAAAGATACAAATGAGTTATGCTATTTTTGTACAATTGTGGAAGATATAGATCAAAACAGCCTCTTAGGTCAAGTAGTTCAACTCCCTACTAGAGCAGACACATTTCCAACAGGAAGAATTTTTATGTTTTAACTAACCTAGTTTTGAAGATCCCAAATAATAAGGATTTCATAACATTGCCAATTTATTCTGATTACTCCTTTCATAAACTGTATCCACAAACTTTTCTCCTTTTTGCTTTTTTTTTTCTTGTTGTTCTTATTGCAAATATTTCTATTATATTTATACTTTATATTATTATTTCAGCAGGAAATAATCTGTGTGAATTATAAATGTGTTGGGTGAAAACATGCTTTCAAATGTGATCATTGGACATTTCTGAGACATCCATCAACAAATGTCACACATCACAGATTCTTTACCTCTGCCCACCATGACTGCCATTGATATATTCAGAGAGCTTTGTCATGAGAGAAGAAACAATTGCATGAAGATCCAATTAATGTGGATCTCTCCAGGCTTCTGTAGGAAGCAAATTTGTGCTAACCTGCCACAGAAATGTATGGATGAAAATAAAGCTACACACATGCTGACAACACTTAGTCCAAGTTACCTTTATCCACAAGCTGGTAAGTTGATGTTCTCTTTTTAGATACAAGAGTAAGGGAAGAATGCTGGAAGAAGGGACTGAGCCTTTCCAATAATAAGAAGAGATATTCTTTAATAATTTTTCCCAAAATTTCAAGAAGAAAAAATTTTTTATCTGCTTAGCTGAAATTTACTTAGAAATCATAAAATATAAATAATGTACTTCCCAATATTCTTAATGCAGAAGATGTTGTGATGCTTTGCTGGCGGAGGAGCAGGGCAAAAATGGGACAGGATCCCTAGCAAGGGGCCAGTGTCTCAGGGGACACAGAAAGGACATGGAAAAGGCTCTGTAGCCCCCACCAGAGAACGAACCAGACAGTCCTTGCTCTTCTTATAACAAATATAGCAGGAAGTGAAAAGAGACAGCGAGCCTGGAGGTCAGATAAGTGTGTGGTTAATACAGAGAGCCTGCCCAGACTTACACACCTGTCCAGGCTGCCCCTCATAGCATGGCAACAGCTATGAGGAGGAGGGTTCACAGCTGGAGGATTCACAACCACTTAGGAAAATACTGCTTAGAGTTTTTTGCTGTGAGCAACACCCCTTTTTATTCCTTGGCACCTGGTTTGTTTATTTAAACTTGTGGCAGGGACTGTTCTTTGCATACAGCTTAGATGTAGTATGTTTGTGTACTGACTGAGGCAGGACTCCCTGGACAGCGTTCTCATACAATTAAAGGATAATGGCAAAGCCAAGCAGATATTGTAACTGTCATATCCCCCAAATAAAAATTCAGCCCTTTCAGAGCCCTTGCAGTTTGTCAGAACTTGAATGTAATCCTGAAGTCCAGAAGTCATTTCCTTATTGTGAAATAGTATTTTTACTCAGCAATGAAACTGATAAAAACCTGGCTTCAGGGAAATCCCAAAGTTTTTCCTATCCAAGACAATTTCTGCACAATATTCAAAATCAGAAAGGACCAAGTAGTTAATTCACACTACTCCTACTGACTGCACACCAAAGGATGCACACTGATGGCAGCTCCCAGATACACAGATACCATTCAGCAAAAAGTCTTGAGAAGTGAATGTTTTTAATGAGGACTATGTGCCTTTAAATAGATGATCCAGGCCTTTGAAAGTCACAGGAGTGGGCCAAATTGAGCATTCTACTTATTGTAAGTGATACTTTTCTTAGCCAGAGGATGTAACAGATGTGTTGAAGTGCATTCATTATTGCAATGATTTTCAGCTGAGCACAGTCTTGTTTTTTGTAGCCAGGATTTTTCATTTTCAGACACTGAGCCTGCAATTTGGTGCTGGTAGAAATAGCAAATTAATGCCTGTTTTCTTTGTACAAATGATCAGTCAGGGCAGCTGACAACCCTATGGAATTATTTTGCTTGTTTTCAGTATAAATTCCAAGGAAAGTGCTCAAGGAGTTTGGGTCAGGCCCATTCTCAGTTATTTCCACATTTCCCAGCACTACACATCATCAGCTCTTTTTCCCTCAATTTTTCTTTCAATTTTTCCCTCATATTCTTGCTTCTCTTTTTTATTTGCACTCTGGCCATAAAACTTTTCTCCCATCTCAGAGTATATTTTACTGAGAACTTGGTCAGATAAAGTTAAAACATAGACAGTTCTCATCACAGTCACAATGGTCCAGAGATCAAATATGCAATGTTATTGTCTCTCCCAAATGTATCTGATTCTGAAAAATTCTACATGTGCTTATGTGCTTTGTTCAAATGTATCCTTGTGACTTTTTTTCCTCTAGAAGTCTTTTACCTATCCAATTGATTTGTTGTGCTTCAAAGATATGATTACAAACCCCTGAAAACTAACCAGTGAATATCAGTAATTTGAATCTGTAAAGCACATCAGTCAATACATTCACTCTGAAACCCCCACAACATGCTCATAACAATGCTTCATTTTTATCAGCTTTCTTGCAGATCAATATTTATAGTATCATTCAAACATTTATTATGATAGAACAATAGTGCTCAGGATCCAAATAAGAAGGGAAAAGAAAACATGAATGCAGGGCACGCTTTTAACAGCTCGCAGGTCTCTGAGTTTTCACTCGTTTGCTTTGCTCAGAGCTTAAACTGGAAGGCTCTGGTCCTTTCAACACAAGCTGACAGAAGAGGCTCCTGAATCAAGACAGCAAACTCTTTTCTGATAATTTTAATCACATTGCTCAGACTGGGCTCCTCTGTGGTGCTGGTAGGTGAGGAGAGGCTGCACAAGCACCCAGCTCACCCCCACCATGCCTGAATTACTGTGACTCTGCCATGGCTCACTCCTGGAGGTGCTAAAACTAGACACCCCCTCCCCTCTAAGCCTGGTTATTCCCTGCTTCCCTGCATTCTCATACATCCTAGGATCCCAAAGCCATGTTTAACCTGCTCACCCTACTGACAGTCCTTCTGCATAGCACAAAGATGGAACAGGGAGCACAGCACCCTCTGTGACAGGCCTCAATCCTTCCTCATCCCTCCTCAAAACCTCATCCCACCCTCAGTGGAGCTCTGGCTTCAGTGGAAGTAACAAAGCTGAATTGATCTAAATTGGCCTCTTTTTTTTTTTTTTTTTTTTTTTTTTTTCCCCCACACTTTCTGCAGGTGAAACTTAGGGCCTAGGAGTTTTCAGTAGGGCGGATTAAACATTGGCAAAGTTGTGAGTATCCAAATGCAGGCTTAAACAAGAGGCAGTGCCAAGCAACATTAATAGGCTGTGCTACCAGCCTTGCCTATAGCATATCTCTCTATTTACTGAGGGGTGATGTATAATTATGATGAGTGATGCAATCTGCTCACTAGCCAGAGCTGTCAGAACTTGGCTGTCTCTACAGTGATGGAAAGAGGATCATAATAACTTCTAAATGTGACTGATAATGTGGTTTACATTTCCCACATTGTTAGCTCATGCACATTGGGATTTCTGGCTGGTAGGAAATAGATAACATTTCTATTACTTTTTGGGCCTGGTTTTACCTCAGTCTTTAACAGTTTGTTGGCTTTGGATGAGTTGTATTAGCAGCATCCTGGCATTCTTTGTGTGTCTGGCACTTTTCTGGTTTTATTCCTGGACACTACACCAAAGATATATACTGGCATGTAGTCTTTACCTTTTGCTGAGCCAAGTTAACCCATCAATGTATGTCTAAAAAGAGACATTGCAATATTCATAGCTGTTACTGCTAGTGAACCAAAGTAGATGCCAACGTTCAGAGAGTTTATAGTTATGAGGCAGTGGAAAGAATCCCTTTTATTTGACCTCTGATGTGCATGGTGTTGCAAACAAACAACTTCAACTGCTCATGAAGTTCATAGATCCCATTTTAACAGCCCTCAATGGGGAAAGATTAAATGCTTTCAATGGAATTCACCTATTTCAAGGGAGCTTAAAAATATAGTGCCGGTCTTCAGAGTAGTTAGAAGAGTTTCAAAGCTGGTATACCCTTGTCTCTTAACAGAGAAGAGGGATTAGATTTAACTCAGGAATCCTGCATTCATTGCTTCTGCTAGCAATCTGAACATGACAGGAGCACAGAGAGAAGGCACAATACAGCTAACACAGGTGATCTTCCTTGCTCTGAGATGTGTGTTCAAGACTCATCTTTCAAGACCATCTTTTTGCTAAAAAACTTAGAAGCAGACCCAGTTCTTTGCTTTAAAATAACTTCAAAGGCAAGTATTTTCTAGATTTGTGACATTAAACATAAATATTCCTGAAGGATGACTCCTGGAAAGGAATGCATTTTTTTATACACATACCTGGCAGAGCACAGAAAGACAGGCACACCAGACTGAAAGGGTCCTCAGGGATGCAGTCCCCACTTATCCCACATCACGTGACCCTTTGAAAACCTTAGGTTTTCTCTCTGTCTATAGTCAAGAAACTGTTTCAGAATCTGTTTGCTGAGTTGGTCAGATACAATATTCTGATCCCTAAGTGAATTCCCATGTGGCTTATACCAAGAAGCTCCTTCACCTTGAAAAGGTATTTTCCCTCCTCACGCTGAACCCATAAATGCAAATGCACAGCAGCCACCACCATTCTTTATGTCACTAAGATAAACAATTCAAGTGTTTTGGCCTCCTCTTATGAAGTAGCTGCTTCTTTTCCCAGCCCAGCTGCCTACCTCCCTGTCCCTACAGCAGTCAGAAATCACCTCTCCTTATGGTGAGCATACAATGCACAAACTTTGCACTGCTCTGCTTGTGCTTCCCTCTCACTTTTAGAAACACTTCTGCCCTTATATATTTAGAGTGAATTTGACCACCCTACTGCTGCATTGTAGTAATATTCTGCAGTCTTCTTTTTTGCCTCACAGCCATTTCCAAATTATGAACTCCTAATGTGCAGCAGAATTATTATTTCCTTATGCATGACCTTGATTTCAGGCCCTTGAATGTAATTCTGAGGTCAGCCCAGTTTCTGCATGCCAGTTCACTCCTCCTCTCCACTAAGAGTGCCTCCCAGCACCTTGGCATCAGTGACTTGGTTTGATATTAGTTAACTTCCTAATAGTCCTGCCAAGCTCATTAATGAAAATAGTTAGCAGAATTAGCGCCAAACCTTATCCTTGAGGAACTCTGTTAATGAATCTTCTTGACCTTATATTTCCATTTTAACCCTCTCTGTTGCTCTCGCCCTGGAAGCTAGGTCCTACCATTTGATTTTTGCCCTGTGAATCCCCATCACATTCATTAATCCATATTCCCCATGTGATGGTACAACCAATAACCTTCCCTCATTCAAGACAGACAGATCTACAATATTATTTTAACAGAGAAAGTCATTGACTAGTCTGGTACAAGCTCCTATTTGACAAAATCAATGTGCATTTTAATCCCCTTTTTCTTTGACATCTGCCTTTTAGATACTTTCAAAATCCATGTTGAAATTATGATCCAGTATTGAGAGTAGATAAACCCAGGTCATTTTCCAATCTCTGTCTCAAAATATCAGCACTACAGGTGCTGCTGGTGGTCACCTGCTGTGATCAGGCATATTCCAGGTTTGTTCGTCTAACTTGCACACAGACAAGGAATGCAACATGTAAATTCCAGTTCACTGAGGTGAGATGGAGAATACGTGTATCCTCTGGCTCTGTACTCCCAAGAAACAGGCTTTGACAAATCTAGGGTTTCATTTGGAAAACCAGTTTTGATTTTGTGGTATTAGTTTGGTAAGGTTTATTTATTTCTACTTTTCTGCAACACAGCCAGACTTTGTACACAACACTTGCTGTTCTGACCATGACCACCTCATGAATCTTCCCAAGGCCAAGTAAAAGCAGTTATGTTTCACTGTTAGGAACCACCTCTGCCTATAATTTTATTTCTGATCCTGGAAAGTCTGAGGGTATCACTCAGAATATTCAAGATAAATTTAGGATAGAGAGTTGCGAAAAGGAGAATGTATGCAATGGTATATTTGTTTTAAATGTTTGGTCTGTATGAAATTGTGTAAAGAGTTGGAAATGCCTGAAGCAGTTGATACAGTTGAAAGACTGACAGGTTTCCTGCACCTGGAGTAGTTGTGGGAAGAGGCCAAGTGATCTGGGGATGTCTCAGTGCTGGAGGTGGCAAAGTAGCCATGGGGCCACTGCTCCAAGGACCAAGAGGAGATTGTCACCTGCTCCTCTCCCCACTCTCTCAACACACAGAGAAGCAGCAATACACTTAGGTAAATATCATTAAAGTTTCTCCACAGCCCTCTAGCACTGCTTCACCCCTTTATCTTCCCAATTTCTCCCCTGGTAGAAGAGGCAAGATCCTCTGCTCCAACCTAAAGTTACAAGTTCAATTATTCATATGCTGTCAGGAAGCCTTCTGCTTCCAATTATCATGTAAATCCAGTGCATCACATAGGAAGCATCCTGATAATTGATATGCTTACACATATGAGTAAAGAAGTAAAACTTTCATTTTTCATGTATAATTACACACATAGAGGTACATATATATATTTATACATATATATGGTATTTCTGTTAGTAAAAGGAATTGCTGTAAATTTACATCAATGCACTTTATTTAATCATCTCTTAATCTTCATAGACTAAATCCTAGTAAACACTAATTGGCAATGCCTGTCTTATCAGGAAGAGAATAGTCCTATTGGGGAATAATTCTTCTCCAAGAAGTTTTTTATAGTCAGGCTAGTAAAAATGAGTTAAATGTAATTTTGACTCATCCATAATAATCTGTTTATAGCTCTGATGGTTAGTTCTGTTTTCCACAGAAGCAATCACTTGCTAGATAGAATGGAACTGTAATCTTAATTTATCACATACATTTTTTGATAGCAGCTAGTGGAGTGCAGTAAATATTCCAGTCGGAACAAAGGTGCAAATAATCAATACATCTGTTCCATTTACACCAATAATGGCACATAGTGAGATTTATGGGCCTCAGTATAAAGGAGGTGCACTACTCTGCTGATTGCTCTTCAATCGCTGACATGCATTTCAGTTTCACTTCTGTGTAAATATGACAAGAGACAAACCAGTCATGGAAAATTATTGAATGCACAACCAACAGACTCTCAGACAGAGTTTTCGCCTCCTCTTTTTTTTTTTTTTTTTTTTAATAAAAATTTTTTTTTTTTTTTTTTTAAATAAAATTCTCTTGGTTTAAAAAAAGCCTTGTTTCCCTTCCATGGGAGGAGATTTCAATTAGCTGGCTGCCTACATTCCTTACTCCACACCAAAGACAGGCCTCATTTTAATTCAAACCCAGATGCATTGTTTGCTACTGTAAGGAATCATGGCTCATGATGGCAAAATTTGCCTCAGCTGTCTAAAATTGCTCAGAACATTAAGGCCTCTATTATCTAAATGCTGATTTGATTATCAATACTTTAATCTGTGAAAAAGAAATATGTCACTGCTTAGAAGCTGAGTAGGCTAACTGGAGAAAATTTACAATGAAGAGAGCCTTAAGAGCCGGGATCTGCTGAAAGGAAATAGAATTAAGAGCTTGTTAATGAAAATACTTTCTATAAACTCTCTTTTGACATCAGGTGCTACATTAAAAACCTATCAAGTCTCTAAAAATTATTCCAGTAAGAGTATAAGGCAGACTTTGGAGGAATGGAAAACTTGCTCTCCATCTTTTCATGTACTGTCTGTTTCTGGTGTCAGGTCCAGGAACATTTTCTTTTTGCCACAGAAAGGTAAAATGCTGTAAGATGAACAGCCATTTGAGGATGACAGTCTGACAAGAAGCTACTGAGCATTACATGTTTACATATGCTTTTATTTTGCTAGCAGCTGACAAACTGCAGTAAATAACTGCGGGGACAAGGGTGAAAATGACCAATAGATTAATTCTGTTTAAATCAATGAAATAATTTCTTATACATCAGGATGACATGATGCACATTGACAAGATGCTCATGGTGCTTCTCCTTCATGTCTTCTAAGGGTAATGCTCTACTCAGCATTTTCTGAGGTAAATTTGCCTTTGTTGTTCCTCCACACTTTACCAAATTAAGACACTCATTATCATTAGCTGGCTTTGGAAATCTTAGTCCAAGGCTCAGTACTGATCCCTGGTGCAGAAAGATAAAGCTGCATCAGGGTCTGTAGTGGTGTCGGTGACAAAGAGCAGGAGAAGAGCAGACAGTGCTTTGGGTGAAGTGTGATGCCACAGTGGAGGAACCAAGTAATGTGAGGCCCTGGTGAGCCAGAGCTGGAAAAAAAATGGAAAGAAGAAATTTAAAATCTTGTATTCTCTTTCCATACCTTTATTGATTCAAGCCTGCAAATAAGACTTCCAGGTGCCTTCTCTCTTCTCTCTACCCGACACACACAGCTCACAAGGTGGGTAGGAGGGAAATAACAGAAGAGCACAGCCTGCAGGAAGATGGTTAAGCAGGCACATGTACTCCAGCAACAACTGTAGACAACTCACACCTGTGCTTGCATCAGCAAAACCCCACCAGGTGACATGATAGGACTTGGTTACAGCTTGGGTTACCGTCCTCGGGCAACTCAGGAACCCTCAGTATAATCTAACAACCCTCAGTATAATCTAACTGAGTAGGAGGCAGGTGCCCAAATTTTCCTTTCATCCAAGCTGTGATACATCTAGGTTTGCACAGTAGCAGAACTATGAAGATGTTCCACCATAGTCCTGAGATTATAGGATTCGAAGTCCAGGAAAAGAGGGAGACTGATGGTCCAGTCTTCCTTTGTACTCAACAGAGAAAAAGAATTTTTCAGCTCGTACTTTGTCAGCTCACTATATGCATGTTGTTATCAGTGGTAGTCTCCCATTGCTTAAAAAAGCTGGAATAATAATATACAGTGGCATATACTCAGAATTGTGTATGAAGTCTCGGAACTGCAAAAGAAGACTAATTTAGATGGCACTCAAACATTAGGAAACGTCAGATTTCTACGCTCTCACAATTTTTTCTTCTGAATAAAATAGTCCTAATGAAAGCATGCATCATCTCAAAATGTGCATGAGGTTAAAGCTGTATGGGCAACTGGATAATATTCCTTCACTAAAATTTGAAGGCCTTTGATTTTGTAGAACTGCTTTGAAGACTTGAGAGGAGATCCTTTATCCCTGATGAATCTGGACCCTGTCACTGGATCCATTCCAAGCAAGTGTCCACACACAGAGCACACACTCCCACATGAGACTTCACTGTAAAGACATGTACTTTAAAAGCCCCAATTTAGAATTTACTCACTCAGATTTCTTTCTAAATCCATATCTTCCTGCTCTAAGAAGATCCTGCTTGTATCAATGTTGCTTTTCAGTGTCCCAAAAGCAAAAAAGAATACTTGCATAAAATGTTTGAGAAAATTTTCACCTACAGATATAAAATGAAATAGAGCTGGTTCATCAGTTTCCTGGTTCTTTACAGCAGCAATCAATACTGGCCATCCGAGTATAACAATGGAAGAAACTAATCCCATGGCATCAGGAAGCCAGAGGCACAGCTTTAGCTCGGTGCTCAGTCTCAATCTGCCATGCTTTTGCCAGAGGGATTAGCCTGCCTCTGATCACAGTTTTGAAAACCCTGGCATGCCTTTTGGATTAATCAGCCCCCACTACAGATGTAACAGGCAACAATCAGGCAACAACAAATTATTTTCTGTGAAGTTATGCACAGTTCAGCTGCGGGTCCAGCTTGCCCTGCCAGAGTACTTAGACCTCCTTGGAGAAGACCAGGGCCTGAGCCTAATGTGATCTGTGCTGCCTGTGGAGTTGTAAACCAAATTTCTCTGGGATGGAACATCTGATGATTGCTATCTGCAGAGTTACATGCTGGCCAGCCTGATTAATATGAATGTAGTGGGATAGAGGAGAGCCTCCCAGCCTCTGAATATATTTATTCCTGAGTGAAGCAGAATGTCTGACAAGAGCTCTCAGAAACGTAAAGGTTTATTGTCTCATAATGGAATAAAGGGATTAATTCAGAATAGGTCTGTAGCCACTTGTAAAATATTTCATTTTAATAATTTATACTAATGGAATATATGATCTAGGGGGGGATCATATGGGTTGCTCCTGGGCAGTTGTTGACAAGGCAAATGTGACTGGGGAGACCTGGGCTGGACTGTTATTTGCTTGTCCCTAGTGGACTTTTAGGATGTTAAAAAGAGAGAATAAGAACAAGCAGCAGACAAAGCCTTTAATTCATCTACTCTTCCTGTCACTGCAGAGTGCTCATCAGACGACAGAGCTGATCAGCTCAGCAGGTTCCTAAAACATTCACAAGGAGAAAAAACTTAAGCTTTTATCTCTGTAATAAGTAATGAAACCTAATTTTCCTTTCTAACAAGAAAAAAACTAGCCTTCTTGTGTGAGCCCAGAAGGGCTCAGTAACAGAAACAATCACAACTCCAAGAGGCGTGCAGAGATTTAGGGGTCACAGATGCTGTTGTGGGGCTGAGTCTCAGAGCTGTGGCTGAAGAAAGAGCTTGATGTGATAGGCAAGAATTATGCAGGCATCACAGAAAGAGTTGTATCTCTTTCCACACATGTGCTGTAAGTCTGTTATCTCCCTTTTTCCATCTGAACTGTGTCTGTGATTGATATTTCTGACATGCACCCTGTCTAAAATCTGAGAAAGGACCTCAGCATTGCCAGCATTGCCCAGGGATTCTTAACTGAGAGATTTTCAGAAATTTCTCAGTTCTGTTTCATCTATCTCTTGTTTTATAAACCCATCTGCTCTCTGACAGTATCACACAGAGCCCAGTGTCTCAGCAAGACATTTCCTTCAACCCTTATCCAGGACTGCTTAGGCCACCTAAAAAAAAGCATCACATATGTATTTTTCAACTCTTTCTGTCAGTATCAATAAATCAGAATCAACAGAATTTGTTCTCATTTCTGTTCTTATTAACAACAACAACAAAAAAAAAATCACACAGAAATTCCTGATTGATTAGTTCTTTTTTATCTGACAGCGGAAAAAAACATGGAACTTTGTCCTATCTCTGCCTCATTTTTAAAGATCAAAAGTTGACCTCTGCTTTCTGCCTACTTCCTCAGCTTTGTTTTTGTCAAGCTGCAAACATTTTTCTTTCATAACAATTTACATATGTAATTACTACAAGTACTTCAGGAATTGTTTGCTGAAGGCTCCATGTAAATACTAATTATCAGTGATTAAAAATCCACAGCTATTAGGGAGATACTGATAGGGAGAAAATACTGCTTAGGAAGCAACTAACATTTGTCTAGGCAAAATTAAACATCAAATAACTTTCTATCTATGTATGTAATTATACAATATGACTCATCATCTCCTGCATAAATGGAAGTGCAAATGGGACAAAGGTGTCCCCACACACACATTTACATGCACACTCCCTCCCAGCCTTCTCACAAACTATGCATCTTCAACATTGCAAACCCACTCCATGTTGGGAGCAGAGAACATTCAAAAGTCTCACAGCACAGTTGCAGAAACATAACAGCTGTGTTGAATGCTTTCCATGACATCCTAAAATCAGGTGCTTCCACGCTGGTGATATGCAAACTTAATTCTCCAGGTCGTAAAATGCACTGGGATACTCTCTTGTGCTAAGTAAGGGACGTTATCCTGCATAAATACTACAAATAAAATGCAGGAACAATTGGCATCTGCTTGATTTTTTTTTTACAAAAAAGTTTTTCACCCTCCTTGATGTTTTTTGGTTTGGTTTTGTTTTGTTTTGTTTTTTTTTGTTTTTTTTTTAATTGCTAATGAATATGTTTCCTCACTACCCATGGTTCAGTATGCATGTACTTTGAAGTGGAATTTTGGCCTGTCTACAGATGTCAAAGGGCATTTTGTCATTGTTGTAAGTGAAATTATATTTTCATTTCAGTGATTTATTACAGATTTCAGCAGGCTTTGAATCAGCCTTAGTCCATCTAAAATTAATCAGCTTTCTGAGCCTGGTGGGAAAAATAAGCAAGTAATCTATGTGGGCTATACAGCAATCCCAAAATCTGCTCACTGCTGTACCTACTACTGATGGTGAGGGCAAAAAGCCATTAAGCAAGCAGACAGGCAAAGGGGCAGTAATTTCACAGGGGGTGCAGAACAGATTCCTGCTCTCTGAGCACGGCTCCGTCTCACTGAAACCTGGGGCTGTAATGGGGCAGTGGGAATGTGCCTGGAGCACAGGGCTGCTGATGGCGCTCACCTCTGATGGGCAGATGGGGTGATGCCTTGGGCAGGCTGACCTGAAACGGAGACTGAACAGCGCTAGAGAATAAAGTAGGTATTTATTGAAAGGCCTCTCGGATACACCTTGGGGAGGACAGGAGTCTGACCAGGGCTACACCCAGGGTGGACTAAGAATGGTCACAAAATGGCTAACCAGTCACAAGGTCTTACACTTTTGTAGGTTTTGGTGCATTTGCATATTGGGGTTTAACTGTCCAATTACAGCTTTGGGTTGTGAAGTATCATCCTTCTTGTTTTCTTTCTTCAGTCCACCAATGGTTATGCTTTTGGGCCTGAAAGCCTTGGTCCTTGGCCTTCAGCAGGAAAAGGATTTGTTTTGTCTACCTACTCTGTGAAGAGAGCTTACTAGCACTTATTATGAGGCTCAGAACTACACCCCTAGGCAGCACAGAATCTGAAAAACAAGAAATCTGAAACTTAAGGCATCAGGGGCAGCTTAGAGAAAGCCTCTCATCCCACAGTAACTCTCAGCCTTGGTGCTCTCAGTGCCTGCAGCCACAGTGCCAAAGGCAGGGAAAAGCCACACACAAAGACAGCTGGACTGAGCTGCCTCCAGAATTCATTTTCAACTGTATTTCTATTCACTTCTGTAGAGTTTATTTTTCCCTTTCTGGCTCTGCCATTTTAGGCTCAGATTCAATTCAGGGAAACACTTCAATTATCTCTGGATCAGGCCCTCAGTTTGTATTGTGGTTGAGGCTTTGAAAATTGTTGCTATCAAAACTATTAGCAGACTTGCCTGTGCTATTTTGAGCTGGACTGAAAAGGGCTTGATAGGAACATTGAGCCACTCACAAACCCCACGTCAGACAAGAATAACAGGAATTTCACTGTCAGGTTTTAACTTCCAGCTTTCAGTTTTCTCAGCCATCCTGTTCTCTCTCCAGACCCAAGCTCCCCGGAGCCCAAGGCCAAGGTGTGGCAAAAAAGGGCTGATGTTTGTGCCAAGACTGAATCTGTCTTGGCTTGGTTTGCTCCTGTCAAGAGGACAGCACCAGCTTAGTGCTGGCGGCTTTTCCTTCCTGGCATGTCAGGCTCACACCACATCAGCTCAGGGGGAGCTCCAGTAAAACCCTGGTCTATCTGCCACCAACTGCTGATGAGAGAGGAAAAAACAGTGACCAACCCCTGTGTCTCTGCAGAAATAAAAAAGCATGGGAACTCCCTGACATCTGGAAAAGCTTGGCTGTCATGTAGCTCCCTAAAACAGAGTTTCCTAGAACCTAAGTAGCAATGGCTTCCTAAAGTCTGCCAATAACTAGTGGTTTTGATCAATATTTTGTTACTTTATAGCATTTCCTCAGTCTTGGCATTTTTATTCATCCTCCTCATATTTTCACTTTCCTTTTTTTCTTCTCTTTTGCTTCAACAAAGCATGAAATCATTGTTTGTCAAAAGATAATCTGCCTGCTGCTATTTCTGTTTGTAACTAATAGTATTTTCTTCAGTCTTCTAGATTTCTGGGGAGATGTAACTGGATTTGAGATCAGTCAGCCCCATTGCTGTGCTTGAAAGTTACAATCAGTAACACAGTGAGACCCTCTTGGTCTCATTTTTTTTGTTTCATTTCCTGAAAATGGTAAATGCAGCTTTCAAGACAGAGAGACCTCCCTCCCTCCCACCAGTCCCTCTCTTTCCCCAGCCCCAGCTGGTCTGCTACGAATGGAGAATTGGACAAAAAAATATATACATAGTGACAAACAAGGAACAGTTTAAGATTTTAGTCACCCACTCAATTCTCGTTCACCATCTTTGACCTCCTCCCACAATGGATGTGGAGGTTCAGGCAACAAAGAAGAAAGAGAATACAAAAGGCAGTATGCTGTCGGGGGTGGAGGGATTTATCTGCTGGGACCAGAAGGAAATACCATCCTCTTCTTGTTCTCTATCTTACAAGTTAAAACAACAGCTAAATGCAACTTGGAGGACCTGAGTTCAAAGCTCTCTCCTGGCTGAGGGAGTCAGAACCTGCAGCATTCAGTCACAGCTGGGCCACCAGCAGGGGAAGAATCAGAACCTGGAAGGAAAAGCAATATTTACCTGCCCTGCTGAAGTAATTTGTAAGTTATTTGAAGTAATGTCATGTAACATAAAACCTCCATTCATTACATATGTAAATAATGTATAACTGTGTGCTAGCTGTTAACATGAGCACAAAAGTTGAGAAGATATGGAATCCTGCTTGAGTGTATATAACCCCATGGATAGGTATGATTGACTAAAGGGGGAAAGAAGAGAAGCACCATGATTCCAAGAACAAGAGTGAGATAAAAGTGCTTGTCATTCTCTGGTGAGTGGTGTGTCATTGTAATGGCTTCTGAAAAAAATCTCCTCTGAGCTCTGCATGACAGTGTATCACTCAGGACAGCAGAAGGGTGGATTACACAGAAAGAAAGAGAAAAAAACCCCAAAGGTAGCAACCTCGGAGAGTTTTATAGTGGTATCCATCACACGCACTGCAGGAACTGTAATTATGTCTGGTGAAAAGTTACCACCAAAGCATCCCTTGGAAAGTGGTCAAGTCCAGAGGGGGCTGAGTGCTTGTCAGCAGGCCAGGGTGTGGGTCTCTCCTCCAGGACCAAATATGGGGCCACCTGCTCTTGGTAGGGCAGAACACAGTCCAGGTGCTCTTCCCTCCCACCCACTTCCCTTCCTTCATCTGATCCTTTCAGATCACTCAGACATATTCACAGCCCTCCTCCAGCTCACCTCTATTTTATTTTTCTTTGCTCTAATGTGGAAAGAAAACAGGTCTCGAAACCTCAAGAACTGCTTGTTGTCCTCTGATCAGCTTGGGCTGGGATGCCAAACTGTATCACTTGTAGCAGTGGGAAGATCAAAAAGGGACCCCAAAATGTGGGCTATTTATTCTTGGGCTGTCATTCAGCTCTCCAAGCATTGCTAAAACTAAACTGGAAACACAACAAAAACTGGTTTTCAGGCTTTATTGTTTTTATTTCCAGCTGATTCTGGACTTTAGAAACATGAATTCAGCTTTTCCAGTATCTTCAGATCATCTCACACAGCATCTGGGTCTGCCGGACAAAAACAAATCCCAGTAAGCAAGAGGCCGGAATTAATGAAGCTAAAACTGTTTTCAGTCTGATTTTATATTCAGCTCAGGATCAACTTCCTTTGTTTTGGCAAGAATCAGTGTGTGTATGCCTGTGTGTGTTTGTGTACATTTATGTGTGTTTACCTTGTGGTGGTTTTACTGGTAGCGGGGATTGCAAATGTGCTTGTTCATTCCTCATGGTTTCACTGTACAAGTCAAATATAATTGATTTAGAAGGAAAGAGGCTTGCCAAGAACAGTAGTGATGGCTTAGTGCTAAGTAAATTTAATGGAATATACTTTGGCCAACAGCAGCATCTTTGAGAAGGAACGATTCACCTTCTCTCAGAAATAATCATGAGAAGCTAAGTAAGTGGCTGAGAAGCTAGTTTATGCACCAGAGGTTCAAAGGCCTGCAGTGCTAGCTAATAGAATCCAACAGCTATCAAAAATCATGGCCAGCTGAGCTGGTGAGTCCCAGGAGGGTGAAGGAAAAAGGAGGAGAGAGAAAAATTCCTAAGGGTGGTTTTCTGTGTAGATTGAATATACACTGGTGTTTTTTTATTATTCTGGGAAAGATAAAATGAAATGAAAGTGACAGAGACTGACAGTTTTAGGTATTAAAATATTTAAAGAAAGAGTCATTAATATATTAGTCCAGAAAATATTATTTCATCTAGCAGAGGTTAATACATTTCACAGATTCTAAGGCCATAAAAGGCTATTGGGATCACCTAGATCAGGTTTAATATGATTCAGGTTCAGTAATAGATGCAGAGACCTGTTCTGCCAGGCAGGCAGCAGAGTAAGGTCGTTCCCAAAGTCCCGGAGGAAAAGCAGAGACAGTCACAGCTCCGCCAACCAACTCTCCAACAGAAGTGAGCAGGATGTGCTTGGAGACACTATGCTGTTTTATGAGCGAGTCCTGCGGGGGGTCAGCGCTGCGGGGCCGTGCTGAGCCAGTGTGACAAAGACCAGAGGGCTCACCTTCCCTGGCAGGCAGCAGCCGTGCTTTGCCGTGGACACACAGCACCTCGGCTCAGCTCTGCCCAGGATTCTGCTCTCCGGTCCCCACCCTGCTCCCGGCTGTGTTTGGGATGCGGGGCAGAGCCCGCGAGTGTCCCGGGCCAGCTGCTGTCACTGTCCCCTGCAGACCTCGCAGCTCTGGTCCTGCTGACCCCTTCAAGGGGCCAGGTGGGGCTGGGGAGCAGCTGGGCTGGCTCTTCCCGCAGCTCCCGGAGCAGCACACCGCAAACCTGGTCTGGCTGCACCCCGCGGCCCCGGGCAGGGAGCGGGGGGGCGAGTTCAGCGCTGCCAAAGGCACTTGTGTAGGACATGCCTCAGACGCTGCCCGCGGCACCGATGGGCAGATAGGACACGAGCTCTTTCTTGCCTCCTCGGTGCTTCAGCACCTCCACAGCACGGCAGAGACGCTGCGGGTATTTTTATTTCCACACCAAACTTACACTGTTCACCTCAGGCTTAAGCAGAGCATCGTTCAAATTTACTTTCTGGGTTGCTTGTTTGTTTCTAAACCTGCCCCTGCTTTGGGAGAATAGAAAAAGTCTTTAAAAATAGCAGCGGCTGGGAAAGAAGCCCTCATCATTAAGTAAAAATAAGTAAATACAAATCCAAAAACAGTCACTTCTATTTTCACCACAAAAGATGTTTCAGCACTTTTTTCTGCCCATGAAATCACTGCATTTACTATAAAGCCTTCTCTTCTTCCGAGGGTGACAAAAGGTTTCTTTGAAAACCTTTCATTCCGTGCTGGCACACCGGGCTGCAAAACCTGGGCTGGCCCCGAGCTGAAGGTACTGCTGGAAGTTTTTCCTTCTTTTGCCTGGGGGCAACAGAGAAAGAGAAAAGGAGACAGTGAGGCCACTTCTGAGCCTTCTCTATTTGCATCTCACCCTTGTAAGAGAGCTCAGGTGACTTTGTTCTCCTGCTTCATCTGTGTGCTTGTAGCCAACCCTACAGTGGATCTGAGAACCAATCATTCCTATTGATTTCATTGTGAATTTGTCATGTGAAACAACAGATAGAAGAAAAGATTGCCTTGTAGGTATAAGCAAAAAAAAACACAAAAAAACCCAACCTCAAAAAACCACCAGCAAAAAAACCACCAACAGTAAAAAAGGAAGCCAGAACTTTTATTTGCATTAGATAAGCATCTCGGCATATTAAAACCACTGCTGAGCACCTCCAACTGAAATTAAAAGAAAACCTAGGTTTTTTCACTAAAGCTAAATATGTTATTATTAGTTGTGGGCATTGTTGATGTTATATCTCATTTCAAATCATAACAGATGAACGATCTCTAAATTGTTGGTTCAAATGAGATAATACTCCCTCATGCCTTCCTTTGCAACACAAATCCACATAACTACAAATAAACGACATAAATACAATCACTGGCTGGTAGAAAAGCTTCAAATACTATTTTAAATCCTGCAAGTATGGCTGGTGCTCAAATTGACAGCTCAATGCTCTGTCATTTCCCACCACCAATCTCATTATGGAAGTGAACGGCTTTGTCTTATTTTATCCTGTTCCATACACGATGCACTTAAAAGGACTTAAAGAATCTAGTAAATGGAAATATATGGTACAACGAACAGTTAAAAATGTCAATTGAATTAGTTGTCGTGTGATATCTTTTCAGCATACAATGTGAACACAGATGCTGCCTTTTATAGAGATTTATGCATACGAGGAACACGAAGTGGAACAAATGAGATTTGAATTTTATTATTCTTTTACGGCATTGCATTGCAGATAGGTTTTTTTTTATTTAATTAGCTCCTATCTTAACACCTTTGGCAACTCTAAATAATTCAGACAATCTTCTCTTTTGTTGTTTTTGCTGCTGTGGTTGTTTCTTCCACAGAGAAGTAGCCTTTGCAAATGGCAGGAAGATTATCTATCACCTAGTTCAAAAATGATCCTCCCATTACACAAACAGCACACGAGGAGTGCAATGTGATCTCCTCAGTGTCTTAAACCCAAATCAGCTGCCAGATGCACAGTGACAAATCTATCCCAAGCCCGAAGAGGTGCCAGGGTTTGTAAAACTTTCCCTTTTCATGAGGTTTCCACTAAGAAGAAAAGTCAATAGAAGGTGAGTCTGATGGAGTGGGGCTCAGGAAGCTGGCTCCCCACCAGCCCCTCAGCTCACCTAAGGAGGCACAGGGGTGACCTGGTGGCACTACAGCTCCAACAGCCTGTTGTGCCTCCTGGCCTGGTGTCACACCTTAGCAGTAAAACCCAAGCTGGATATGAAATAGGTGTGAAACCCATCATTCCCAGGACTTCAAAGCAACAGGCGGTATTTTGTGTCAAAATAAATAAACAAATGCATGTAGACAGAAGCTGATGTTTATGCTACGTTGCAGTGGTGCAGGGAGGGGGAATAGTCCCTAAGCTTGTTTCTAGACATCACATCCCCACAAACTTCTTTGTTGAAAACTTCAGGGACACGGTGTCTTATAAGGATTCCCTCGGGCCTCGAGCCTCTCCCTCACTTCGCAATGTGTGGGCAGGATACAGCTGTTCAGCTTCACTGCGTGGTCTTCTCATCCAACCTGTTCATATAATGCAAAAATTACATCCCTCAAGGCACTATGGAAATTCACATCCTAACACAGTTTCAAATGCCTATTTATTTCACAGCCTAGTGCAAATATTACGTCTGCTTCAGTATCCACTGTTTCAAATGATACCACAGCGTCTCAGATTAAGTACGTGGGATTTCTTTTGTACCTAAAAAGGACAAGGAATTTCTTATTCTTTTCAGAACAACAGAAAATAATTTTTCTTTTTACTTTTATTAATTACAGTGATGTCTGCCTCCCCCACCTCTCTCCTACTCCTACTTCCAGATTCTTTCATGGCAAATTCAAACATCAGGGAATTTCTGAATTGCATAACTGGTCATTCTAGGGGTGTAGCCCAGCTCAACAGAAAGAAGTATTTTAGGTTAAATATTACACTATAGCCTGTTCACCTACTCCAGCTGAGTCCCCATTTGCAGGAGAAAACAAAAGGTCTCTGCTGCTGTACATCATATAAACAAAACCTGGTATTAAATGTTTAAAGACATGGATTTGAGAAGGTTCTAACTCAAGCTTTCAGCAATTACATTCTTTTGGAAAAGTAGCTCGTGTTTTCAGCATCCTCTTTAAGCCTGGGAAGCAAGCACAGACGGAGGAACTCAGCTCAGCCAGTCTGGGGAACCTCTGCTCAACATCAGCCCTGGCTGTCATACAAGGACATATCCCCAAACAAAGAGACTCACTCATGCTCGCAATGAATGCAGGTCCTGAACACACCACACCCTATGCTGAGGAGGGTTTGGGGTAAAAAAAGGTTTTTTGCTGCCAGTTCTGTACATTCTGCCAATCTTTTTTGCTCCTGTCAACTTTGAACTTCAGAAATGTTGTTCATATATATCCTTTAGCTCAGCTGTGGAAGAAAAGGACATTTGCCAGGTTATGCAATAAGGAGTTTGGTAAAAAATGTGATTGCAAACCCAGGCTGCATGAAATGGTCAGCAGAGAATCCTGGCAAGGGCACCCTGTGTTAAACACCAGATTTCATTCAATCCATCAGAATAACAAAAGAAAGAGGACAAGAGACTGATATTTTGGCAGCAGCTGTCTCTTCAGAGACAGCAGGTGCTGCCAAAATAGTAGGCTCTCTGATCTGTTTTCCTCTGTTTTGTGATTGAGAGGGATGTTTAAACTCTACAGTTGCAATTGATCTAATGAGCCAAGGCTTATTCCTGATAATTGATGATTTTCTTGATCTTCTTTCTTTCTGACACTCCCTCTCCCCAGATGCCCATTCTTCCTTTGAATCACTCAGTGGCCCCTAAGCTTTATTAGATCTTGAAGACTATTTTCCTGTGGTGTGTTCACCACTGCAGGGTTTGTTTCCACTCCAGGTTTACCCTTCCTTCAGGCTCCAGCTGTAGTTCAAAGATGCTCCACTGCTCTTTGCCATCAGCTGCTCACCTGAGCTACCCTTTTGTAACAGCTGTAGCTGCTGCCCCCGTGCTCTGTGCAAAGCTGCTGTTCACCTCAGCACTCATCAAGGGGTATTGAAGGCAAAGAGAGAGCATGAAACAGTAGCTCTAGGTTAAAACCAAGGTAGGAACCTGGGTTTCATGATAATATGCCCAGAGAAACTGGATTAACAGGGAAACATTAGCCAGGTCAGTTTAGGTGTGTGCAAGGCATTACACTTCTCACAGGCAGAAAGACGTTGCCCAGAGCTGAGGTTTGGATGTGTTTATGACTTAAATCCTTTAATACTCCTCCTATTTAAACATCCAAGTCAGGAATTTAGGGGGACAGCAAGCAGGATGGATAGTTAGCAGTATTGCTTGCCCTGTGATTAAGCCATGGCACTGGATGATAAGCTAGAGGAAACCCAAGCCCAGCACCTGGGGCTAGGGCAAGCAAGGGGGGAGCTGACTTCCAGCTCCTGCACCCTAAATTTTCTAGAGACTAGGACCAAGGCAGAAGTCTTTTCTCTCCCTTATGACAGCCTTACTCACTTGCCCAGAGTTGTACTTTCCTTTGCTTGTTCTTCAAGGAGCCCCATATCTGTTTTCTTCTCTTCTGCAAAGTTTCCTAGCATCAGCATATTATGAAAAGGTGGTTTTGAATTGGCAGCTCTCTGTACCAGAGCGGTAGGTGTGTTTTGAGAATGCTTAGCTGAACCAAGGCCTGCAGGATAAGGGATTTTGGAACAGAGAAGGCTGTGTTTTGTAACTCCTACCAAGCACAGATAGAAGGTAGACACCATCCTCTTGGCCAAGGTGTCAGTACTTGTATTTACTTGAGTACAGCAGAAATAACCTGCAAAAGACTTTGCAGAACATTTACACTTTTTTGAGGGTATCTTGGGTCCTGACCTGTTTAGTTAGCTGGTTCATTGGGTTTGATTGAGGATGGCAAAAGGTCTTCAGACTACACAGAATACCAGGCTTGGTACACACCTGTAAGAAGGGAAGAAAGGAGGCTGTAAGCAGATGTCTCCATGGGAATACTGAATAAAAGGTGGCACACTTGGAGGAGGATAGTGCTTAAAGCAAACCAAGTCAGATTTTAGACTTTAGAAAAAACTCCCTTGCCCAACAAGTCATCTGCTACTTACTAAAATCATAAGGTAGGGTTTGACACAGCAGCTCCCCTGCTCCAAACCCCAGCAAGGAGAGCAGTTTGTCTGCTGGCTGAGAGCTGCTTTGGCAGTGCTGTTAGCTTCCCTTTTGGCTTCCTTTCCCTGGTGTACCTTGCCCTGCGGTCTTTGGCAGCACAAGTGGTGACTGCAAAGCAAGCAGTGGGAATGAACTCTTAAAAGGTGGGCACACAGTAGCAGCTCAGCTGGCTCTGACTATTTAAGAGAATTTATCTAAAGAGAGGGCTTTCAGTAGCAAAGGATACATTAACAGGTTCAGGATACATGCAGTGAGGAGAGAAAAACAGCCTGTTCTGTATTTTTCAGCTGGTAACTGGCTTTGGCAGAGTGGAAGACTAAGTCAGGAGTCCAGGGAACAAAAGAGGCAGATTTCTTTCTGCAGTGTTGAGCTTCTGCATTTGCAAACGGTCTTGCTGAGGACACAAAGAGAAGAGAGAGATTACGGCTGTGATAATCTGTATAACAATTCAAGGTTTAGGGAAGCTGGATTCCAGCTCACCTGGGAGAGGGCAGGCAGTTCCAGAGGGTGTGTGGAGAGCAAATACAGTGCCAGGTTTTACTGGAAGCACACAGGGCATGGAGAGGCAATGAAATGTGCAGCAGTGACACTTGCTTTAGAGGGGATAGCACTGGAGTATCACAGTGGCAGACTTTTAGCAGTGCTCTGGGCACATCCAGCTTTTCTAAATCCATTCAGCATAGCTCCTAACAGTTACCATAGCCACATTTTCGAGCCAATGCTACGTCAGGAACACTCTCTATACGGAGCTCTTTGGAAAATTGGTTCCTATTTTTTGGCAGTAATCGAAAGCTGAGCTGTTAGGAAAATGGGAGCTCTAAATGCTTGGATGACATTTCTCAGCTTTGCTCACAAACAGGAGAACTTGTAAGCTACAGAGGCAGTGTCATCAGCCATCTTTTAAGGCTATCATCATCAGACAGACTATTTGCTCTTCTTTTTTGTCCTGATGAGAATTATAAGACAAAGTTAGCAGTAGCAGAGTGACAGACCATGACACCATTCAGGTTAATATATCCCCTGCTTAATGCACAGCTATTATGTTAACAGAAAAAGCACTGATATGCATGTAGGTAGCAGTAGGTGTAGTGCATGACTGTTCCTTTAAATGAAAGGATCACCAGGCAGTTATCTCCATCAGATTTTATTATGTGACATAGGATGAACAATTACATACTGTGCAATAAGCTAAGTGAGGTTTTAATCACTGCTGCATTTATGGATGGTTTATCCTGACCTTTCATAGCCTTAGAAACCAATAACTGAAGCAAAACGAAGTTTACCAGCCCCTCTCAGAAATGAGTCATATGAGCATAATCAAATCCCAGACATTACTAAAACCTGGATTCCTGGGCTGATGAGGAACTGAGAGACTTTCCACATCAGATGGGGCTGAACAAGCCATATCTTTTCTTTTTGACCAATTTTGAACAAAGGATATAGGATTTATGGTTAAGGCCAAATCATCACCTGATGTAAATTACACCAAATTTGCAGCTTTTATTGCCTGCATACTTCTTTCATAAGACAACAGTAAGCTTCATGATATCTTTAATGAAACATACTTATTCTAAGACACATGATGTATCTAAGATTAGTTATGCAGTAATTATGCTAGATAAATGTGGTACTGAAAAGGGAGAGCCCTGTCTTAGGGGGATACAAATTCTGTGGAAAGATTCTCTGACATATAAAGATTTGTTGAAATCCACATGTACCTCAGTTAGCAGAGCTGTGAACAAAACCTGCAGTCTCACCTTTTCTCTCTCCTTATTATACCACCATGGCTTTCAGGAGAGGCAAATGGGATGACAAGGTATGAGAAATTGTACTTAACACAGTTTTCACTTGTTTTTTTCTCAAGTCCCACAGCTCACATTAGGATTCTAATCCAGAATTTTCTCCATTCTAGAAAACTTGAAATAAGAGTTGTCCCCCCTTCATGAGTCTTTTGCATACCACTGATTTATTGACTTCCATGCTTCTGGCAATCAAGTGATGTCTTTCAATCTTAATGCATTCAGGAGGCAACAATTTGAAGCAAAAGACTTGAAGAATCACTACCAGGAGGCAAACTTTAATGATAATCCCTTTTCACTGTAGCCCTGTTTGTACACACAGGAATTGAAAGCTGCCCAATTTCACTTTATTTCAGGCACAAAGGAAATAACATACTGTGATTCTCTCTTTTTTTTTTTTTTCTGAAATGGAAGGCACACTTGCAAAGTCTGCCTGCAGCAAACCTTGTCTACCTGTGGTCTGCTTCAGAAGAGTAGCTTTTCAAGACCTCTCACAGGCTGCCTGCCTCAATCCAGCCTTGGTGACAGAACTGCCTACAGCAATATTTAGCCATTTTATTTGCCACCCTCAGCTGCAAATGCAAAGGAGCAGACACGCCTCAGACAAAATTCACCGCAAACATTCAGAGAAGGCAATCGCTCTGATCTGACCCACAAAAGAGAGAGAAACTGCACATATCCAATGAATTTGCAGGCATCCAGGCATTGCTCCTCACAGCTGCACAGCTGTCCTTCACACATGAAAGAAACAGGTCCGGCTACCAAACATCTCTTTCAGCTTTTCCATCTGTACAGCTCTGTTCAGGTTTCTCCAAACCACAGCCCTGCACAACATTGCAGCTGCCTGCCCCAGATCCTCAGCAGTTGTAACCCAACCTGGCTCCGTGGATTTCAAATGCCTTTTCCACCCACTGGAAAACCCATCGGCAAGTTGAAAGCACTTCCCTCTCCTCCCTCCCCGCCTACCACACAAACATACACAGACACATCCACATACATGGTGAATGGAATGAGTCCAAAATGTTTTTCTCAACTCTGGTATCTTTTTTTTTTTTCCCCCAAACTAGCTTGGAAGGAAAACTTTGAAAGCTTTCCAAAGCAAATGTTCCTGGGGCAAGAGGGATGAGTGTAAAGAGTAGCTAGAGCTTAGTTCTGCAAGAACATCTAACATGGAGACCTGAGGCAAACATCCATTTCTCCTTTTCTTTCCCTCCTGCAACAAATCTGTATTGTGCACACCAGTGCATCCTTCTGTCAGACACTGCTCATTGCTTCCTGGTTACTGAGGATGTGGCACCTTCTGCCAGGGAAGTGGAAATGTGCTGGGCTTACATTGTTGGTAGTGACTCTCCCACAGTGAGTTGGGGAAAGATACCTGTTTTCCTTAACTCCTGTGATTCACTGAGGAACAGCTGGGCAAAAGAAGCATCTCCCACCTGGGTGTGAAAACTGCTGGGAAAACCAGAGAGAAATGTTCCTATCTTGGAGTAATTAGGATAAGAACATAAAAGTGGAGAGGTGAAGAAGGTGAAGTCTTTGCCCTGTTTTATCCTTTTGTTGGATCTTGAAATGGTTAAACCAAAGAGTTTCTGATTTTCAGAATTGTACAATGGTTGCCCTCTCAGATGGGAAAACATCATTAAAGTGGGAATGATTGCATTATCGGATGGGGAGAAAAAGGGTCAAAAGATAACAAATCCTTCTGGTTTGATTTGCTAAAGAGGAGGTAATCATGAGCCTGGGATTTGATGAAGTCAGGTTGGCTAGCCCTACCTTTGCCCTGGAAATAGAGCAGCTTTCCACCAAAGGAATTGCAGTGGGCTCAGTGAGGTGAATATGCCACAGGGAGTTCAGGGTGAGCCCTTGAACTTTGGTCACTCCATCATCTACTGCAAATTCGGAGCAGTGGTCTCAGAGCATGCAGTGAGTTCTGTGTGACTCTCTAATCACCACCCAGGGCACAAATAGAGCCATTTTCTGAGTTTGTATGGCTCTGGGGCCAGGATGATCCCGTGTTGACACATGTAAAATATTCAACAGATGGAGTCTCTCAGTGCTTTTGCAATACAAACCACCATAAGACTATTAATGAGGCACTATCTTTTAAATTAATCTCTCCACCATAAAGCTGGCAGTGATGGGCTATTAATACATCTCAGATAACCATATTATCTGAGCATCTTCTGGGCAAATCAAACTCATGCAAAGTTTTTAGCTGATTTCATCATCCTGTTGCATCTTTTCCTTCTGCAGCACTTTAACACTTCTTGGCATATAGGCTGCTTTTCTTGCAAAAATTTTGTTGGAGTCAATTTTTTAAATAGCTTTTTTCAATTGGATTAGAAAGATGCAAGTCTAATGGAGGAAAAAAGCTCATTTGACTAGATAGAGTTGTGGCTAGTACAGTTGTGGTACTAATAATCCCCAAAGACACTTAGATAAATCTTAAATTTATGGACAGGATTTTGATGATGGTGACTTTTTAATTTCTAGATTCATAATGCTCTTCACACAATGAATAAATACAACAATACTTGTGAAAGATGATGTCCTGTTGGAAGCCCTGGTCATCGTGAAGCTGGCTTTATCTGTGACTGATTCTTTTCCTTTGCAAGCAACCCTGGGATTTCCAGATTCACCAAGTTGTCATCTTCCTTTTAAGCATACAACAAATTTGTAACATACCATAGGCTGACTTTATTAGATTAATTAAAGAAACCTATTAATTTCCAAGTAAATGAAAAATATTTTTAATCATTGTCTGTGAACCACTTAGCACATTAACTTGTCCCTCTGAAATCATTTACTTAAGTGTGCCCTCAGTTTGCTTAATCTATAACTGGTCAATAGTATATTAATATTACAGTCTCATTTCAGATCTAAGCATGTCTGAGCCTATTAAACTGTCACCCTGGATTTACTTGCAGGGAAAAATTATCCGCATTCAGAGATAGAGGGAGAAAAGTATTAAAGTGAATCAAGCACTAATGAAATTAATCATAATCATCGTAAGTACTTTCAACTGCTGTCACCCAGTGGGAGACGCTGCTACAGGAAAATTCTTACAGCTCTATTGTTTTTATGGCTGAGCTCTGGAGCTCTTTCAGCTTTTGTTTCTTCCAAAGAGACTGATAACACTCTGGTGATCACTTGCAATCATTCCTATTGTTTTTTTCACCAAGAATCAACCTTAGAGATAACCTTGAAATACAAGGTACTGCATGGAAAGCTTGTTCTAGAGAACTACGTTAATGTAGGTCAGACCTACCATAGTTAGTGTTATAATCCATTCAAACTGTGAGACTCCATTTCTTGCTGTTTACTTTTACTGCACTCCTAGTGAACCTAATGTGTATAATTTACAGGTTCAAGACAATAGGAAAGAGCAAATCAGGAGAAAAATTATATATGTCCCTGCAGTGCAAGATACATAGATATGTAGCTAGATATAGATATTCAGATATATAGAGCCAGATCCTGAGCTGTGTAAATAAGAACTGGCACACGGTGCAAAAAAGCCAATAAAACTATGCAGTTTTATATCGGTGATGTAAGATCATCCCTTACAGCACTCCTCTTACTTCATGCAAATATTTTATAATCCTTTAATAATACTTGAATTCAAAAATGTCTTTTTTTTCTTCCAATTGCTGTAGTGATGAGACACTAATCTCTATCCTGTTTAATACTGTGAAACTTTTGAAGGGCTCCCCCACATATCTTCTTTGAATTCTTCAGTTGTCTACAGACTCCGGTGTTGTATGGATTAAACCTCTGATGAAGAGGAACATGACAATGGGAAAGACGAAAAATAGCAGCAGATCAAAAGAAATTATCTCTGAAAACAAATTCAGCGCTATCCACAACTAAGTAACATTTGACATTTAAAAAATATTTGATCAGTGTTTTGGCTTACAGTACTGCTTTAGGGGCACTGTGATGTGTAAATTAAATTCAAATGAAGGTTAAATATAGTTCTCTGAGAAACACTGCACAGTTTAAATTACCTAATTATTTGGACAAAATCTGTTCTCCTGTAATTAAACGTATACAAAAGAATGTGTCATTTTACTAAGTACATTTGGAGATGTTTATCAGCAAATAGTAACTTCCTCTTGAAGATCATAAAGATACTGTCATCACTCAGAGCTGTGTAGGGAGGAAAGTTAGTTCATGCATTTTTCAGAGCTCAGCTGAAGTGAGACAGAGCATTCCTGTATTTTGCTGAGTGCAGCCTCCAAGGCCTTTTAATACAAGCTTTGCTTTTATTTTTCTCTAGAGTTCACATCTGTGCAGGAGGGGATACAATGTGCCCAGGCAGTGCTCTGGTTGTGAAAAGAGCTGATAATTCATTGAACTTATTGAATCTGCTGTGATGCCCAGGACTGGATTTCTGCCTTGTGTCCAGCTCAGACCCTCTAACTCTGCAAGTGTTCCCAGGCTTTGGAAGAATGACTGCTGGAGTGAGTTACAGCCCATGTGAGTAAAGGGGTGAAAGTCTGGATCACTGAGGTTTGTTTAGTCTATTTTTAAATGTGTTGAGTGAGAGGATTTTACCATCTTTCTGTGGGAGACTCCTCCTGAGCCTACCAGATGTCAACAGCAGGATATCTTTTGCATGATACTGGGTATGAACTTTCTCTTCACCTTATCCATTCCTCTTCAGTTTTTTTTATTTGTGTACACAATATTTACACTCTAATATTTCTGTTTCTCTCTCCAGAGCCATTGCTCAGTCCCACAGACTGTAGCTCTTTCATTCAATTTTTGGGGTCAGTCCATCTGCCTCCTTTTTGCTTTGGGAGGTCACCCTCCTGTCCCTTTTCTTCCTCCACCCAGTTTGCCAACTCTGTTTAAATCTGTTGTGTGTGGCTGACAGACAGAAATGTCAGCCTTGCTTAGGGCTCAGAGCTCTATGCCATCAATTTAATACTGCAGTACAGGTACAATACTCTTGGATTGTTCAATTACTGCTCATGAACAAAAATCTCACTCTCCAAAGGGCTGGAAATTAAGTCTGCACAGTATGCCTAAGCTTCACAATGCCCTTCCCTGCAGTAAAGATGTGATATGGAATAAAGCCCTGGAAAAGAAAATAATAAGCAAGCTCATATTGCTTAAAATTCTGAATTTTCCAATATGTACCTGGAATTATGCAAATTTTCTGTAGTTTCCCAAGCTGGAAGAGCAGCACTGCTCTGCATGTCTGGTCCCCAGTGGTAATATCTGTCATAATTATATTAGGGAAGAAATTGCATGCTCATTAGAAAAAACACACTGGTGCACAAAATTTTTGTCTGGGGGCCCAGAGCATCTGAACTTCATGTGGTAAGAATGTTTGGATTTCACATGTGACAAGAAAAGATTTTTCAAAGCGAGTGGGAAATTAAAGGCAGCTCAAGAAACTTTCCTACAAGTCACTGTAAAATCCACTATTTTCATTCAAATACATTCTGCAGAACATAAGCTTACTTAAAGAAAGAGGAGAAGGAGGGGGAAAAAAAGGATTTATTGCTAATAGTCATAAAAGGAAACCATAAATCTACCAGGGCCCTGTAGTGAGTCTAATAGTGAGTAAGAACAAATGCAATCAATATAAATGTATTCATTTATTCTCTCTCAGCCACAATCAATATGCATGGTATCTCAATGTTGAATAGGAAGGCACAGCTTTTGCCCCAGTGAGTTTAAAATAATTCAACAAAACTCCTGCTGAGTTTTGATGGAATAATAAGTTTGGCTCTAGCTAGAGAAAAATGTGCAGACAGGCAATATGCTGGCAGGGAGCAAAACTGGGAGCCAGCATTTCTAGGAAAGGGATGGGTTCAGGAAGGCACGGGAAGAACAGAGAGGTAAGGGGTGTCTTTGAGCAAGAGAGACAGAAGTGCTGCAGTTATTTCTCTGAGTAGTGGAAAAGGCTCCTTTTGATGAACAGAAGGGAAGCTGGCCCCAACCTTGGCGCAGCATATTCCCATTATTCATTTACTGTGTCATTCTTAATTGTCTCCATAGCTCCTGTCCCACAGCTACACGTGCCCAGAGGGCATGAAGCAGCACCACCAGAGCTGCCAAAGCAGAGAAGCAGGAGACACAGACCCCATGGAACTCTGGAAGTGGACTGGCTCCCAGCCTCACACCCCAGGCAAATATCTTTTTACAGAGGAGGCACAGACGTGGCAGAGGAGGCCTCCACTCTGCTTCCCACCACTAAGGCTGCTGAGCAAGCAGCCTGTTGCATTCTCCTCTGACTTTAATTTGCAAATAGCCTTAAAGCACTGCAGAAAACAGCATGGGAATTTCTTTTAATGACGGTAACAAAGGTTGGGCTGTCTGTGTAAAGCCTGCAATGAAACCGCTGAACAACCAAAGAGTACACAAAGGTGTCATGTAGGAACAAAGAGGTCACCCTGAGCAGAGGAGGGAATGAAAGCAGAGAGAAGTTTTCATATTCACTGGACAGAGCCCCTGCACTGTCATTCCTGGACATTGAGCCTATCTGGGCACAATTAAAAATCCAAACAAATAAATAGACCTGCTTCACATGCTCTTGAATTTACCTGCCAGAGCAGTGGCTGAGTTCTTTAATCACCCAAACAGCCTGAAAAGAGTTCAAAGAGCAGTTATATGTCTAACTTCCACTGAAATTCAGGGGTGCTGGCCATTTAGCTGCTCTCTGTGTTGAAGGCCCACCCACAAGCATGCCAGACAATACTTCTCCATGGCCTCTCTATTTCCTTGGGAGAACGTGAAAAATGTCTCTTGATGAGCTGTGCAGAACTAATCACCACACACTGCTTACCTATTCACTTTCCAGGCCAGTGATATTATAGTTATGCTGTGTCCTGTCACGCCTTCAGTTTGTTAGATTCCTAATGAGAAGACCTAATTCCTTCCCTGACTGTTTGGGAGGCTTGGCCAGTAGTGCTGTGTAAATGAAGAAGATGGTTATTACTATGATCATGATTATGTTTCATTAGTAATAACAATGAAGTCTGGTCAGGTATGGCATATATATGGGAAACGAGATAAAATGCCTACTTAAAAAAAGGTTTAAAGCAACTGGTGCTTTTCATCGAATGAGAGGAGAGATTTGCATGGAAACAGAACATAATGAGCTTGGCAAAAAAAATCCTTACTAACTCCAATTTAAAAATTATTTAATTTTGCTGTGCATTTTAGCCCAAGGAACACTGTCTTCCTGCAAGTATGCAGGCAAGGTCATGAATTCCTCACGGAAATACTTGGAGGAAGGGAAGGGTGAGCACATAAATTGGGTGATTCATGTTCCAATGAGAGCTCCACTCCCCTGAGTGAGAGGAGAGTTAAAGGAGAGAGCTCCTTTCCTGTGCCCGGGAGGCCAATGGCTAAGGAAACAAGTAAAAGACCCGGAAAGTTAAGGATGGTCTTTTCCCACTGCAGCCTCACAGCTTTTGGCAGTCAGTAGATTTTTGGCTCCATGAAGAGGCCCAGATGGCACCTGGGCACAATGGTGCTGGTGATCCCATGAAAAGATCTGTCTCACCTTTCTGATTGCTTATGAGCTGTGATGTACCAATGCATGTGGGCCAGATACAAATGTATTTCAGACAGCAGAATTCAGGGGGAAAGAGTGGTGCAAGTCCCCTGACAGATACAGTAAGGTCCAGGTTAACTGGTGATGGTGATTCAGTTATCTCCCCACAAGTGTTGTGCAGGCCATAGCTACTTAAAGCATGACACAACAAATACTTTCAAACAGCAATTTTCTCACAGCAGCTTGCTTTCAAAGCAAGAGGTGATGCTTTTCTTCAAGGAGTGATTCCTTGCAGGTCATGGACCAAGACCTAAGCCAGAAAAACCTGCTAAGCCACAGGAAACCCCTTAGCAGCTGCAAGAGGGTTTCCAAACGACAAGCTATGGAAATCAATGCTTATCAAAGATCAATACAGACACTATCCCATTCCTTCAAATTTCCAGCACAGCAACAAGATGTGAGTCAGAGAAGTGCTGCTGTGTCCCATTTAAACATGGATGGAGAAAACCAGTGCAACAGCAAACATGCCAAAACAACCATGTATTGTATCTCTTTATTGTTTTCCATTCTGACATTCATCCAAAACTCTCGTCATGATCTATCTATGCTCCAAAAATTGTCTGACTTATTTTTCCAGAGAAAACCAGGGAACTCATTATCTTTCTTTAGAAGGTACAAACCTGAACCTCAACATAAACTCAAAAAATCCCTCATGTGATGTCCTGTACTGAAAGGTAATTTTTTGCAAAAATTTGGAATGGATGATACATCTCCAACATTCTTGTTTGCTCACAGTCTGTTCATAGGATACCTCAGGTATCAGAACAGAGAACTATCTCTGTTTCATGTCATCTGCAAAGCCTTGGAGAAAAATCAGGGGAAGTGGAGGAATAGGAAGACAACATTTACAAGGAGTAGCAAGAACAGCGTAGGAATTTTTTTAATTAGTCAGAAAAATTAAAACACAAAATAAACACTGTGTATATTTTTTTCTTATTTTTACAGCTGGCTATAGCTTTAATCTTAGCAATTCGGAGCTTGTACAATGGCATCTGCACAAACAGCTGTAGTTCCCTTGTGTAAAACACACTGGATACAGCAGTGAATTTGCTTGAACTTGTTTTCACAGTCAGCATGATCTAACAAAGGAATGGTTAATGATTTCTGCTAAATAATAGAAAGCTTCAGACACACAGCAGTGCAGGATGTTCCTTACTCTCCCTTTGTCCAGGCACACACCTTAAACCTTGCACAATTTAGTATCTAATTTGAGGAGGTGAGGAGTTGGGGATGGTATGGGAGTGGCAGTGAACAGAAATCTTCATTTACTTTGCCTGGCTGTGGAGTAGACCACGTGGACTACCTTTTTATTTATATTTACTCTTCTGCGAGTGCTTATGTTCAAAAAGCCTAATATGCCCTATACCAAAAGATTGCATGTAATTGGCTTGATGCACATCAACTTGAAAGGCTGGGAGGTATCCCAGTGTACTAAATTTAATAGATTGTACATAGGGTAGCACCTAATAAAAGTCCCCAAAACCCAATAAAGTTGTACATTACTGAATTTCTGTGTTGCCTGTATTTTTTTGGTTTTGTTTCTTCATTGGGTTTGTTGTTTTTGTTTTTGTTTTTGTTTTTGTTTTTTGCTTGGGTGATTTTTGTTTTTTTTTATTTGGTGGGTTGGTTTTTTGGGATTTTTT